>JAKUBN010000005.1:0-366755 GCA_030563245.1 Wickerhamiella azymoides | reverse complement strand
CCTTAACCTCCTTGGGCCAGGTGGCACTCCACATGAGGGTCTGACGGTCGGGGCGGATCTGGTCCACGATCTGGCGAATTTGGGGCTCGAAACCCATGTCCAACATGCGGTCGGCCTCGTCGAGCACGAGGTAGGTGCAACGGGCAAGGCTGAGCTTACCGGCGTTGACAATGTCAATAAGACGGCCGGGAGTAGCAATGACAATCTCGCAACCGCGCGAGAGCTCACGCAGCTGGCCACCCTTGGGGGCACCACCGTAAAGGCAGACCGAGCGAATGCGAGCAGAGCGAGTGAAACGCGAGCACTCGTCCTGGATCTGGCAAGCCAACTCACGAGTAGGGGCCAAAACAAGAGCAATGGGGCCATCGCCGTAGCGCCAAGCGGGCTGGGCGTTGATGTGCAAAAAGGCGGGCAGGGTGTAGGAAAGAGTCTTACCCGAACCAGTGGCGGCAATACCAACCACGTCGCGACCGCTCAGAGCCATGGGCCAACCCTGGCACTGAATACCGGTGGGCTTCTCGAAACCCTTCTCAAGAATGTCGTTGAGGATGGGCTTGGGAAAACCAGCCTCCTCGAAGCTGCTGATGGGCTTAGGGATGTCGGTACCGCGCACAGTCATGTCATTCTCCTTTCTGAACGCAGCAACATCGGCCTCAGAGCGCGCGGCTACTGAGGGAGCCTCCTTGTAAAAGTTCTTCTCAAAGGGAGGCAGGTTGTCAAAGTTAGGCTTGCCCGAGATAGTCTGGTTGTCGTAGCCGCCGTTGCGGTCACCGCCGCGGCCACCACCGTAGCCACCGTTGCGATCACCGTATCCACCACGGTCACCACCACGGTCACCACCGCGGCCACCACCGTAGCCACCACCGCCGTAGCCGCCGCTGCCGCTACGACCACTGCCGTACGAGTCGCGACCACTGCTGTACGAGTCGCGACCACCGCCGTAACCACCGTTACGGTCACCGTAATTTCCTCCGTCACGATAGCTCATGTTGAGATTTTCACAAATCCATTACTGTGAAATTTCAATTTATACGATTCTCGAGTTTTCGCGGGTTAGGGTACAAATTTACAAAAAAGTGAAAAAGTTTTGGGCAGCGGCATATCGCAGCCAATGCGGCTTTTCCCCAAATAACATTAAGTCAAGTGCACGAATTATTCCCGTGATACAATTATTTCGCCCTGGCAATGAGCTTAGTCTCAGTTATTGGGGCCGAGCTCAGCAGTCCCCCTGCAGCTAGCTGCATATCGCCATGCCGAGAAGGCGCGATAATGCTGTAACAGTATGATGGCTGGAAAGGTATCGTGGCTAAAGGCAGGCATAGGCATTAGATTATATGAAAAACAATCACAATCAACTATATGAAGAGAAATCATTAATGGCTGCCCTCTTTAGGATCGTGAGCTGCGTTTAGCCACGCACCCAATGCTGACCGGTGGTATACCCTCGGGACTCATCCTTGTGGCAAACTGGCAGCCGCAACTGATCCAGTAACTCTTTGCGAGTCTTTAACCCTTGAGTCAAAGTTTGCCACGGGCAATTGAGTCTACAGGGACGGGCGAACCAGTAATTTAGGCTAATGTTACAAAATTTGAATTCTCAACCAAAACCAAAACCGAAAAATTGTAGCGGTTCCCCAATCTATTTCCTTGCTAAATGCAGCCAAATTAGCAGCCCTGCTCTCCGGCAACGGCTCTGACTGAGAGATGACGCATCAACTGTGAAAAAAATTGTGTATATAATGCCACATGTTGTCTCATCCTCACCAACATGTCTGACGCCAAGCCCAAGCACCCTCTCGCCGAGCTCGGCCCTGCCTCCAAGAACATCCGTGAGTTGAAGGTCGAGTACTCCAACAAGGACACCCGCAAGGAGGTCATGCCCTGGTTCTGGAATGAGTTCTACAACGACGAGGAGTGGTCCCTGTGGAAGCTCAACTACAAGTACAACGACGAGCTGACCATGACCTTCATGTCCAGCAACCTCATTGGTGGTTTTTTCGCCCGCATGGAGGGCTCCATCAACTACGTCTTTGGCACTGGTGCCGTCTACGGTGAGAACAACAAGAACGGCATTGTCTGCGCCTTTGTTATCCGTGGCCAGGACTTCAAGCCCGCCTTTGACGTCGCTCCCGACTGGGAGTCGTACGAGTTCACCAAGCTCGACTCCAAGAGCGAGGAGGACCGCCAGTTCATTGCCGACATCTGGGACATGCCCGAGGAGCCCGTCCTCATCAACGGCAAGAAGGAGACCATCGTTGACGGTAAGGTCTGCAAATAAGTTAGCTAGCTAAGGTTATTATTGCATCGAGAGCATCAGTAGCGCGTGCTCCCAGCCAGCTTCAGCAGGCTTTAGTAGGCTTGCCCCGAGCAGCAAGTGAGCTGTGATGGGAACCTGGACACGAGTCCCAGGGGATATGCTGGTGCTCCTTAACACAAAAAATAAAGGCTACCACCGCGTAATTGGAATCAAGACAATTTAATTTTACTTAGCACGCGAATCACAACGGAAAAGGCAAAAAAGTAAGCCCAACGCGGGGGTCGAACCCGCAACCTTATGATGACTATCACCGTCGAAACGTATTAAGAGTCATACGCTCTGCCGATTGAGCTAGCCAGGCTGATTTGTTGGTTTCAACTTTTTTTGAACGGTTATAAATCTTCGCCAATGAAAAAATGTTGCGCTTTGTCATCATTTTGCCAGATTTAATGATGCGATTTTTGAAATACTGGACCTGAATGTAAGCGAATCCCTCTACTAACGTTTTCTCGGCTGTCAGGCAGTTGAGAGAGACATTGGCAATGCTTATTATGATTTTATGAATTATTCAGTGCAAACCTGCAGTTATACTGGCCGCTGAATGCCCCAATGTCCAGTTGGATTTTTGAGGCTAGTGCAGCCATAATTCAGGGTGAAAAATTAGTTTTATCTATTCTACTGAACTATAGGCATCGATCCCTTTGATTTGAAAGACGTGATCTGGCCATTTCGCCATGCTTCACCTCGGGTGGAAGCGACTCGGGCTGTTGTCAACGGTGCCGGGTCAATCGCGACGATATTTTGCAGCTGAATAGAGTTCGACCGCCCCTATCACCCCAAATATTTTCACTAAAGACTGCTACTAGATCGGATCCGCTGCTTAGACACCTTATGTTTTCTCGTGCTGGTCGCCTGGCTGCCAGACGCCTTATGAGCTCCAAACGGCTTGTGCCTGATCCCAATAAGGTTCCGCGCACTGAACCTATCAACCTGAGGGACGAGGCATTCCGCAAAACCGATACTTTGGACGATTTCGCTGTGTACGATATCGTGACACCCCTCAACAATATCGACTTTTTGCTGCCGGATGGGTTTGCACTTTCCAATGGAGCTCGGGTTGTTTCCAAAGACAGTTTTAAGGGCCTGATCTTGCTTGGCCACGAGGCCTACGAGATGGATCTCAAAGACCAGGTTAGCGGCCTGGACACTGGCCGTGTGGAGTTCAGCGAGAAAATGCTCGGCGTATTTGACGCAATTTATCCGAAACCCGAGATGGTAGTGATTGGTTTGGGCAAAGACTCGCGGATCTTGGGTCCCAAGACCAGTGAGTACCTGCGGTCGCGGGGCATCCGGGCAGAGGTTGGCAACACACACCATGGTGCCAGTCATTTTGATATGCTTGTTGCTGAACGCGGTCGAATCATTGGCGGTATTCTGCTTCCCCCAAACATGTAAATGCGCACGCACTGTGGTGAACGTGTGCACTGTGGGAGGGGGCACGATATGAATAGACGAAATAGAATGATTTACGATACTATTGAGCATTTTATGCATTTTATGGCGTTTTATGGCTCATTGTGGCGTACGCTCGGTTGACCAAACGGGCCGCAGGGTCTAATTACGGCGGGCAGGAGCTCGCCACCGCCTGGCCGGCGCATACCCCCCACGCCGAGGAAATGCGTTGAAACTCAAGGAATTGCCCGATAACACCACAATTAAGTAGTGGATAATTTTAAATGCCCAAAACGCAGCCACTAGACAGGGGTTTGAGGATATTGCTCTACAGCGCCCTAACCCAGAGTATGCATTGGGTATATAGTGGTCAGCCCCCCCTCCTCGAACCTAACACAATGCTGTCGAGTGCCGTGCAAATTGCCGCGCTCATTCAATTGGGCGCGTGCGCCGTGGTGCACGCCCCATTGAACAAGGTGCCCACCACTGAACTGTTTGCCGACGTTTCCTTTGCCAATCACGTCGTCCAGCTCGCCTCCAAGTACTCGGGCTACGCCGCCAAGCACGTGCGCCAGGTGGCGTTGAGCGACGTTGATTCCGATGCCGGCGCTGAGGGCGACTTTGACGCCACCTCCAAGACGGACGTCCCGCTCACAAACTACGCCAACGCCCAGTACTTTGCCGACATCTCGCTTGGTACCCCTCCCCAGCAGTTTAAGGTTGTTTTGGACACCGGCTCGAGCAACTTGTGGGTGCCCAGCACCGAGTGCTCGTCAATTGCCTGCTACCTCCACGAGAAGTACGACTCGAGCGCCTCGTCCTCGTACAAGCAGAACGGCACCAAGTTCAGCATCGCTTACGGTTCGGGCGCTGTTGATGGCTTTATTTCTCAGGACACCCTCCAGCTCGGCGGCCTGACTATTCCCGAGCAGGACTTTGGCGAGACCACCAACGAGCCTGGCCTTGCCTTTGCCTTTGGCAAGTTTGACGGTATCCTCGGCTTGGGCTACGACACCATCTCGGTGAACCACATTGTGCCTCCCATCTACAACGCCATTGACGCCGGTCTGCTCGACGAGCCCCGCTTTGCCTTCCACCTCGGCGCTGACGGCGAGACCTCGGGTGGTACCGCCACCTTTGGCGGCGTTGACGAGGGGCTCTACGAGGGCGAGATCACTTATCTGCCTGTGCGCCGCAAGGCCTACTGGGAGGTCAAGTTCAATAGCCTCAGCCTCGGCAAGGAGACCGCCGAGCTCGAGAACACCGGCGCCGTCATCGACACCGGCACCTCGCTCCTGACCTTCCCCTCGCAGCTCACCGAGATCCTCAACGCCGAGATCGGCGCCAAGAAGTCGTGGAGCGGTCAGTACACCATCGACTGCGCCGCGCGCGAGACGTTGCCCGACCTCACCTTCAACTTTGACGGCTACAACTTTACGATCTCGCCCTTTGACTACATCCTCGACGTTGGCGGATCGTGCATTTCGACCTTCACCGCCATGGACGTGCCCGAGCCCGTTGGCCCTATCTGCATCATTGGCGACGCGTTCCTCCGCAAGTACTACTCTGTGTACGACGTGGGCAACAACGCCGTCGGTCTTGCCAAGGCTGTACACTAGTGCGTGATCGCCTCAAGTGTATTGGGTCTCTCTACCTGTAGTTATATATTATTGCTGATGATTTTGCCAGGGGGCATGAGCTGGACATGAGCCTGGGCATGAGCCTAAATGTGCTGGGACACATTGTGCTGCAATGTGCTGGGGCACATCAACCACTCTCCATTATTTTCAGCCTTGCATCATTTCAGCCTTGAAGAAATCTCCACCCCACAAGCCCCTCACCGGGACCCACAATATCACCCCCGCACCCTCGTGGGGCTGACATGAAACTTCCTCGGGTGCTCCATACCCTCAAAGACCTGCGGCAATGGAACCTTGCGCACCGTAAAGCCGGCCACACGATCGGCCTAGTGCCCACAATGGGTGCTCTTCACGCAGGACACCTCGCCCTGCTCGAGCAGAGCCTGCACGAGTGCAATGCCTCGGTCGCGTCAATTTTTGTCAACCCGAGCCAATTCGCACCCACCGAGGATTTGAGCAAGTACCCGCGTACTTTGGACTCTGACCTCGGTAAAATTGCCGAAATGGCAGCCAACATCCGCGCTAAACAACCAGAAAAGGACGTCGTGGTGTTCGCGCCCAGCGTGGCTGAAATGTACCCCTCGGGCATTGTTTTGCAGCGTGACCGCCAAATTGGCACTTTCGTCGAGGTTTTGGGGTTCAGCCACCAGCTCGAAGGAAGCATCAGGCCCCATTTTTTCAGAGGAGTCGCTACAGTCGTCACCAAACTGCTGCACGCTGCCTTGCCCGACGTGGCCTACTTCGGGCAAAAAGACATGCAGCAGTGTGCTGTAGTCAAACGCATGGTATCTGACTTGCTATTTCCCACCGAGCTTCGCATTGGCGAGACGTTCCGCGAGGCGAACGGCCTGGCTATGTCCTCACGCAACGAGTACCTGTCGCCTGCCGTTCGCTCTGAGGCGGCCATCATTTACCAAGCGCTGCAGAATGCAAAGTTCGCGTTCCAGTCGGGCATCAAGGACCGCCAGGAACTGCTCAAAATCGTCGAGGAAACGCTGCTCACCAGCTCCATCATCCAAGAAATCCAGTATGCATCCCTTAATCACCCCGACACGCTGGACAACTTGGACGCCGCAGTCAAAGGTTCCGTCATCAGCACCGCAGTGAGCATTAGGGACCCCGAAGCGGCCATGAACATCCGGCTCCTCGACAATATCGTGCTCTAGTTTTAGCTCGCTCTGGGCACCTGTATATATATCAAATACCTCGCATTAAATTCTTGTTTACCCTGGGGGCCGTCTTTTGTCGCTTGAACCGCGGTTTGGGCTTGACCACCCGGGGCTCGTCCGCCGCTGCGTCGTCCTTGCGTTCGCTGCTACTGTAGAGAGTTCGGCCAAACTCCAACAGCCACTCGGGCTCGACCTCGGTAACAAGCATCATGTACTGCTTGGTGGTCAAAATCACCTCATTGTACACCACATACTCGGGCACTGTGCCCAGGCCGAAAAGCGCACTTGTAGGGTGCAGGCTCAGTTCAACCCCTGAGGCCAGCCCTACAAATGTTTGCAGCCCTTTGGCACGTGAAGCTTGGTGGAAGTAGGCTTGGCAAACGCATCGCCGCACAGCCACTGCATTCGCTTCGGGCGAGATACCGCTGCTGGAGCCCCCTCTCCTTTGAGGTCCCACCAAGCGCTCAAGCTGAGCTCGTACTTCTTGAGCATGCACCAAGCTTCTTGGCTGCAGAAAGTTGTCTTGGCACCATTTTTTACTGCGGCCATTGCGGACCCACTCGCGGTAAACATTGCACAGGGTCAAGTGATCACTTTGGGGGACTTGGAACTTTTCGCGTTGTTTGTCGCTCTCTTTACCGCGCAAATTCGAGCGAATAAAGACGGGCGGTACGCACATCATGGCAACAATCGTCAACATCTCGTCGGTGCAGCCTGCATCAATACCCGCCACAAGCATACGCGCCATGAAGGGATCAAGCGGGAACTTACCCAGCCTTGCTCCCAACTCGGTGAGTGCGCCTTGAGCATCCAGCGCGCCAATCACCTTGAGGTCCTTGATGCTGGTGTCAATACCCGACTGCGGGGGCCGGTCCAAAAAGTCAAACTCGTTGGGGTCCTCAACTCCCAGAACCTTGAGCAGTAGCAGCGTCGAGCTGAGATTCGAGCGCGAGATCTCGGGCACAGGCTGGTCGAACATTTCCTCGAGCTCGGCAAACTTGGTGTAGAGGCGGAAGGCGAACCCCTCTGAGGTACGGCCCGCGCGACCAGCGCGCTGATTAGCGTTGGCCTTGGAGATAGGCACAAGCTGTAGTACGTCAATGCCGTACTTTGGTTGGTGCACCTTCACCTTGGTGAGACCAGTGTCGACCACGTACTTGATGCCCTGAATTGTGAGCGAGGTCTCGGCGATATTCGTGGCAACAACAACTTTGCGGTGCTCGCTTGGCTCAAAAATCTTGGCCTGCAAGTCTTGAGGGAGCTGTGAATAAATAGGGAGGATCTCAAGCGGAGGCGGGTTGTCCAGCATTGCCAGCTTGGCCTCGAGCTCATGGCACGTTGTCTCGATATCGTCCTGGCCAGTCATAAAGACCAGAATATCGCCCGTGCCCATTTGCAGGTGGATACTCAATGCTTGCTTGACAGCCGCCTGCACATGGTCGCTCACCGCCACCTTGAGATTCTGGATTTGAACAGGGAACGAGCGGCCTGGGATGGTGTAGACGGGCGCATTCCCGTAAAATTCGGAAAACAGGGTAGCATTGATAGTAGCCGAAGTGATAATAACCTTGAGATCTAGCCGTTTCTGGAGGATACGCTTGAACAGGCCAAGCAGTAGGTCCGTGTTGAGGGCCCGCTCGTGGGCCTCGTCGACAATGATGCATGAGTACTGCTCAAGCAGAGGGTCTGTCTGAGCTTCTTTGAGCAGAATACCGTCGGTCAAAAACTTGATGCGGGTGGAAGCAGAGGTGCGGTCCTCGAACCGGATCGAGTACCCCACAGTACTACCCAAGGCGCAGCCCTGTTCGGCCGCCACGCGGTCGGCCACACTCATCGCAGCCACCCGTCTTGGCTGTGTGCATGCCACCACGTAGCCCTGCTCATGCAAAAACTGAGGGATCTGCGTGGTCTTTCCTGAACCCGTCTCACCCACAACGATCAGCACCTGATTGTCGCGCACAGCCTGCATGAGCTGGTCCTTGTGCTGGTTTGCTGGAAGCTCGATTTTTTCAAGCGCAGTATTACGCGCAGCGCTGGCTCTGGTCTTGGTGGCCGAGCGAGGCACCTCTAGAGCCTTGAGGGTACCGCGCACTTGGGTCGCAGCGCGGGCCTGCATCTTTTTTTCTTGTTCAGACTTGTAGATTCGCACTGTTTCACTTCCATTTTTGGCTTGCTGGGCAAGGGCACCGCTGGGATCACGCACCACCGACACGAGCTTGGAGGTGGACGACTCCTCGTCGGCCAGCGGTTGGTGGTAGTACACACGCAGTTTTGGGTTATTGTGCGCGCCGCCTGCACGTAGCTGAGGTGCCTGGGGTGCACGTTGAGGCGCTGGCGCCTGAAACGGTTCGGGCTCTACTTGCACGGGATCATCGCAATACCAGTCGCGATCAACATCGTCAGAGTCTGTAGGGGTAGCATCGGGGACTGCAATAGTGGGCTCGATCTTGGAAGCGCCAGGGCGTTCATTGTTGCCACCATTGGTAGCAGGCGCGGACTCGGACTCGGCACTCGACCATACAGCCTTGAGCAGATACTGGTCGAGCTTGGCAAACAGGCCGACCTTTGCGCCAAACTCTTGTTCGTCATTGCAATTCTGGGCTAATTTTAGGATGCTAGCTGCTAATTGGGGCCCGCATGCGGCTTCAAGTTGGTCCATGGGACTAGCGAGGGAGTAGCTGACGACCTTTTCCGGCTGACCTTTGGGAGCTGACCACCTTGATCACCCTTGGGATCAATCGAGAGCCAGCTCCATCGCTGACAAAATGAATTTTTCTCGAGCGGTTCGCTGCTACAGCGGGCAAGTTACGCCCAAATACAACGCCGTGCGTAGTGCATGGAAGCAAAAGCTTCAGTACCCGACCGGTCTTGTGCACAACCCCGCTCCTGCGGCTCCTAGCGCCTACGACACCCCCGCGGCGTTTCTGCCTCCCCAGGACAAGCGCACCGTGCGCAAGGACGCCGAGGAGTTTGACACAACCCTCTACCCCCAGATTGGCACATCGCCTCTCCGCACATACCACCTGACGCCCAAGGACGCTGAGGAGATCCAACGGCTGCGTCACGAGGAGCCTGAAAAGTGGACCCGCAAGGCGCTTGCTGCTCACTTTGAGGTCAGCGAGGGCGTTATTGGTCTTGTCTCGACCCCTGAGCCCGCGCGCGACGCCGAGATGCAGAGCCGTCTTGCCCAAATTAAGGGTCAATGGTCGGACAAGCGTGCCCGCGCTCGCAAGCACCGCGAGGAGCGCAAGAAGCTTGCGCTGGCCGACGCTTAATGCTTAGTGTCCTGTGCCTCCTGTAAATAAAATAAATAGCATACGAACATTACTGAAACTCGCCAAAATCGTCGTCTTCGGTATCGTCGTCCTCTGCGCACGCCAGCGACGATAGCGGTCGGCGGTTCGAGGCAACAACAAACTCGCGCGGCTTTCCTGCAGAGTCGTGGAGAAAAAAGCTGAAATCAATCGCTTGCGAGCGGTCAATGAACGCGATACCGACCTGGGCCCTTAGTGCTCCGTTTTGCAGCGTTAGCACGAAATGCTTGGCGCTATCTTTGACCTGCTCGACGCCGGTTCCGTCGTAGCTCGAGCGAGCAATCAGCTCTCCATTTTTTTCCAGCTTTATGACGAGGGGCTGGCCCGGGATGTGGGGCTCGTCGACCGAGAGTTGGCACGCGAACAGTGGGGTGCGGAGCCAGTCCTGGATACTCAGAGGTGGTGAAAACGCCCGCGGCAACCCGAAAACGTTGACGGGCGCGAGCATAGTCTCTTTAATGACCTGAAGACTGACGCCACCGCGCACGCCACAGCCCCGGGTGGTGCCCCCTGGCCCCGTGACATATCACTCAGCGCTGAGCGAGCGAGGCACCTGGAACTTGCTTGATCATGTCAAAGGCGTACAAGGACTACAAGGTGAGCGAGCTCAAGGCGTTCTTGCACGAACGTGGCTTGACCCAGACTGGAACCAAGCCCGAGCTAATTGCGCGTTTGGAGGAGAACGACGTGTCCAAGGAGGGTGACGCCAAGGAGCCCGAGGCAGACGCGACGGAGCCTAAGGAGGAGGCCAAGCAGGAGCCCAAGGAGGAGCCCAAGGCCGAGGAGCCCAAGGAGGAGCCCAAGAAGGAGACTGAGCCCGCGGTCGCGCCTGCCCAGGCCCCTGAAGCTGCCCCCGCGGCCGCTGCTGTGGCCGAGGCTGTGGCTCCCGAGGCTGCCCCCGAGGCTGCCCCCGTACCCGAGCTCAGTCCCGAGGAATTGACTGCACAAAAAATCTCCGAGCTCGAGACGCTTATTGAGCGCAAGAAGCGGTTCGGTGAGGACACCACGGACCTCGAGACCCAGGTCAAGCGGATCAAGCGCTTCGGCTACACTCCTCCCGTCAAGGTCAACACCCCGCGCCCGTTCCGCAACAAGCACTTTAAGCGCCGCCAAAAGGCCTCAAAGTGAGCTCTGCTTAAGCCTCGTCCAGTGACATGTAAACAATAAAAACTCTAATAATCTATGCAATTTTGCGACTAGCGCTCACAAACCCACTACCCTTGAGCGCCACGAGCTGCGTGTCTTCGCCGTGCGCCTTGAAGATAGCCTCGCATCCAAAGAAACTCTTGATATCGCGCAACAACTCGACAATGCCCTCGTCCACCTGGGCCGTACCAACCAAGACGCGGCCAAGATCCTCACGGCCCAAAGCCATCAAAATCAGAACAATGGGCAGCTCCATACGGCCCATGGCGCCTTTGAGGCTCAATTCATACAGCAGCTGCTGGGCGGCGCGGGCACCCAGCTCCTCAGGCACGGCGCCAGCATCGGCAGTGAGCTGCGTGGCCACGGGCCACCCGCTGCGGGTCTCGGCCACAAGCGTGATACCGAACCCGGGGCTAAGGCCACTATCGTCGCCTCTCATCACATCGCTGTACACAAACGTCTCGACCTCGGTGGGTTTGAGGGTGTCGCGAGCAACCTCAATCACGCGGTTCACGCTCGCGGGACTCACGCGCGTGCTGTAGGCAATACCGCGGATCTTGACAACGCTCGCGGGTTTCGTGGCATGCAAAGTCTCGGGCTGTAGCATCAACTCGGTTATGCTCAGCACGCACTCACCTCCGCCGCGAGGCAGGCTGCCGCGCTTGACAATGCGCAGCTCGCTGTTTTTGATGCCAAACTTTTCGACCGCGGGGAACAAAACCGTTCGTACCGCGTCCACGCCAATATCCTCATTATTTGTCGTAACGCCCTTGAACACAATGCTGGTTTTTTTTTTGGCAAACGGAGCCAACAACAAAATGGGCTCAATGTAGTAGCCAACAGACTTGCCCGTAGGGCATTGATGCGTAAACGAACCGCCAATAATGATGCCGGGTTTGTACACTACGGCAGTACCGGTGTATGAAATTTCAATCACCGAGCCGTTGGTGATGGACTCGAGCAGCCTAAGGAAGCTCACCTCGCAGTCTGTGAGACCGGGGTTAAGGGCGTCCGGCCTAATATTTGTGATTTTTATCGATTTGCCGGTCAGCGTGGACATTACCAGCCGGTAACGCACATCTGAGCCTCCAGAGAATGTGAGCATTTTTGTGTGAAATAAATTCTGACTGGAAATTTCATAAGGTGTGGCGCGCGCCACATGTGGGTCCACAGTCGTGAGCCGCACGGCCCAATGCGCGTCTCCAGAGTGTGAGATATCGCTGTCAGAGTGTTCTACAAGTCAGGTTTAGCTCTGTTGAGGCCAGTCACGCCATTTTTGCCACTCGGGCTTGGCACCCCGCTGGGCACCGCACCAGCTCATTTCTCCACTGGCAATAATTTTCTCGTATTTGCATAGCACTTCCCACCCTCTGAAAACTCTCAGCCGCACTCTATGGGTTTTTGCCACCACCCCCACCAATAATTAATTTGAAACACGTATGATTAGGTACGTCCAATAACTTGCATAAATTGTGTGCATAAAGACGCGTCGCCCCGCAGCTTACCTCTCTCCAACCTTTCATATGGGAACTCATCACGTTTACACAGACGGTAGCGCACACGGCAACGGTACTAGCGGCTCCAGAGCTGGATACGGCGCCTACTTTGGCGACAACGACTCGCGTAACTCCAGCGGTCCCGTTCACGGCCAGCAGACCAACAACGCCGCCGAGCTTAGCGGCATCCGTGCTGCCATGGACACCATCGGCAGCTCTCACCGCGGTGGTGACTATGTGATTCACACTGATTCGAGCTACTCCAAGAACGCCGTCACTGGCTGGGCCGACAAGTGGGAGTCCAACGGCTGGCAGACCAGCAGCGGTGGCTCGGTCAAGAACCAGGACCTGATCCAGGACATCCGCAGCTCGCACCGTGACCTTGCTGATCGTGGTATCAACGTTCGCTATGAGAACTGCGGCAGTCACGGTCGCGGCCCCTACGGCAATCAGCAGGCTGATCGCATGGCCAACGACGCTGCCCGTGGCAGATACTACTAGTTATTAGTTACGTCGTTCTTTAAGATGAATTAATCGTATCCATTGGCTCATTAACTTAGGCGAGCCCGCAGGGAGACCGCTGGGAGACCGCTGGCGGGACCGCTGGCGAGCTCGAGGCATTTGACCAAAACAAAACGCCCTGGGCACCCCAAAATTACACGGATCAACCTCTATTGCTCAACAGACTTCGAATTGAAAAAATAAATAACTAACGCTCCTTGAGAGCCTTGTTGCGCTTCTCGCGACGCTTGAGACGCTCCACACGCTTTTTGTGCATTTTCTCGGCAAGGCGCTCGTAACGTTCCTTCTCCTCCTTCTTCTCCTTCTTATCCTTGAGCTTTTGTTTGTGAGCGTCCTTCTCGGCCTGCTTCTCGGCCTTCATCTCACGCTCCTTCTCCTTGATGGCTTTGAGCAACTCACGCTCGGCCTGCTTCTTTTCCCATGAAGATTTAGCAGCAGGAGGAAGCGGTTGATGGTCTGTTTTCCACGTCCTACCAGAGACATTGATTTTTCCCATGATGAAGACAAAAAAATTTATCAGCTAATATTTCATCGATATGGTGGGGTCAAAGAGATCCGTCAACTAGTTTTGTATGAATGTAAACGAAATCAGTAGAAAGAGAAACTTCTCTCACTGAATTGAGGTTCCTCTACGCAAGCTCGCAAAACATCGTAATCGTGTTGAAGTTTCTCGTCAAAAAACATGAGCCCCGAGCATTCGTGGCCTGCGACCTCAATGGCCAGCTCCTTATCACGCTTCAGCTCGGGAGGCATTCTGTCGTCAAACTCACTGGGCAAGTCGTATGTGCACAATGCCAGCTTGACCAGCTCACGGTCAGCCTGAAGCCTCTTGCTGAGGCCTCCAAAGCACTTACCATTCATCTTGCAGGCAGCCAGGGCAAACTCGCGGTCGTCCGTGAGGTGTTTGGGTGCTTGATAAACAAACCCAGGCTGATAGTAAGGATCTGCTACTGTTGCCATTTCGTGCAGTAGCTGCTCTCCAGTCGGCCCATCAGAGTTAAGGTAGATGGCCATGCGGGGTTTGGCTTCGCGGACGCGCTCGTAAAACTCCGGGGTTTTGAGGGCTGCAGGGATCAAATCCAAATACTTCGGCCCATGTGTTGTGATTAGCAGAAAAGCCAAATCAATGTCGTTTGTGAGTGACTTCGGCCTATCTTCATAGCTGAATGGCGAGCGCCCCAATACCGATAACCAAAGCTCTTTGTCGTCCTTTAGAGAGGGATGAACGTCTTTAATGTTGCTCGCATTGTATTTAAGGAGCTCTTTCAGAAACACCTTATCTTTCGCGTAGTCCGTCTTGTTTCTCAGCTTTCCGATCCTGAAACGCACATAGTCGTGCGGGCGAAGAACTCTGCACGTCTCCAAGACAAGCTTTTTGGTGATTAACTCTTCTGGAATTTCGCCAAGGCAGTATGGCCATTTTTTAACCGCCTCTTCCATGTAGTATCTGTAGTTGGGGACCCACGGACTAAGGAAGCGAGGAATAGCCCATGGTTTGTGTTGCAGTGCCAGCTTGGCCATCTCTTCATCTTGGAGATAATGCTCCCCTTGACCGGTGAACGGTCCAACACCTTTGCTTTTGATCGCCGCCTTGAGCAGTCCACGATCATCTAGCCAGTGCCACCAGCGAAAGCTGACGCTTGGTACTTCTTCCAGTAGTTTTAGCACAAAGTCATAGTCGTCCTCAAGCGCGAACTCGAGCTCATCAGCGAGATGTGGATACTGCTTTAACGCGTCTAGCACAACAACGGGATTCTGGCGGACTTGCCACGAGGCATACTCGTATGCCTTCCCATTTGCTGCCACAACTTGAGCCTGTAGTTTCGTGTCGAGGTTCTCACAGAGTTTTTTCAGGTTTTGGTCGTTCACGGCCAAAGACCGAATCACTCGGGGATTAGAGTAGAAAGACTTGTCGACGTAGTCTACACTTACATTGCTTTGATGCAGCAGAGCTTTTTGGACAATATCAAAGTCTTTACGATACTGTGGCAGGTAGCTCAGCACGTTTGGGTTGTGCACCACAGCACACGACACAAGTTGGCGGCTCGCCTCGAAAGAGATTTTGCCCTCACTGTGATCATGACACCGACAAAGGTATGCAAACAGCACCAATGGCTCGGCCTGCTTGATTTGGTTTCTGGAGGGTAATACCAACTCTGTTCCATAGTAGCCGCAGTATCGCCCAAACGTGATTTTTTTTCCGGCCTTTCCATAGCCGTACGGGTTAGTCCATGCGTAATACAATTCTTTTGTGTCTCCAGCTGAAGCGCGCTCCATAAAGTCCTGCGCGATACCTTCTTCGATTCCAAACGCATTGTAGTGTTGCCAAACAGAGTCGTGCAAAAAGTACTTGAAAGTCCTGCAAACGGTACTCAAATTGATCAAATCAACGGGGTTTGCATTGAGGTATGCCGCCAAAACCCTTGCAGCTCGAAAATCAAAACCGTCCATGTCAGCGCTTAAGTTTGTGCGGCGGTTTGTGCGCCAATACAGCGACCAGAAGACCAATCTAGTCGATCACTTACTTCAGCGAGGCCTGGTATCGCAAGTGACCAGCCCCTCGGCTCACAAACTAGTGCAGAACCCCACAAGTGTGTACTTGGGCTGTGATCCCAGCGCCTCGAGCCTCCATTTGGGGAATTTGGTGCCCTTGATGGTGTTGCTACATTTTTATATCCGAGGACACACAGTTTTCCCGCTGGTTGGAGGCGCCACAGGGTTCGTAGGCGACCCCAGCGGCCGTCAAACTGAGCGTCAGGCGATGGAGCAGGAGACGCGTGAACGCAACATTGAGAGCATCCACAAACAAATGACGAGCGTTATTGAGCGTGGAGGCGAGCTTGCCAAGAAATACAACTACGAATGCCCCGGTAGCGTCAAGCCAGTCAACAATTTTAAGTGGTGGAAGGATGTCTCCATGCTGGGGTTTTTGAGCACAATTGGCCGTCATATCCGGGTCTCCCAAATGCTGGCCCGTGATAGTGTTAAAAACAGACTCAATTCAGAGCACGGGATCGGGTTTAACGAGTTTACATACCAGGTTCTCCAGGCCTACGACTTTTGGCACCTTTACAAAAACGAGGGTGTACGCGTCCAGCTCGGCGGAAACGACCAGTGGGGTAATATCACTGCAGGTATTGATCTGATTGGGCGGCTCAAGTCCAAGGAATCGCCCGAGCCGGTGGGTATGACGGTGCCTCTACTCACGACCCCAAGCGGTGAAAAATTCGGCAAGAGCGCGGGCAACGCGGTCTTCATTCAGCGCGAACTTACGAGACCCTACAACATGTACCAATACCTGCTTAGCTCGCCCGACTCGGCCGTCGAGGGCTACCTCAAGATGTTCACCCTGATCCCCCTCGACGAGATTTCCACGATTGTTCAGGAGCACAACGAGGCTCCGCACCTGTACAGGGCTCAGCACAGGCTTGCGTACGAGGTCACAAGCCTAATTCACGGCGAGGAGGTGGCCGCTAATGCACGTCTAGTTGGCCAAATCATGTTTGAGAATGGCTGTGAGGACCCTGCCGCGATTTTGGCCGCATTCGAAAGTGAAAACTTGGTGCATACGCTGCCCCATTCACAAGCTGTGGGCCAAACTTGGAAGAATCTGCTTGCCACTATCACCAAAAAGTCCAAATCAGAGACTGGCCGCCTCGTGCAGCAGGGCAGTGTCTATGTTGGCACAAAACGCAGAGTTGTGACTCAAGTCAAGGTCACTGAGGACGATCTCGAGGATAAACTTTTGTTGGTGCGCATTGGCAAGACCGACTACCACGCCGTGAGGGTGGAATAATTGTACATAGATTACATGCTGTGGCTGCTGGCTAGCGCGATGGCTTTGAATATTGCAGACCACCTGGACCCGTTTCGGGGCTCGCTGCTCACCCCAATCATGATCCCTCGGGTGCCTGGCTCGGCAAATGCATCGAAAGTGCGCGACTTTATCACCGGCCATTTTGAGGACCTGGGCTGGCAGGTCGAGCACGACAAGTTTACGGCTGCAACCCCGCTTGGTGACCTTGAAATGGCAAACATTGTTGTATCCAGGGGGGGACCCAGAGGCAGCAAACCGCAATACACCCTTGCGGCGCACTACGATTCCAAATTCGAGCCCGAGGGGTTTGTCGGGGCAATCGACTCTGCTGTTCCCTGTGCGTTACTACTCTACTTGGCAAAGGCTCTACCTGATCTACAAGATGTCGAATTTGTGTTCTTTGACGGCGAGGAGGCGATCCAAGAATGGTCCGACCACGATAGCATTTATGGGGCCCGGCACCACGCAGCAACCCGACCGCTGCCGAATTTTTTGGTTTTACTCGACCTTATCGGTCACAGCAGCCCGCCAATCCCCTCGTGGTTTGCTGAGACGCACGGCACGTTCCGCGAGCTCGAGCATATCAACCATGATTTGGCCACAGAGGGTAAGCTAAAATACAAATTGGTTGGCGGTGATCTTCACGCACACGCCGGATCAATGCTGGACGATCATATTCCGTTCTGGAAGGCCGGAGTGCCGTGCCTGCACCTGATCCCTTCACAGTTCCCTGCGACGTGGCACACGATCGACGACGATGCAGAGCATCTCGACTATGACTTCATAGAGGCATGGGCTCTAGTACTCGAGCGCTGGCTAACCCCACTGGCCGGCTCAACTCATGATGAGCTTTAGGCCTGGGAATGCTTGAAAAGCTTCATGCCCATCCACGCGAAAATCGACCAAATCCACAATCCCACTGGGAATAAAAGTGCGAGCAGCGGCAGGTACCCAGGGATCGGCCAGCCGGTGCTTTTTTCGTACTGTCTGTAGCTTTCAGGGGGCGGTACGGGCCACACAGCCCATATTCCAAGCCCTACAAATAGCCAAGTAGCTGTCAACACGAGATAGCCCTTGAGGTGTGCCGACTTTAGAGGCGTCACGGGCCGTCGTGGAACATAAATCTCCATCCTGACAAAGTGGATGTGCGGGTCTGATCCAGAGGTGATCCAGGGGTGATTTGGGGGGTTGACCGGAAATAGGGGGCGGGTTTTCAGGCTAGTGTGGTGGTGTAGGTTAGAGAGCTAGTTTATGCACGGTTGACGTGCCATGACGTACATGTGCACCCAGGCTCTGCCTTGACAAATGGAAATCGCAAACTTGGCCAAATTGCCGGCCTCCTACGAGGACCAAGCTAAACTGGACTATGCACTCGAGACAATGCCTCTTGAGCAGCTTTACAAGGACGCCGAAGAGTCCATTGCAGCCGACCCCCAGGGTCTAGGGTTCGAGGACCACCTGGTCAAGGCGCTGCTCAAATGGTTCAAGCAGTGGTACAAATGGGTGAATGCTGCGCCCTGTGACCATTGTGGTCACGAGGGTACCAATATGGTCGGTGTGGCCAACGGTAGTCCCGAGGAAGCCAAGTTTGGAGGCGGCAGGGTCGAGGTGTACCGATGCTCACAATGCTCCAAGGACACGAGGTTCCCCAGGTACAACGATCCGGTAAAGTTGCTGCAAACCCGTAGGGGCCGTTGCGGCGAATGGGCCAATGTGTTCACCCTCCTTTTAAGGGCCCTTGGCCTGTCTGTACGCTACATTTGGAACTCGGAGGATCACGTCTGGAACGAGGTGTGGTCTGAGGCCCAAGAAAGGTGGATACATGTGGACTCATGCGAAGAAGCTTTTGACCACCCCCTCATCTATACCGACGGCTGGGGTAAGAAGATGGCCTATGTTGTAGGTTTCAGCACCGCAGGCGCTCGCGACGTGACTCGGCGGTACGTGCGCCGTGACGACATGCAACTCGAGCGCAAGCGGTTTCCGAACGGCCAGCTCGAGGTTGTGATGGAGAGCATCAATGCTGATTGCAGGGAGAACATGGAGCCAGAAGACCAGGTGCTGTGGTACGAGCGCGACCAGCTTGAATTGGCTGAGCTTGCTAGCTATAACCCCTCTCAGACCTCTTCAGGTGAGCTTCCCAGACAGAGTGGTAGCGCCGAATGGGTCAACTCACGCGGTGAAGGAGGCTCCTAATTTTGTTCAGCTAGATATAGACTGTGTCTGACGAGTCAGGGGCGGCCAGGGTGGCCTTCGTGGACGCCGCCCACAAAATAAAAGCTACATTGCGCTACGCTTCCTTCTAGAATAGCATCGCCCATGATGCGACGTCGTAACCCCAGAGATCCACAGTTGCTATGACGTCACAAGCCTGACCAAGTCTGACATTCGAATGGCTTGATCCATAAATAAATATTTCATAGATTCTTCGGGCAATGACTTTGGTATAGCTGTTTTTGCCGGCCTCTTCCATTTCGACAAACGGGTAAATTTGACATTTGCCAGTGACACTTGCTGCAATGCATATGCATGCAAGCGCAATACCTCCAATATAAAAAGGATGGAATATCTGTTCACAAACATCATGTCTTCTGAAACGCCTCAATCTGTTCTCGCTGCCGGCTGGGTCGAGCCCCTCAAGGCCGGTGCTCAGGCCGCTGGTTGGGCTGCCTACTTTGGCAAGGGTGACCCCCTTAACCGTGCTGGCAAGGTTCTCAACGGCCAGCAGGACCAGGACAACGCCGACATCACTGCCGTGATCGAGACTCTCCGCCTTTTGCGCAAGAAGCACGCCACTGGTACCAACTTCCGCATCCTCACCGACAGCGAAAAGGTCGTTGAGGCCGCCAAGGCCTCCAGTGCCGAGGGCCACGGCCGCATCCTCCTTGACGAGCTGGCTCTCGTCGAGAAGGCTGGTTACAGCGTCGTTGTTGACAAGCTCCTCGGTGACGAGCGCAGCAAGAACTTCGATGAAGCCGTTAGCATGGCCCAGCACGAGGCCCAGACTCTCCGCAACTAAATGTATATAAAATATGCTGCGTAGTATGAATCTTTCATGATTGAAATCTATTTAGCAAGAATCACAAGTTGAATCTTGTCTTCTGTGGCCGTAGCGCTCAGAGAGGGCTCCATGCCACCATGTACAAGTTAATTGTAAGGTATAAATTTCATATTTTAGTCTAGCCGAAAACTTTCAAGAGCAAATAAAACAATCAGATTGAGTACAAATTCGAAAAAATTCTACCGTTGCGGCCTCATGCACCTGACATACGACCAGTTTGGTCTTTTGCTGCTCAAGCTCGTGCGCATGACTGCCTACGGGCAGACAGCAATCATTCTCGTAGGGTTTCTGGCCCACATCGGTTGGAGCGATGAGCAGATCGGCCTGTTTATGTCGTTAACTCTCGCCGGCGATGTACTGGTGTCTCTGCTGGTTGCCTCGATTTCTGCTCGCAACTTGCTCGGTGCTCGCACTTTGCTGGCAATTGCGGCTGTAATGCTCGGAATTAGCGGCGTTGTATTTGCTACATGCTCAAACTATTGGCTGCTACTGGGTGCTGCAATTATCGGCGTCATTAGCCCTAGCGGTGATGAGGTTGGACCGTTTATTTCGCTTGAGAGTGCGCTAGTTGCTCACATTACAGCCTACGAACAGAGGGCCGTGTTGTTTGCGATCCGCGAGATGCTGGGTACTTTTGGTCTCGCCGTTGGTCTGGCCACAGGAGGTTGGCTCGCTGAGCTGTACGGCTACCGCATCATTTTTTGGATGTATGCCGGTTTCGGCTTGGTGACTTTGGGCTTGGTGCTGAGCCTTGAGGGCGATTTGAGTCGTGAAGAAGAGGAGCACGTTGCCGACGTGATTGAGCGCGCGCCCCAAGGCGAGGACGAGACAGAGCCCCTTATGGAGCGCAGCGAGAGAGAAGATGGTGAAGCAGCAGATGGCGCATCCAGCCCCGGTGCCACCCCTTCTGTTCTGCACCTCAGTACCGTGTTGTGCCTGATCTTTGGTATTGACTCGTTGGCCTACGGGTTCATGACCAACTCCTGGCTTGTGGAGTACATGAATCGTACTTTTGGTACAAACACAACCGAGATTGGCCAATTCTTATTTATTTCACAGCTCATTTCGGCGCTCACAAGCGTCCCCTCGATGCACCTGACCAACAAGGTCGGCCCTGTTTTGGCCATTGCCCTGACCAAATTCGGCGCTGGAGCATTTGGAGCCGCAGTTCCCATCATCAAGAACTTGCGCCAGGGTATGGCATGTGTGCTATTCAGGTCGTTGTTTGACACAATGGACGTTGTTCCTCGCAACCTGTTTCTGACCTCTGTGGTGCCAAAGCACCAGACAGTGGCCATCCTGTCGTGGGTGAACATTGTAAAGACAATGGGTCGCAGCATTGCTCCCATTGGTACTGGTATTCTGGCCGCCCACGGCTACCTGTGGTCATGCTTCCTGATCATGGGCGGCCTCGAGTGGGTATTCGGTATATTTGTTATTGGCTTTTTCTATGGAGCTAACGGGGCCAATTGAGCCAGAAAACTATCGAGCGCGGCTACCAAGAAACGCTGGTTGATCTGCTGCACATCAAATGTGCGCTCGTCGTACCAGCTGTAGCGCTTGTTAAGGAGCTCTGAGCACTGCTTGCGCAGGGCCGCCTGGATCTCTGGAGTTGGAGGCTGCCGTGCAGCACCCAAGTAGCCGCCAGGAAAGATGGCGTTGCGCAATGTGGCCACGAGCGGCGCGACGTCAATTGCCAGCAATTTGCGCTGTACAAAGCGATTTGCGGCCTCGGCAAATTGACCGTGGAGCGGCCAAGCAAGTGACCAAAGGGCAGAATAAATAGCGTTGCGTGTTAGCGCCTGGTTGTAGACGAAATCGAGTAGTGCCGTGTTGGTTGTAACAAACGCTGGCGTATCTTTGGACGGCAGCCGCGGGCGCTCCTCAGGTTCTTGAGGAGCTAGGCGTCGTTTGCGCTTGAGTTTTGTGCGGTCGCGCTGCTCAGGAGCCTTTGTCTTGGCCTGCTGTGGTCTGGGCAGCAGGTCACTTGAGGGCTCCAGCAGCTTGACCACGAGTTCGTGGATCATCCAGGGTTCGCTGAGGGCACGAATAGAGGCACTGAGGATGGTCTGGAGCACTGTGGCAAACAGCGCCTGCACGAGACGGGGGGCCTCGGGCACCCATTCCTCAATCAGTTTGAGGCCAAGCGCCATCAGATACTTGTCTAAACTGGCGCGACAACCAACGAAATGTGGATTGAGGCTCGCATACACCTCAAGGCGGCTATCGAGAGCGAGTTTTGCGTGGGTGAGATGCTGGTCGGCCAGGGCAACCAGTCGCAAAAGGAGGGTCATGGGGTCAATTTTACCTAGACTTAGAGCAATTGCATCCACAATCTGCTTGTAAACACTCACAACATCGGCGGGAAGAGGCCCATCGGCATGGATACGCCCGTACCATGGCTGGATAAACTGGCGGTAAACAGTGGCCAAAAGAAGAAACAGTTCCTTGTCGAGGGCCGGATCGGATGTCAAAGTTGGTGCTGGGCCCAGCAGGCGCGACGCAGTTGCCGCGTCCATGTGACAGACAAGAGATTAGGAATGGATGTTTTTGTTGTGGAGGTGCAGAGCTGTGGGGGCGAGCCTGGGTTGGCTGCCCGACTGGGTGCCAGAATACACCCGAATAGAGCTTCAAACTGCTAAGATTGTGCTAAAACGTTCTAGATAGATTAAAATGACTGCAAACCGCAGGCCTCTGCGAGCAAATGAGCTGAGCGAGCCGCACCTCCCTTAATAAATTTAATTTAACGCGTCGCGTTACACATGCTGCTGCCACTCACCGCCAACGCCAGCCGGGAAATCAACAACGACAAGCCCCCGGCAAATATTTCTCTTGATGAGCAGCAGGTGGTCGTGCGTGAGGCCCTAAACCTGTACAAGCAGTGCGGTATCAACGCGTCCAAGGCTTGGGTGTACTTTGAGGACATGGACGAGGACTATGCGACCAAGTTAAGGGACCGGTGCGAGGCCAACCTCAACAAAATCAACAGCGAAATGGAAGCCCTCATGGACCAGGCCGAGTATCTGGGCCGTAACCAGCCCCAACGCGAGCTCAAGCATCGCGTGCAAACCCGAACCTCCCTGGACCCAATCGAGCCCGGAACACTGCGCGACAAGATGGTTCATGACCGCCAGCTGCACGAGTACCTGCTCGACTCGTACCAATATAGCAACTCGGAGCCCATCAAGCACACTTACACGGCCCGCAACTTTGCCCCCTATAAGGACATGTGGGAAGCTTCGGACAAGCTAATTGACCCCGACTGTGGCGAGTCAGATGTGACTTCGCGGTTGGGAGGTGATGTGTTCCTTACCCGCACTGCCCTGATTGATTTGGACCCCATCTCCAAGGAACCCTACGTCAAGGTTGTGCGGGCTCGGTGCGGCCATCACTTTAGCGAGGAGCCGCTTCTCAACTGGCTGCGCACCGAAGAGCCCTATGCCTATGGCCAGCAGGGTGTCAAAGAGTGCCCGCAGTGTAAAAAGAGGATCCACGAGAGTGAGCTTGAGCGCGACGAGGAGTGGGAGGCCCGCGTCAAGGAGAGCGCACGGCGTGCCCAGGCCACTCAGCGGAGGAATGCCGATACCATTGTGTAGTATTTATTTGTGTTATGTATTGTCTAGTTGGGGTTGGGTCACCCTGAGCTGCCCTGGGCTACCCCGCGCACTCACCCGGCAACAACCTTGGCCTCCCACTTGCCGTCCACCAAAAAGTAGTCGTGACGATTGCTCGGCGTATCTTCAGCCCCGCGCCAAAACGAGATGCGGCGCGGCTGCAGCAGGTACCCTGCCCACGTCTCTGGCGGCTCCGAGGGGGTATCATCCAGTTGGGCCCAGGCAGTCTTGCGCTCGGCAGCGGGCTTTTGAGCAAAATCGTCAGTGTTGAGGTGTGCCAACCGACGCAGGTACTCCGGCCTCTGCTTGTAAACTTCGGCAGATTGGTCCTTGGACTGGGGCACGACGTCGCCCTGGATGATAACCTGTTTGAGCTGATTGGGCCACACAATGGCCGCGCCTGCCTTGGGGCAAGCCTCGAGCTCCTTGGCCTTGGCTGTGGAGGTGGCGGTGTGGAACGTGATGCCCTCGGGGCTGACGCTGCTGGCCAAAACGTGCCGCACGTTGGGGTACCCATCGAGGCCGACGGTGGTGAGGGCCATCACTGGCCGCTTTGTGTCGAGAGGGGGCATCCATTTCTGTAGCAGATCAATTGGGTCAGGGTAGGGAGTATCTGAGGCCACATCGGTTCCGCAAAAGTCGAGCGCGTACATAGGGGAGGGCGATAGGGAGCCTTGGGGGGAGTCTAGGGAAAGATTTGGAGGTGGGCCATTGGTACAGAAAAGTCACGACTAGACTAGACTCCATGAGTAGAGTTAACAAGTTGAAAAAATTATGTTGATCTAAAAAAATTAGCAGCTAATTTGCCGGCCCACCCTGCTCCTACAACCCACGCTCGCCACTTGCCCCGTTTGTCATGTTCCTCACCCGCAGTGAATACGATCGTGGCGTGAGCACGTTCAGCCCCGAGGGCCGTCTTTTCCAGGTCGAGTACTCGCTCGAGGCCATCAAGCTGGGCAGCACTGCCATTGGAATCCGCACAAACGAGGGCGTTGTTCTCGGCGTTGAGAAGCGCGTGACGTCGGCCCTGCTCGAGAGCAGCTCCATCGAGAAAATTGACGAGATTGATTCGCATGTTGGCAGCGCATTTTCCGGTTTGACTGCGGACGCCCGCACTCTGGTCGACCACGCGCGCGTCGAGGCCACCTCGCACCGCTTCAACTTTGACGAGCCCATGAGCGTGGAATCGGTGACGCAATCGGTTTGCGAGCTTGCGCTTCGGTTCGGCGAGACCGGCGATGGCGAAAAGGCCGTCATGGGCCGCCCGTTTGGCGTTGCCCTGCTGGTTGCCGGCGTCGACCAGGACGGCCCCCAGCTGTACCACACAGAGCCCACGGGCACCTTTTACCGCTACGAGGCCAAGGCGATCGGCTCTGGCAGCGAGGGCGCCCAGGCCGAGCTCCAGCAGCACTACCACTCGGGCCTGACGCTGGCCGAGGCCGAGGAGCTGCTGCTCAAGGTGCTGCGCCAGGTGATGGAGGAGAAGCTCGAGGCCAAGAACGTGCAGCTCGCAAAGGTCACCACGGCCGGATTCCATATTTATTCGGCCGCGGAGATGACCGCGGCGGTCGAGCGGCTGCCTGAGGATAACCCGGAAGAGGGGCTTAACTAGATAAATAAAAGTGCGGGTGCTCACTGCACCAGATGCTCAAACTCGGGGTACTCCTTGACCTTGCTCTGGAAGAACTTCTCCAGCTTGTTTGCGTTCTTGTAGTAGGTGGTGGTCTCGCCGTTGTACTTGCGGCAGTTGTCAAACACGAGCTTAAAGTCGTACACAAACGAGTCCATCTGGTCGTATTGATCGTTTTCGAGCTTGCTTTCAATAGTGCTGATAGCCATCGGCTCCTTGATCAGGTCGTAATAGTCGGGGACGTCCTCCTTGGAGACGGGGTGGATGAACGGCCACGCGCTGGGGTGCGCCTTGATCTCGCCCAGGATGTGCTGGATAATGGCAAAATGACCCTTGCGTTTCGGTTTGCGCGCAAGGGCATCCATCTCGGGCGACCACCCGGCCTCAATTACGCCCGGGATCGTCAGGGGGTCGACGGCACCCCCGCCGCCGTTTTTGAACTTGGCAATGCCCTTGTACACAATATTTTCCCGCGAGTATTGACGCATCTTCTTGTGAATAGCGATTTTTTGCAGCAACAGAATCTTGCCAGCATCCAGATACCGGATGCGAGGGACCATCGTGCACTGCATCAGGGTACCACCCTCATAATCCTTGATATAGCCCTGCCACAAGTGCCGCGGAAGCGTGATGTCCTTTGTGAAGCCCTGCTTCTTAAAGTAACCAATGGCATAATTGTCGGCGTACGTCAGAAATGTGCGAATAGTGGACGTCCCCTTGACATAGTCCTTGAGGTGGTTCATGAGATGCGCACCGTACCCTCTGACTTGCTCGGTCGAGGAGATGGCGCAAAACACAATTTCGGCAAACGTGCGGTTCTCAAACGGCCTGTAGGCGATCCCGCCAACCACAACCATCGGCTTGCGAACGACCGCTATTGAGACGTGCGACTTGTCGTAGACGAGCCGCGAGATGTATTCGCGGGGCATTTTGGGCAGCTGCCGTTGAAAGATGTTTTTGAGACCGGTCAAAACAATTTGGCTCTCGCGCGTTCCGTCATTGTTCACGACGCGAAACTCAATGTTTCCCTTGCGTTCCTCGGTGGCTCCTGGCTTTTCGTGGTATGTGTAATTTACGCCGTCGAGATCAAACGAAATGTCGCCGTCATTGTCGAGTTTTTCCATGTTTTCATCCACCTGATGCTGGAGCTCCTCAGCTTCCTCCTTGGCTTCTTCCTTGGGTGACATAACGACTATCCCCCGCGGTCGCGTCTGACATGTTTTGGCATCCGCAGCTCGACCCCAAATTAATTTATACACTAATTTTTAAAAAAATACCCCCAAGTAGGGAGCGAGATTTGAGCGGTAGATCAACCAAGATCAGGTACGCCCAGAGCAAGATCAATCGAAGATGTAGATTAGTGTTTGGCACAATTGGAAACCATCTTCTGAGCCACGCCGCAACTTGAAGGCGTAACCGGTAATTTTCTCTAATGCGAGACAACAATCGGGGCACGGAATCAGATGGTACCGCTCAATGCACGGCCCCACGGCTCTGCACAATCCTTCCGCGTTGAGTGAATCTCATGCGCGTGCGTTTCAAAGCTAGGTTCAGGGATGCGATCTCGATATGCAGAGGGACCTCAAAAAATCGGATCTTTGATCTAAAGCTTCAAATATTCTGAGGTCATTTGCACGCACCCCGGCGCTTTCCCGCGTACCTGTGCAAGTCTATGCTCTTGTGCATGCACATGCACGTCCGGCACCCATCTTGCAGTGCCAAACTCTATTCCCCAGCACGATAGGTATAAAGGGACGCCGTGTGGGCCTTGAGATCATGTTGCCTCTTCAGATCCTCGCTCTCGCTGCTAGCGCCCACGCCGCTCCCTGGTGGTGGTTGAAGAACTGGGGTGGAAGCAGCGGATGCGCCACCTGCAACAACAATGGAGGTAGCAACTCGGGATCGCGCGCCACTCTTGTGGTCATCACTACTGTCTACCCTGCCGCCTCTACTGTCACTGTGACTGGTGCTGGCAGCACCAACACCCAAACCGTTACTGTCGGCGGCGGCTCTCCTGCGTGCTCTGCGAACCAGGCCAACTGCCAGTCCGGTACTGCTACTGTGTGGGCCACTGCTCACGCTACTACCACTCTTACTTCGACCGCGTATGCTACCACCAGCGTTGCTGGTCCCACCGAGATCTGCACCGAGAAGATTGTCGAAAACTACTTCAGCACTGTCTGCGCCTAAGAAATAGCCTTATACTAGTAATAATAATAACAACGAAAATGAGCAAATGAGGAAAATGAAATAATAAAAACTACAATTATTGAGGCTCGGTGTTGAACTTCAAGGCAACGCCCATGGCGGCAAGCTCGCTCACCAAGTACCGCAGCACAAACGGAATGGTGATCTTTGCAATGTTGGAGCCGCCCTCAAAGTGGTTACCAAGGCCGTCGTCCCACACGTTTTGGTCCTCGGCCTTGCGGCCAATGATTTTGCGGGCACAGCCGCGGCAGCGGACCTGCGCCTTGGTGCCAATGCGGGGCACTGTGGTCTGGATCGAGAGCAGTGAACCGCAGTTGCGGCAAATATGGCCCTGTGAGTAGTCACTGCAGTTGAGCAAACGGTCCTGCAGCAGCTGGGCGGTACCGTGACCGAGGAACGCATCGCGCTCCATTTCACCAACACGGATACCACCACCACGCTTACGACCCTTGACGGGCTGCATTGTGAGGCGGTTGACACCACCAGTCGAACGCACCTGGAACTTGTCGTTGACCATGTGACGCAGACGCTGGTAAAAGACAACGCCAATGTAAATATCCACCCTGAGCTCCTCGCCGGTAACACCCGAGTACATGGGCTCATTACCGTGGTAATTGTAGCCTGCGGCCGCGAGCTGCTCACCAAAGTAGTCGGCGGCAGTCTGGTTCTCCGAAAAGGACCACGGGGTGCAGTCCTGCTTGATGCCGTGCATGGCGCCCGACTTGCCGGCAAGCGACTCGACAAACATACCAATGGTCATGCGCGACGGGAAAGCGTGCGGGTTAATGATGACGTCGGGGCTGATACCGCTCTCGCTGAAGGGCAAGTCGATCTGGGGCCACTTTTGCGAGCACACACCCTTTTGACCGTGGCGCGACGAGAACTTGTCACCAATGTTGGGGGTACGGTCGATGCGGTACTTGATGATCAGGGTCTGCAACTCCGAGTCACCCTGGTCATCGTTGACAAGACGCACCTCCTGGATCCAAGCCGGCTCCGTGGAGTGGTAGGTCTTGCAGCGCGTGCGGCCGGTAAGCTCGTCGTAGTAGGCGCAAATGGGGTCGTTTTCCTTAACAAGGGTACCAATTACCGGCAAACCATCGTCGTCAATGAAGTTGCGCCACTCCTCGGGCCAGGTATCGTCACCAAAACCAAAGCGGGTGGTGATGGGGTCGTTGAACTTGCGCGAGCGACCGAGGTCGATCTGCTCGACCTTGTACACCACACCGTGACCAAAGCCGCGCTCCACACCGCTCTTGTTGAGAATCATGGCGTCGTCCATATCGTAGCCGGTGTAGGAGATGACGGCCACCACGGCGTTGGTACCGTTGGGGAACTCGTCGAGACCGTACTCATCATACAAGTTTGTGCGCACAATGGGGCTCTGACCGCTCTGCAGCTTGTACAGCTTGTTGTCACTGCGGCAAGCCAAGCCGGTGCCGGGGGTACCCATGGTTTGTTTACCCATCTGGCACTGGTACATGTTACGAGGACTCTGGTTGAAGTCGCTGAACGGGGTCATGTTGGCCAAAATCGACAGAATGTTGGTGGGGCTGTACTCGACGTGCGAGTGGACCTTGGTCTCAATTTCCTCGGGGGTAACGGCAATGTTCATGTAGACCTGCTCAAAGGGACCAACCATGTCGAGCTTGCCCAACGCCAAGTGCTTGACGGGGCGCACCATGCGCGCAAGACCGGTAAACAGGTACAAACCGGGGTACTGGCCACCGTTACTAGGGGGCACGTACCCGACCTCGAGGCTGAGCGGCACTTTTTTGCTGCTGTCCTGGTATTTGACCTTCCAGAACCGCAAGGTCTCGCCAATAATCTTGGCCTGGCGGTGTGAGGTGTAACCGACAACCTTGCCGTTAAGCTGCACACATGCATTTTTGGGGCCGCTGGCGCTGGGGCCAACGTCGGCAAGGCCGAGCTCGCGCAGAACCTTGATGATGTCTTTCTCCTTTGAGTCGTCAGCGCAAACAACCTTGCACATGTGGGCCAAGTGGTTAAGCAGACCACAGGGCGAACCATCGGGGGTGTGCACGGGGCACAAAAAGCCCCAAGACTCGGGAAGCAGCTTGCGCACTGTGGTTGTTTTGAGCTCGGCAAAGAAGCTACCACGGTGAACCATGCGGAAATGGGCCAAGAAACGGTGGAAGTTGATCTTTTCGGCAACAACCGTGTAACCGCTCACCTGCTGCAAATCAAGGCCGGTGGGACTGATGAGATTACCCGTGGACAAAAAGTAGGCCATCTTTTTACCAATGTCCTCGTTGAGGCGCATAAACATCCGCACGAGCCACTTGGGGTCGCTAAAGTTGACGACCTGCGAGCGTTGAACGGCCTGGCGCACAAGATCCCTAAACTGGAGCAGGTACTCCTCAACTTTTTCCTTGAGAATGATGCCGTACAGCAAGCCAGGGAGCAGAATTTCTTGGTGCTGGGCGCTATCGGGGTTGTCTTGGCAACACTCGTTGGCAACAAGCGCGTACAATTTGCGGATCATAAAGAGCAGCAGCTCGGCCTTGGCCTTGTTGTCGCCGGGCAAGTGCACAAGCACAATACGGTCCAGTACGTACTCACCGACCTCGAGGTTGGTCCACTCGGGGCTAGCGTTCATCACAATGCGGAATTTTTCACCCAAAAAGCGTAGGGCAGCGCGCTGGCTGTCGCAGTCGAATTTCTTGTAGTTACGCAACATGAGCTCAATACGATCAGTGAGGAACGAGTTACCCTTTTCGCTACCAACAATACCGTCAAAGATGGCGCGGTCGTTGGTGGGGATCAGCGCCTTGAGGATCATCATGACGGGGATCAAGTACTCATTTTTGCGCCATGAGAACCTGAATGTGACTTGACCGTCGTTGAGGTAGTGCAGAACATTGGTCTGAGAGCTCTGGTCGGGGCGGACACACCTGATCTGGATACCGTACTTTGTGTAGAGATTGCCTCTATTTGTGAACGAGCCACGCTCAATGGCCATGGGGTGGTTGCGGCGCTGCACAATAAGCATACGAATGAGCTTTTCAATACCATTGATGATAAAATAGCCCCCCATTTCCTCAGACTCCTCGCGCAGCTTGACCAGCTCGGCGGGGGACTTGCCCTGAAGGTGACAGCGGTTCGTGCGCAGCATGATCGGGAGCAGACCACACTCACGGGTCATGTACTCGACGGGGCCATCATTGACCTGGTATGCAAAGCGCAGCGTCAGTCTACCCTTGTACGAGCTCATACGCTCACGGCACTCGGCAGGCAACGTTCTGCGGTCAACTGTGAGCTTGTCGCTAGCGGGAGGCGCGGGGCGACCAATACTGAGGGTATCGACCCAGTAAGTGAACTTGTTGCCGAGGGGCTGACCATCACGGTTGTCGAAAACAACTTTTTTGCCAATGTCTTTGATGGCGAGATCCATTAGGCCGCCGTCAGGACCCTCCATGAGAGCATTGAACGAGTCAACGTGTGGTGCAATAGCGTCATGAAGTAGCTTGTAGCGCGTTTCTCCTTTTGATGGATTGACGAGCTCCTCGTACTTTTCCAAAGTGCCAAACGAGGCCATTAGGAGGATGAAATTTTTTTTATGTAATTTTTTTGAAGTCTGGTTGGGCAGCCTTGGGGCAATGCACCCTTGATTCAAGAGTATTTGGCAAAAAAGGGTGAAAGAGAAAGATTCGTCGGCGGCCGTGACCCGAACGGCAGTTTTTCGGGGGCTCCTGCCGCGAAAAGTTCAGAGTACTTTTAGAGGCTATCTGGCTTTAATATTGAGCGAGGTAGTCAAAATATTCCATGAAACACCACGCCGGCCAGTTTTAGCAGCATATTGCCATAAGACACGACCGACCTGCATGTTGTTTTTCGGCCCTGCATACCTCTGCATAAAGCACAGTGAAACGTATCATTATCGTAAAATACTGCCTCTTACAAGTGAATTAGCTTGTCTGGGTGCTGTGAGACTCTGGATCTGAGTACTGGGCGCCTAGTTTTGGGCGCGTAACTACGTCCCACTGTCTCGGACCATCTAAACTTTGATTGCCACAAGCAGCAGCACAAATTCATGAAAAGCAGACGGAATAGGTTAGAATGAAATGATGGTGTGGAAGCACGCTTTTACGTTCCTCTGACAGATTCCTAGGAGCTTTTAGCACAGCCAGATCAAACTCAGCTTATCACGATTTTAATACTCATGATGACTTCTACGACAACTCAATACAGCCTGACCGTGTCAAATAGACTATTAAAGAAGTCTTAATGTGTTTAATCTGCAATTGAACACTCCAGTATGCGGCAAGATGCTTCGCAGTTAATCTCAGGTTCGGGGGGTTCTACCGGTGTTTTGAGAGGGAGTGTAGAAGGCTGTGCAACCTATTCTCTTTTAATCGTACTAAATTTGGTTTAAATTTTAGCTGGCGTTTAATTTTATGCACATCTCAGTGACCTTGGCAGCTTAACATCAAATTGGACCCACAAGCAACACTGTAGTGTAGTAGCGATACCTACAGGGCAATAAACGATAAGCGCCACACTGGTGAGTCTATTACGATTGATGCAAACGGCTATACAAATATCGCTGGTCGCCGTTCAGCATGAAATTAGGCTCTGCCACTTTTAGTGGCCAAGAGAGCAAAGGATTTGATATTGGCCGCATTCTATCAATGGTCGGTCGGACCGGAGAAACATATGTCTCAGATATCAAGCATGTATCAATCACATGCCCCGATAGCCACAAAAGGCCCTCGGGGACGCCATTGGCACCGAGGCTCAGTTTGTCAAGTGTGCATAGTAGGTTCATCAGGTGAAGTCTTTGCAAATTAATTTGACTCTACCCGCCAAACGGAAAATCTCATGCAGTTTTGTGGCATTTGACTTCTTACACTCGAAGACTTGTGTGCTCGAGCTGGCTACCCCTGCTCCAGATCTGCACACTATTTTATTGATAATGTGCAGCCTGCATAGGAGATGGGCTTGTCGCATGGCTGCTTACTTCGACAAGGTACCCCGTACATTTTCTGCCAAGGCCGTGGGGGCGGTGCCGGAGAACACCGCTGATAAGCGGGATACTTCGTGGCTGAGAGTATTCAATCGTGCTGTGCTTGAAAACGTCGTACAGCTGAAAATTATAACAAAAATAAGGCGTTTTTCCGGCGCGATAGGAAAACGTCCATTTCATGCATGCCTGAAATTCATGGGCGGGTAGGGCATGGGCATGGCTCCCTCGGCATTGAGCCGGCATCAAGCCTGCATTACGTCTGCATTAAGATATTGAACCGTGAGATCTTAATTATACGGGTGCTGGCTACATATAGCGTTTAAAAATTTGAGAGCTGTGGGAATAGAAAACAACCAATAAAACACTGGCCCTACTCAGGATCGTATGCCAAGACTGTAATAAAATTATATAAACTTATTTTTCACTACCAGGCCGTCAACACCATTGAAGCCCATGACAATCTTGTTTATCGATTGTTATGATTCCTTTACGTATAACCTGGTGAATCTCATCAAGAAGGCTATTCCAAACACTAATGTCGCGGTGGTGCATAATGACAAAATTTCCCTCGAGGAACTGCGCGGTTTACTCGACCAGGTCGAAGCAATTATAGTTGGGCCGGGGCCAGGACATCCCAATAACCCCGAAGACTCTGGAATCATCAAGGATCTGTGGTCTGTGGCCTCAGATGTGCCTGTTTTTGGTGTCTGCTTCGGCTTGCAGTCGCTGGCTACCACGTTTGGCGGGTCAATTAGCCGCCTCAACGACCCGCAGCATGGCCAATTTGGCTACATCACGCATTCAAGTCCATTGTTTGAAAATATTCCCCAAGATTATCGCGTTGTGCGCTACCACTCGCTGCACGTCACAGTGCCTGAAAAGTCGCCATTGGAGGTAATTGCTACGGCTGAGGATGGCTGCATCATGGGAATCAGGCACACTAAGCTCCCCTTTTATGCTGTACAGTTTCATCCTGAAAGTGTTTTGAGCGATTTCGGCGAGGAGCTCTACGCAAACTTTTGGCGCATTGCGCGCGCCCACAACGAGGGCCGCAATATTCGCGAGAGCACTATTCAGGGGGTTGGCATTGGTATAGAGCCACTTCTTACTGCTAAGGGCGCATCCCAGGGGCCGCACATCGCCCAGCTGGATGAGAGCTATGATCCCGTTAAGCTGTGCCAGCATTTGAAAAATGAGGGGCGCGAGTTTGTGCTACTTCACTCTTGTGCTTGGCCCGGCAACTGGTCGATTATTGGTCTTATGGATGAGTCTACGGTACACATTCAATGCCGCGAGGACTCGACCTTGATCGGCCCCCTTGACAAGCAAACGAACGTCAAGGGCGATGCATGGGCAGCGGTTGCCGACTTTATGCAGCCCAAGCTCGTCAAGAGTGAGACGCGTCTGCCGTTTATTGGCGGTCTTGTGGGCTACGTCACCTACGAGCGCGCTTGCAACCAGCCTGGGGTGTCCAATAGCGACATGTCGTTTGTGTTTATCGAGAATGCTATTCTTATTGATCAAAACGGCGTCGTCTTCACCGTAGGGAATGTGTCTGGCCTCGGCGAAGCGGATGCCCCCATCTCGCCAATTGGCCCATTGCACGCAACGCACGTCAAGCAGGACGACTACGTTGCCGCAATTGAGGAGTGCAAAGAGTTCCTCAAGTCTGGTGACTCATATGAGCTGTGCTTGACGGGCCAAACTACCGTGGAAGTGGATATTGAGCCCTGGGAGCTGTTCAAGCACATTGTTGCCAAGAACCCAGCACCCTATTGTACATTTTTCAATTTTGACGATGTTCTGGTTGGAAGCTCACCTGAGCGGTTCTTGTCGTGGGATTCAAGCGGCAATTGCCAGTTTCGGCCTATCAAGGGCACCGTGAAGAAGACCCCAGACATGACCCGGGACAGGGCCAGCGCTATCCTCAACACCAAGAAAGAGCTGGGCGAGAACTTGATGATTGTTGACTTGATTCGCCATGACCTTGGCCAGCTCATTGACGATGTAAAGTGCCCCCAAACAATGAAGGTCGAGGAGTACAAGACGGTGTTTCAGCTGGTGAGCGTGATCGAGGGCAACATTTCCGTGTCAAAGTATAGCGGAATTGATGTCTTGCGGCACTCTTTGCCCCCGGGATCAATGACCGGTGCACCCAAAAAACGGTCTGTGGAGATTCTGCGGAGGCTGGAGAAGTTGCCGCGGGGTCTCTACAGCGGTATCTCTGGTTACTGGAGTATTAATGATGTTGGTGATTGGAGTGTTGTGATTCGCTCGGCGTTTCAATACAAAAATGAGCCCAAGACTTGGCGCATGGGGGCTGGGGGTGCTGTCACTATTCTTAGCGAAAACTTGGCAGAGTACGAGGAGATGCGCGCCAAGCTCGACAGCTTTTATCAAGTTTTTTCCGAAAAGATCTGACTCCTAGCTATATTTCGCTACTGTACATACTAAATTTTTTTTGCATATTGATTTTCCTCGCTCTTCAATCTATGTACAGAATCTATGCACATCTTCGCTTAAACCTGCGGGAGCGAAGTACGCACGGAGGGCGAACCTGCAAGTGAGTCAGCTGAAAAAGCGGGTGCTAAAGGCGACACGCCTCTAAAAACATGAAAAAAAGCTGAACTATTAGGATCCATATACAGCCACCCAAAAGTATGGGCAACGCCAAAATTTTCCCGAGACAACTTGCAGGTGGACATTTCCGAGGAGGTTTATCTTATCTAGCATTAGTCATTTTATTCTGCATGAGATAGAGAGCCAGCATGTAACTTGCAAAGGTCTCATGGGTGAAATCCGGATCTAACGGAGGTTTCTCGGGCTGATCTATGGGTATTTGCTAGGCAAGCAGGAAAGAAAAGTCTTATTTGATTTTAAATGGCTGCCCAGGGTAGTTTTAAAAAAATGCCCTGACATGCACATGCAGCAGGGCTGGGAAGGCTGCATGCACATTAGCTGATACCAAAAAGCATATATTAGGACGATGATCCCCCGTCAGGGATTCTGGTCATAAACCATGAAGCGGTTCTTCAAGTCCAACACCTCTTCTGTGGAGTCTGAAAAGGGTGAGGTCCTTCCCTCGCCTGCCTCTGCGGCTCCCGTCGAGCCCCTTGGTGTTCGTGCCAAGAAGGCCGGCATGGGTGCCTACCGCATGTTCTTCACCCGCAAGGGTCTCATTGGTGACAAGGGTGAGGTCGACTACGGCTACCTCTTTAGGCCTCCCATTCCCTTCATCGGCAAGGAGTCTGCTCCCCCTGTGTTTTACGCCCTGAACGATGTCATGCCCGTTGCCCTGGCTGCATTGCTTGGTCTCCAGCACGCCCTCGCCATGATGGGCGGTCTGATTTCTTCTTCTATTGTCTTTGCTGGTGTGTGCAACCTTGACACTGCCACCACCACCTACCTGATTTCTGCCTCTCTGATTGGCTCGGGCATCCTGTCCTTGATCCAGATCATCCGCTTCCGCATTCCCTTCACAAACTTCCACGTCGGTACCGGTATGGTCTCTGTGCTTGGTGTCTCGTTTGCTACTGTGCCCGTCTTTAGCACTGCGCTTGCCGTCATGTACGACAACGGTTTTTGCCCTGTTGGCGCTGATGGTACCAAGCTCGCCTGCCCCGATGCCTACGGTGCGTTTTTGGGTACCTCCTCGCTCTGTGCTTTACTCGAGGTCTTGTTTGCTTTCAGCCCCCAGAAGGTCATTCTCAAGCTGTTCCCCCCCATTGTCAACGGTCCTGTTGTGTTGTTGATTGGTGCCGACTTGCTCACCACCGGTATGGAGGACTGGGCTGGAGGATCTGGCTGCACCGGCGCTATGTGTGGCTCGGGCGACCGTGCCTACGAGTGGGGTAACGGCCGTTGGGTCGGTCTTGGCTTTAGCGTGTTTGTCACTATTGTGCTCTGCGACAAGTGGGGACCTCCCTTCCTCAAGTCCTGCTCCATCATTGTCGGTTTGCTCGTGGGCTGCATCATCGCTGCCGCCTGCGGTTACTTCCAGCACATCCCGATTGACGAGTCGCCTTCCGGCCAGTTCTTGTGGCTCACCACCTTCAAGCTGAGCTTGTACGGTCCCATTGTGCTTCCTCTGCTCTCGGTCTACATGGTCTGCATCATGGAGTCGGTCGGTGATATCACTGCCACCAGCGATGTGTCTCGTCTCGAGGTCGAGGGCCCCGTCTACGAGAGCCGTGTCCAGGGTGGTATCCTTGGCTCTGGTCTTGGTTCGGTTCTTGCCGGTTTGTTTACCCTTTGCCCCATGTCGTCGTTTGCCCAGAACAACGGTGTCATTGCCATGACCCAGTGCGCCTCGCGCTTCACCGGTTTCTTCTGCTGCTTCTGGCTTTTGATTATGGGCGTTGTCGGCAAGTTCTCGGCCGCCATCAACCAGATTCCCTCGGCTGTGCTCGGTGGTATGACGACCTTTTTGTTCACTCAGGTCGCCGTCTCGGGTATCCGCATTATCGCTACCATCAAGTTCACTCGCCGTGATCGTGTTGTGCTGACTTCCTCGCTGGTGTTTGGCCTCAGTGGTCTGCTTGTGCCCACCTGGTTCAGCAGCGTCATCACCTACGACGGCCCCAACACCGGTAAGAAGGGTTTCTGCGACGCCATCGATATTGTCGTGTCGACTGGTCCCGCCATTGCTGGTTTCGTTGGCGTGTTCTTCAACCTGTTCTTCCCCCAGGTTGAGGACTTTAACCCCTACGAGGCTCCCGCCGCAGATGAGGTCGCCGAGCACGAATTGGACCCTTCGAGATCTCTTGGCCGCGTTGTCGAGAGCTCAACCTCCAAGAACTAATTTATTTATATTAATAGCGATACTCTCTGGATAGTTTGATCCATTAAGAAATGCCTTCTTATTTGTTGTCTATTTTTTTTCCTCAGGCGCTGTGCAGCATGCATGCGTCTGCACGTGTCTGCAGATGCCTGCATGACCAGCCCAGCCCTGCCAAAGGCTTGAGTGGTTGAGATTGCGGCAACTTCCGGGCGCCCCCCCCCCCCCCTGGGATACCCGCAGAGACGAAGTAAACTCCCTTATATACAATAAATATCACAAGAAATAGTCCGAGATCATCGACTCTTGCGCGCTCTGGATATGCTGGTCGTTCTCGGGCGACGCATCAAACACATTAAAGTTGCGGCTGCCGTCCTCGCCCACCTCAAGTATTGAGGCCAGGTTGCCGCACCTATAACAGTAATTTGGGGCGCTCCACACGGTGCTGAGCTTGTCGTTGAACAAGATGTCAAAGCCCTTTTGACAGAGCTGGTGCGCGCGCAGAATATGCGAGAACTTGTTGCGTCCGAGGAAAATGTCTACAATTGAAGACCCAAACGTGTATCCTGCGCCGCGGGGGCTAATACTAAACTCTTTGCGGGAGTCGTCCGGGTCACTCCACACAAGGTCAGCCATTGGCCCCTCGTGGGGGATTTCGCGGAATCTGTCGATAATTTTGATCTGGTCAACGGTTTGGATGGACGGCGACAGCCCGCCATGCACGCAAAAGATCGAGTTGTCGATAACAACGCTCAAGGTCAAAAAGTCAAAAATGTCGGTAAACAGCTGCCAAACCTTGGGCGAGCCGTACTTGCGCACGCATTCAGTGTAAAATCCATAGCTTTGGGTGATGCCGCGTGATTCGTGGTTGCCCCGCACAAGGGTAATTCGTGAGGGGTACCTGAGCTTGAGGCATACCAAGAGAGTAATTGTCTCGACAGAGAAGAGGCCGCGGTCGACATAGTCGCCTAGAAACAGGTAGTTTGTGTCTGGAGGGTATCCGCCCACATTGAAGATCTCGAGCAGATCGTAAAATTGGCCGTGAATATCGCCAACAACCGTGACCGGGCTCTGGATGTGCACCACGTTGGATTCGGTGATGAGTAGCTGCTTCAGCATATCGCACAGCGCGGCAATCACCGTCTGAGGCAGTAGTTCGCGCCTGATGAGCCGCTGTATCGAGTCATCGAGATCAGAAGCTCCATAGATCATAGTGTGTGTGCTAGGGTGTGCTTTGTGCTTTCGCTTAAAGGGTCGAGCGCGAGGGGTGCTTTGTCATGGCATACCCCTACGTGCGGCAGTCGAGCAGCGAGCTCCTGAGGTCGCGCAGCCAGCGTGGGGAGTCCACAACTAGCCCGCGCTCCAGCAGTCAAGAGGGCGGCCTGCTGCGCACCCTGAGCAATTCCTCCATCGGGTCGCAGGGACGCCTCAGCGGCGACCGCGCCGGCGCAGCCCAGTATATGGCCCAGGAAAAGGCCTATGTCTCCAAATTGCGCAGCAACATGAACGGCGACGATTATCATGCTAAAGAACTCAACCCCGTTGGCCAGGTCAGCGATGTCGAGGACTTGCTGGACGACGACGACGAGGACTTTGAGATGCAAGGGTTCGGCGGATTGGGCACCTCGTTTGACGATGAGTACACAGACTTTATGAGCACCCAAAAAATGCTTGAGAGTTCGGCCCTACTGCGCAACAGGGCCAAGCTGCGCGAGCGTACAGAGTGGCAGTCGATGCTCATGAGCGTGCTCACTGGCGAGGTTTTCCGTAGTGAAAAGAGCCGCCTCAAGGCCGCACCCACCCGGAACTACCCCGGCGACAATGAAAAGTGGCTCGAACTCAAGGCAAAAGTCTGTGGCCGCACCCCTGCCGAGCAACGGCGCCTGCTGCAAATTGCCCGCGGCTCGGTCTCGAGCGTGCTCGAAAAGATTGCTACCTTCAAGTGCGACAACTACCAAACGTTTGAACAAGTTTACGAGACAATTGGTGACCTCCTACGCAGCTTGGACCGGTGCGAGGCGCTGTGGCCAACAACGAAAATTATGAAGACCGAGAGCACGCTCTATGCCAGCGAGACCATGCAGAACCGCATCGAGGCCCTGACCGCCTGGCACGAGACCGCCAAGGCTATCTTCTTGGAGCTCGAGCTGCTGCGCGAGTGGACCGGTAACCCCGAGCTCGATCCGTCAAAACCGCGCGAGGGCCAGGGTAAGGAAACGTCGCTCGTCGAGTGCCTGTTCAAACAGGAAGAGGCGCTCATGATTGTCTCGGATACGCGCATCCGGGCGTACATTTTCCCGCTCATTCGCAAGGTCCGCGGCGTGTCCATCACCTTTGCTCATGCGTTCATCGAGATGGGCCTGCCACTTTTTCGGCAAACACTCGACTCGCTGATCTGCTTTCCGGTCATTCTGATCCGCGAGATCATCAATTTAAGGCTGGATCTGGCCCGCAAGTTGGTCAACCCCACGATGCAAATGATCGACCAGGCCATCGTGCGGTTCCAGCAATACATGACTTTGGGACTTGTTTTGACGAGCGAGTACTTGGAACTGACCAAACCTATCTTTGACAAGGGCTGGATCGTGTCACGCAAGGACCTACAGAGCCTCAACAACACGCTGCTCGAGTGCATCACGTTGTACCTTGAGCTGCTGATCAACAAGTTTTTGGACGGTGGCAAGAGCTCCCTCTCTTTCTTTAGGTCTTTCAAAAGCATTGAGCAGCTCGAGCAGCACTACAATTTCCTCCAAGACACGTGCACGCTCATTGAAGGTGGTGACATCAGTGTTGCCGAGCGGTTCGCCTCGCTGGACTCGAGGGTGCTATTCCGGCTGCTGGCGTACTGGGAGCACCAGATGCAAGGCCCCAGGCAGTGGAAACGGGTGGAAATCGAGCGCTGGTTCGCGGCAACGATCGAAAACATCCGCAGCATCCAGCGCAAACTGCTGCGGTTTTACAAGACGCTGAGCGATGCCCATGAGAACGCGGCCGAGTTTGCTCTCCCCAAAACCAAAATGAAGACGTTTATGACCGAGATCCGCGAGAACGACTTCTTTTTGGTGTTTATCAACAGCCTCGAGCGCGAGGGCATCTACGTCTTTGCCTCGGCCAATTTGAGGGATCAGACCTCGGTCGTCAAAAACATTTTGCAAGGGTTCTCGCGCACCCGCACTGCAAGCGAGCAGGAGGACCCCGGCTGCGTCTTAATTCTGACGATCGAGGAGCCGCTCGTGTGGGACGGCCAAATTTACCACCTCGAGATGCCCGCCGACAATTTGCGGTTTGCGCCGCGCGGTCGTGTGGTGCTCGTGTCGCAGGGCGGCTCGCCAGAACTGGCCAAGTGCCGCCAAAAGTTTACCTTTTTGGACTCGTTCGACGTGGTTGTCCCGCGCCGCGCACAGCTCACCAAGGTCGAGAACGAGCTCACCAAGATCCGCACCGCTTTCTATACGCTGGCAAACACTGTAATTCAGAGTGCGCAGCAGTTCCGGGTCCGCGCCAAGCCCTATGGGTGCCAAGAGAGCGTCCAACAAATGTTTGTGTTTGCGCGCGAGTTTGGCCAGCGTGGCCTGAGTACTATGAGCGTGCAAAAGCGCGGGCGCGTAGCGCTCAATTTGATTGATTTGTGCCTCGATTGGGTCAGCTTTGTGTGTGACGACTGCCCGCCGAGCGAGCCCAAAACGTTTAGGTGGACGGTCGTGGCGCTCGAGTTCACGATGGTCATGACGCGTGGCGTGAATGTGGTTGCCATTAGCGACGAACAGTTTACCAAATTGAGGCACAAAGTCGCCGACTGCATCACGCTGCTCATCTCCCACTTTGATATCATGGGCGCCCGCAGCCAGGCTCAGCAGATGAAGCCCAAGGTTCTGCCGCGCAGTAAACAGGATATCGACCTCAAGGACGACGAGGAGCTGATTGCCCTGCTCAGGGAGCCCGCCCTCGAGAAGCTGGCGGCCCTCGAGGTGCAGCGCTCCTCGCACCAGATCGTGGGCAAGGTGCTGGACGACTCAAACACCGAGTTTGAATTCTTGGATTTCGCCTCGCAGCAGCGCAGCAACACCTCGATGCGCTGGCAGCAGGGCCGGTTCATTGGATCAGGCGCGTTTGGCTCGGTTTACCAGGCCCAGAACCTCGACACCGGTCAGGTGATGGCCGTCAAGGAGGTAAGGCTGCATAACAGGCAGTCGATCGGGCACACTCTAAAGTCGATTAAAGACGAGATGACGGTGCTCGAGATTCTCAGGCACCCCAACGTGGTGCAATACTATGGTATCGAGGTGCACCGCGAGCGCGTGTTTATCTTTATGGAGTACTGCGACAACGGCAGCATTGCACGGCTCCTGGAGTATGGGCGGTTCCCCGACGAGGAAATTGTGCAGATCTACGCGCTCCAGATGCTCGAGGGCCTCGCCTACTTGCATCAATCAGGGATTGTGCACCGCGACATCAAGCCCGAAAATATTCTGCTTGACGGCGCCGGCATCATCAAGATTGTGGACTTTGGCGCCGCAAAAGTTATTGCAAACACGAGCCGCACCGCTCAAATCAGCGCTCCGCCCAAACAGGGCACCAAAATGGGCTCCATCACGGGCACGCCCATGTACATGTCGCCCGAGGTGATCACGGGCAAAACGGCCGGCGAGAACCATGGGTCAATGGATATTTGGAGTATTGGTTGTTGCATTCTCGAGATGGTTACTGGCAGGCGCCCCTGGGCTAACCTCGACAACGACTGGGCCATCATGTACCACATCGCTGCTAACCATATTCCGCCCATGCCCACTGACGAGCAGGCATCGGAGGCGTGCCGGCGGTTCTTGCTGCGGACGCTTGAGCGGCGCCCCGAGAAACGCGCTAGCGCCATGGAGCTGCTCAATGACCCGTGGATCGTCTCGATTCGCAACCAATTTTTGACCGACGACGCAAGCGAGCCCAGCGAGCAGAGCGAGACCGAGAGCCCGGCGGCGTAGAGCGAGCCTTAGGGCGAGCTGCGTGGGGTATATGTATTATTTATTAACGTTTTTATTAGACGAGAGGGATCAGGGATGGGACCCGGCTCTAGCGCCCCCTGCCAACTGCTGTGCTCAACCTCCTGGCGCCCAAAGGGGTGTCAGGGGTGTGTGCTGGGCCACAAGTTTTGTGCTGGGGCACGCCGACGCTCTAATGCACCCTTGGGGGCCCTCGAGCTTGGCAGCATCATCCCTCCCTCCCAACCTGTCAGCCAGCATGGTCGAACAGTCCACCAGGGACAAGGGCGCAGAGAAACTTGTGTGGATCTATTGGTATGTGAACAACACGCCCACTAGCCAAATCAGAAAAGTTTACGAGCGCAGAAACGGCCAGGACCCGCTGCGCAACGCGGAGTACGTCAAGGACCAGAAGAAAAGGCTGCGCGCACGATACGGCGTGCTGCCCGAGCAGGTGGAATATGCAGACCATCTGATTGAGCGGGGCAATTTTGTTCCAGAGGACATCACGCGGGCGTTTGTGGCCTGGCTAGAGAGGAATAACGTGAGGCGGCCGCAGCTCGCGGTTGGGCCGCTCCTGCCAGTGCCGAAAGACGGGGATCGGTTCAGATTTGGTGAGAGAAGGCCTGAAGCGGCGTTTAATGACAAGGCCCGCAGGGGAACTGACGCAGAGCGCGCTCTAAGAGAGGAGAGGCGCTCGAGGCAGGGAGAGCCTGGTACGCAGCTCGTGGCGCAGCCTCAGCAGGCGCAGCCTCAGCAGGCGCAGCCTCAGCAGGCGCAGCTTCAGCAGGCCGCGCCCCAAGTTCAGCCTGAACAGGCCCAGCAGACGCCCCAGCAGGCGCCCCAGCCCTCTGCCCAGCCCGCCGCTCAGCAGCAGAGCACCCCGAGCACAGCCTCAGACACAGAGACCGGTGACCCGCGCCGCAGGCTGCTTGATGGCCTAGACTTTGAGCAGCGACTCGAAAAAAAGCTCGAGGAGCGCATGGCGGCCCTAGAGCAGCAGCTCAAGGCCAAGAGCGAGCGGCTTGAGCGCGAGACCAAAGAGCTCAAGGAACGCATTGAGCGCGAGGCCGAGCAGGCGCAAGAGCGCGAACGCCAGCGGCTCGAACAAGCCCGGCAAGAGCATCTCGAGCAGATCTTGGCGGAGAGCCGCGAGCTGCGCAATCTGTGGGAACGCGAGGCCCAGGCCGAGCAGGAGCGCATAGCCGGACAATACCGCGAACGGCAGCAACAACTTGAGCGGGAGCGGGAGCGTGAGCGCGAGCGAATGGAGCTCGAGCAGCGGGAACGTGCTGCGCTAGTTACAGGTGCCATGAGGGAAGTGGCTGAGGAGCAGAAGCGCCAGGAGCAGTTGCGCCAACAAGAGCGCGAGCAGGACCGCCTTGCCCAGGAAGCCAAGGAGCTTGAGCGTCATCAGCTCGAACAAGCCCGGCACAAGCGCGAGCTCGACCAGGAATTGGCGAGGCGCAAGCGCGATCAAGAGCAGCAGGAGCGCACGGCGTTCTTGGAGCAGCAGCTCGAGGCTGAGCGCAAGCAGCGCGAGCTACTTGAGCAGCGGTTGCGAGACCTCGAGAGGGGGCTCACACCCGACGTATTGCCTGTGCGAGGAGCAGGGGGCGCCCAGACCCACCGCGAATCCGCTGTTTCGGGCTCGCCCAAAGAGCCGCGCGCAAAGTCCTCCGCGCCTGCCCCTTCTGCGGCACCCGACGCAGCGCCTGCAGCTGCTCCCTCCACCGAGAACAAGCGTAGCCTGCCCGAGGAATTCGACGATAGCATAGTTGAGCTCAAGCGCAGGCGCGAGAGTTCGTCCGAGGGCTACTCGTTGGAATGGCTCGAAGAGGACCGCAAGCGGTTAATCTCAGTCAAGGCGTCGGTGTACCAGGTCCAGGCCTATGATATTGCCATTGGCGCCATCAAAAAGTTTGGGCCAATGGGGTACAGCCACCCTCTTGCCCGCGAGGCGCTGCGGCAACTCGTGGCCTACGCCCCCGAGGTGAGCGTGATGATCGCAAAGGACTAGCCATTTATGATATTTATGATAAATTAATTGGATCTATGCAAAAGCGTATCGCGCTCTGCGCGACCGCCTGCTGCGACCAGCGCAGACTTGAGTGGAGGGAGGCAGCTTTGAGTAGGGGGCAGCTCTCAGGCGAACTGCTGCTTGATGGCTCGGAACTGACGGTGCAGCCAAGGAGTCGGAGGCATAGGCTTGATCACAATGTTTGTGATGATGCGGCGGGGCTGCAATGCGCCACGGCGGTACCAAAGAGGAGGCATCTTGTTGTGCTGCTCATTCTGAACTTGCTGGCGCTGGCCGCGGTAGCGCTGGGGACGAGCAAAGGGGCGCACAACAGGGTATTCCACGGGCCTTGTGGCAGGACGTTGACGGGTGGGCTGCTTCATGGCCATGGGGGGCGGCGATAGGGTAGCGCACGAAGAGCCAGTGGATACAGTGCGCACCGAGATGCGAGGAGAAGGAAGAGCGCTGTACATTGAGAGCATATCGTAGTAGTCTTGCATTGATTGCCCTTTTTTTTTCTTGAGAATGTAGGGGGTGAACCCCGCCTTTTATGCCTGGCGAGGGGCAGCGGGTCAGACATGAGCACGTGCGCGTCTGCGGGTCGAAAAAAGTGGGCGGGCCAGCGGGCAGGCTATTTTTAGGGTATCGGTGGGCTGAGTGGGTCTGAGCGGGCCAGATGGGTCAAAAAAGAAGGGGGCCACAGTGGGCCAGGTGAGGGCAGCTCCCTCCGCAGCTCCCGCCGCAGCTCCCGCAGCAGTACACGCAGCAAACACGTCCCTTAGGCTAATCTACAGAATAAATACTAAACCTGGATACCCAAAATACTCAACTCGAGGGTCCAGGCCTTGCGCAGGTGCACCTTGACCTCATGGCCGCCCAGAGTCAAGGTCGAGTGGGACCACCAGCACTTGCGGGCCGGCCTCTTCCAAAACAGCAACAGCTTTTGTACAGCCTGGATGGCGTCCAGATCGCCCTCTGCAGGCACCTTGAGAGGCGACAATTGCAGCGAGGTCACGGTGCTCTTGTGGGGCTCGCGCTCGCGAATGTGCCATTTGGCGCCGTGCTCAATGCCGGCAGTGTGGAGCATACGCGCCAGGTGCATCTCGGGCGACTCTTCCTCAGAGGCCTCAGAACTCAAATGCGGCCGCAGCACATGGCCAGTCGCCACCAGATCGTCAAAAATGCTCTCCTGGGCCACGAGCCACTCGCCGCACTCGACCTTGATTTTGTGCAGGGTAGCATCGCTCGTGTTGGCCGGAGGCAGCACATAGTACTCGATATCCTCCTTTAGAACAATCATTGCGGGCCGGTCAATCAAAACTTGAGGCGTTTTGCTCGGGTCCATGAGGATTTGCGGCTCGAGAGCCAACTCGGGTACACTGGCATCTGGGTTCTCACCACCGGCCGCATGGGCCTCTACAAACCCACGAAATTCAGGGAAATCCGAGAGCAGCAGGTTTGGAGGCTCAAGGCCATCGGCAAACTTGTGGTAAACGTCCAAAACATAAAGGAGAAATTTGGGGTTGTAATCGACCGGGGAGATCTCGTAGCTGTCGTCACGCGGGCTTTGATAAAAGCTATCATTCGAGGAATTCTGGTGGTCTTGGTGCTCGGGTGCCAACTGGTGCTGGGCAGGCAAATCGCTCATGTAGTTGAACCCCCCAGACAGGCTAAAAATGATGCTTTCGGGCAGCGCCAGCAGCGTTTCACGCGACAACCGGAACCGCTGGCCCCTGAGATCCAAATAAAACATCTCAGGCAGGCCCTCTGCGTTCTCCACCGGCTGCGGCGCGGTAACCTGCGTGATCACTTCGCTCATGACAAACCCCGGGGCGCAGGTCCCAAGTTTATGTAGCTGGGATGTGGGCCAAAGGTGAAACATGCCATTGCCAATCAAAAAATCGTTTATGGATAGAGCTGCCCTGAGATTGCAGCGCGACAATACGGCACACAGGCTAACTCTACAAAAATGTTACTCCTCGTTCTTAAAGTCCTGGTTTTGGTCAGAATCATAGGCGTTGGCAATGTACTTTGTGTGTGATCCCCGGGCCACAAACGTGCCTGTTTTGGGATTGTACATCTCAACAAACGTGTAGGCCATTGTGCGGCCGAGACGCTGCAGGTGGCACCGCAGTTCAAGCTCGTCGCCAGGCTTGCCGCCAGAACTAAGATACGTGTTTGCTAAATCGGTGGTGACGCCTGTCTTAAACAGACCATGCGAAGCACACGCTAATGAACCGCCAATGTCGGTCAGAGTGGCCATAACGCCGCCCTGCAGGATGCCCAAACGGTTGGTGTGCTTTTGCTCAATCGGCAGCCTGAGGACAACCAGATTGCGTTTAACCTCGGCAATACGCATCTGCTCAAACAAAAGTTGTTCCACACCACCACGCACAAGCATATCCTGCCACACTTTGGCCACAAATTGGTGTCGAGATAGCGCCATCACGTCCGAGGGGGATGATTAGTAAAGGCCGAGGTGCAGCGTGAGCTTTTCGACCTGCGAGGTTTTGGCAGGGCCAATGCCCAGTACTGTGAGGCTTCCGGGGTCAATTTGGGTACGACCAGCATCCTGAATAACACGAGTGACCAGCCCCGCTTTTTCGGCCCGCTCCTGAAGCTCCAGCAGCTCATTCTCGCTATCGACCTTGAGCACCACCTGCTGGCCTCCTTCCTTTTTCCAGCGGCTAGCGGTCAAGGGGATCTGTTTAATAGCACTCTCGTAGCATGCAAGCGCCGCATGAGCAACCTGGGCTGCAGCCTTGCCCTTGGTCATGCCCAAATCAGTGCGAACGATGAAGGCCACTTGAGTCGAGCTAGAATCGGTCTTATCGTGGAGAACGGCACCGCCCTTAAGCTTCTTTTCGCCATCTTGCTCGCCGAAATGGTAGCCTGCAAGAGCTCCGGTGAGCAGAGCGCCCACCAGAATCACATACGGGTTATCGATGAAGGACATGAGAGAGCTGCTGACACGGCTGAGTCTAGACCATCGCCTGGCTTGGCATCAGCTTCGGCCGTATGCTAGGACACAGAAAAAAATTCAGAAACTGCTGGGTCACATTAAGCACACGCACCCGGATCTCATCGTCCCCCATATTCCGCTGGCACCTGCACGGCGGAAAACACGTGACCGCGATCGTTTAATGGGCCTCGATCGCTAACGGTTATGCACGACCTTGCTATAGAATGTCAACGCTCAAAATGCCGTTGACTCGCCTAGTGCGCAACTTTAGCAGCACCCCGCTCCGGCTCAAGACTGGTGTTGTCCTCATGAACATGGGTGGCCCCTCCAAGGTCAATGAGACCTACGACTTTTTGTTGCGGTTGTTTAGCGACGACGAGCTCATTCCCCTCGGGCCCTTCCAGGCCCAGACGGCTAAATTTATTGCCTGGCGCCGCTACAAGACTATTGAGCACCACTACGAGGAGATTGGTGGTGGTAGTCCCATCCGCAAGTACTCAGAGCAGCAAGGTCGCCTCGCCTGCGACTTGCTCGACAAGCTTAGGCCCGAAAGTGCCCCGCACATTCCCTATGTGATGTTCCGCTATGCCAACCCTTTGACTGAAGAGACTTATGCTCAGATGCTCAAGGACGGTATCACCAGAGCTATTGGTTTCTCGCAGTACCCCCAGTACTCGTTTAGCACTACCCGCTCCTCGATCAATGTTCTCAACAAGGTCAAGGCTGAGCTCGACCCCAAAAACCAGATTGAATGGTCCTTTATCGAGCGCTGGCCCACCCACCCCAAGTTTGCCAGCACTGTCGCTCGCAAGGTCCAGGACCAGTTGAAAGAGTTCCCTGCTGAGGATCGCTCCAAAGTCCAAATCCTGTTTAGTGCCCACTCGTTGCCCATGTCGGTTGTGAACCAGGGCGACCCGTACGTCGCTGAGGTTGCCGCTTCTGCCTACGCCGTGATGCAGCAGCTCAAGTTTAGCAACCCCTACCGCGTCGTCTGGCAGTCCCAGGTGGGTCCCGCGCCGTGGCTTGGCGCTCAGACCCAGCGCGCGCTGCAGACCCTCGAGAAGAACCCCGAGTACAAGGGCTCTGTGGTGGTGCCCATCGCGTTCACGAGCGACCACATTGAAACGCTGCATGAAATCGACATTGAAATGAAGGAAGAGGTGAAAAAGCCCGAGCTGTTTAGGCGTGCCGAGTCGCTCAACCTGGACCCCGAGTACATTGACTGCATGGCCCAGATTGTGCGCGAGCACCTTGACGATGATACTGAAGCCCAAATCCAGAGCGGTGCTGCTATTGTGCCCAACTCCTGGAAGCTCAAGTAATGTACATAAAAGTAGACTCCAAGTAGTATGCAACGGAACTGTTGCCGGAACCAAAAAGCGCTTTGCTCTGCAGAGTTAAACCTTATGCTGCGCGTCTCTATTTGGGTGAAAATTATCGTTGATCTACAATCTCTTCACAATCATACCCGAATCGGTACAATCTATACCAAATGAGGAAATAAAAGCCGCGCATATTGTGCATACGCCCTGCATTTGTCCTGCGAGTGCCGATCTCAATTTGCCGTATTTGGCGCCAAGACGCACCTATCGCTGCACGTGACACTTGAGACAATTTGCCTTTAACTGCGTTTTGGGATAGTTTTTCACGCATTGAGGCGTCAAAGATACGTGCAAGATCGAGTTTCATGCGCAAGCGAGATTCGATACCGCAGCCGAGACCCCCTGTCCACAGGCGCTGTGGAAACCACCCGTCGCTGCACGGTTCCTGGAACGCGCCTGACTGAGACATCCTGTTTTTCACGCGCCAAATAGCAAATTACAGGGCTGAAAAGTTTTCTCTATAGATGCTCTCCGAGGTTGAGTAAATCTAGCGCGGTCTTGGCTTCGTACATTCCACTTCCCCCTGGCTTATCTCTGGGCCTGCATCGACGTGCATCGATGCCGCGACGTCTTATCATTTGGAATGTATGACTCAAACATATATATACAAACATTATGTAGATCCTAAATCAAAAAAGATGATCTTCCAAAACCTTGTTTTGGCCGCCGTTGCCGGCGTTGCCCAGGCTAACCCGGTCGTTCTTGCTGAGAGAGGCTTCAACTACACAAACGCGACTGTCGCTCCTGCCGCTGACAGCCCGACCACTGAGACTATCGAGGTTGATGTTACCACTTTTGTGACTACCACTGCGTACAAGACCATTCTTGTTGGCTCTGAGACCTCGACTGTGCCTATGGTCTCCACTGGCACCATCAAGGCCAGTGCTGTTGCTGGTTCTGACTCTGGTTCCGGTTCTGGTTCTGGCTCTGGCTCTGATACTGGCTCTACTGTGACTGCTGGCAGCCCCTCTTCCACTGCCGCCGCCAGTGCTGCTGCCTCCTCGGTTGACCCCAGCGAGTACGGTATCTTCAAGGTTCCTAACGCCATCAAGCCCAAGGCCTTTATTATCTCCATGTTCAGCTACGAGGCTAACATCTGGTACGATAACCTCGACTTTGTTCACAACATCACCGTCCCCGGTCTCTCGCCCCTTTACCCCTGGGTCCACTGCACCACCAACTACAGTGTGTGCCAGTTCATCACTGGTGAGTCTGAGATTAATGCCGCTGGTTCGGTCACTGCCCTGACTCTTTCTCCTCTGTTTGACCTCTCCGAGACCTACTTTATCGTTGCCGGTATTGCTGGTGGTGAGCCCACTCAGGTCACCCTTGGCTCTGTTACCTTTGCCGAGTACGCCGTCCAGGTTGCTCTCGAATACGAGATCGACTCTCGCGAGGTCCCTGACAAGTACAACTGGACTACCGGCTACTTCCCTTACGACACTACCTCGCCCCTCGACTTCCCCCAGGAGTGGTACGGTACTGAGATCTTCAAGGTCAACGGTGTTCTCCGTGACCGCGCCTTCGACTTGGCCACTGCCGCTGGTAACTTGTCTGTTGGTACTGCTAAGAACGTCGCCTTCCGCGAGCTCTACGACTACGCCCCTGCCAACCAGCCTCCCGCCGTTGTCAAGTGCGACTCTGTCACCTCTGATACTTACTGGTCCGGCAACGTTCTCTCCGCGTACTTTAGCAACTTGACCTCGATTATGACCAACGGCTCTGCCACTTACTGCTCTACTGCCCAGGAGGACAATGCCACTTTGGAGTCCATGATGCGTGCCCACCTCTTCGGCCTCGTTGACTTCTCGCGCATTGTCGTTATGCGCACCATCTCTGACTTTGCTCGTGCTCCCCCCAAGTACGCCGACGACGCCGTTCACTTCTTCAACGAAGTTTCTCAGGGCGGCTCCTACGTCTCCATCCAGAACATTTACAACGCCGCTCTGCCTTTTGTCCAGGACGTGCTTGCCAACTGGGACACCCTCTACTCTAAGGCTGCCTTTGCCACTGACGAGTACTTGGGTGATGTGTTTGGTACCCTCGGCGGCACCCCCACTTTTGGCAACGGAAAGGTCGAGAAGAACCTTGCCTAGATACGATAGATACCCCTTAATTTTTGTGTTAATAAATACCTCTAATGTTGACCCAGTCGCAAGCTCATCACTTTTACACTTTGCCATGGGGCTAATCTCGAGTTGGGCACACTCGACATCCCAACAACTTCAATGTGATATATTGAAAAGATATTATTGTGCTATTATACTACAGAACGCTCAGTAGACTGAAGATTGACTGTAGGGGCTACTGTAACCGGAACTGCTACCAACTTGGCTAGGAACATTGCCCAACTGCTCTCTGAGCTTGAGCCCCATGTCAAAGAGCGTCGGACACTCGTCTACCGTGGGGTCCTCAAGCTTAAGCACATCCAAAATGTAGTCATAATCTTTGGCGACGTACAATGGAGACAGGGCGACAAGACGCCTTTCAAGCCAACAGAACATAGAGCTTCTCTGGATGAGCGTCTTCGCCCTTTCGACGTATATTTCCAGCACCTCCTCATCTGCCCACATCTGCGGCGATAGCCTATCAAGGGGTAGTACCCATTTCAGATCTAGCAGCGAGAGTACATGGTCTCTATTGGCCAGAATGCTGGGTGAGAGAGTAGGCATTGGCTGCTTGTAGAAGTTCGGATACTGAATGCTGCTGAGGGCTGTCCAAACCACCTCCCAATCATTTTTCAGCTCGTCTGAGATTGAGTTGAGACCATGAGGCCAGTCTCGAAGCACATCGAGCACCAGCTCCCGGTCAGATCGAAGGTTCTCGCTGGCATCCCAAAACGGGTCGTCACACATATCATCCGGATTTCCGGCCCTGTCCGGCAGATGAGCGAGAAAAATCTGCTTGTCGCTCAGCATCCATTCCGGAACACAATAGATTTCCCTCCAATTGAGACTCACTGCGTGCAGGGCGACCTCATAGTCTTTGAGCAGCTCAATATCAAAAGATTCGTCGGAATCGTAGAAATTATCGAAGGATGCATAAGAAGTGGCGCACAAAGCGGCAGTACGGTCCTTTTTGTATTCAGGTATCAAGCTGCCAGTTCCAAAGCCTTTGCGAAGAAGTGCGTAAACCAAATTCTTGTCCTTTTGATAAATCCAGGGGACCACGTCAAAGTCGAGATTTCCGAACACTTTATTCGTTTTGAGTAAACACTTGAAAAGAGACTTTGGCGCAAGGTGTAGCTGCTCCGGAGGATAGAGGTGAGAATCCTCGCGTAGCCGCACGAGGTGGTGGTAAAAGTTGGGGCTAACGCGTCTAAGTTTGCCAGGTTGACAGTCCCACTCGTCCTGCTCGCACATCTCCTTAGACTGCAGGTAATGATTGCAAATGCTGCGGCCTACCCCGTACACATCCAGGTGCTCCCACGCCTGGTCGCTGGCGAAGAGGCTGTGCCACAAACGCGAGACTCGGGACACTGTTAATAGCTGGTAGGGGTTTAGATAGGTTGCAATGATACACGCGGCAGGTAGAGGTAATGGGCTACGCACAGCGTTGGCCTTATGGCTCTGCAACTTGACGCGTTTTGTTGGACGGTGCATGTGTCTATGGAGTAGTCTAGTTTAGATGAAACTTATACATTGTCATCTGGAATGTGCTTTACCTGCGGTCCCCCCGCAATCATGTGACTCAGGCCAGCGTCTCGGTATGCACCCCTGACGATCTCTGCATGAGGCAAGGTCATTGAGCTTGATTAAACGAGAGTATCTACTTCTTATAAGACTGGTCGTTGTAGTCCTCCCACTCGAGATCGTTGATGAACTCGGCGTAGTAGGCGCCAGGGTACACAGTGGCGTCGTGGGTGAACTGGGCCTCCTTGTCGCCAATGAGCTTGGGCTTGTACTGGCTGGCGTCCACGAGCAGCTGGGCGTGGCAAGCATCCTCAAGCGAAATAAATAGCGCAGCGGCCTCGCCAGGGGTACTACCAACGGTCAACAGGCCGTGGTTTTGCAGGATCACGCTCGAGTTTTTGCCAAGGGCCTCGGCGATGTGGTCTCCCTCCTCGTCGCTGAGGACAATGCCGCCGAAGCTCGAGTAAACCGAGTGGTCGTTGTAAAAGGCGCACGCGTCCTGATTGATCATGTCGAGGGGCTTGCCAAACGCGCTGTAGGCCTTGCCATAAATAGAGTGGGTGTGGCACGCAGCGTGCACGTCGGGGCGCGCCTTGTGCAGGGCACCGTGGATCTTGAAGCCGGCCTTATTGACCTGCAGCTTGGAGCCGCCAATCACGTTGCCTTCCTCGTCAACCTGGACCATGTCGCTAGCCTTGAGGGTACCAAAGTGACGGCCCAGGGGGTTCAGCCAAAAGGTGTTGGGGTCCTCGGGGTCACGAACAGAGATGTGGCCAGCAGATCCAACACAGTAACCCTTGCGGGCAAACACGCGGAACGCACCAGCCATGTGCTCAAGGAGCCAAGCACGCTCCTCGGCTTTGGTCTTGAATGTGGGCACGTGGTGGGCAGTGGGGAACACTTCGGAGTCAGTGGCATTGTCCATTGCGCTATCGACGGCTTTCTGGGTTTCAGTGGGCATCTTTTTTTCCCTTTGAGTTATCAGAGATATTGGGGCCGTTTTATATATTCCGATTATGCGCTGATTAATAGATGGGACCAGGCTGATTCCCTTAACTGCAAGTCCTAGAGAGCGGCATGTTGAGGGGCGCTAAGGTCAATTTTTAGTTATCGGGTGTTTTTACCTATTTGAGAGCTATCGGTGCTGTCATTTTCTTATCGACCTCATGCTATCTCCGATCTGGGCCCTGACAATCACCTGACAGTTTAGCCGCTGCGCGGGCTGCCTGGGCTGCAGCCGCTACGCATGTGCCGGGCGCGATTCTTAAAAACATAACATCATAACTATCGTAAATCGTATTAAACACTGGCGAGTGGAATATAGTCCTGCTTGTTGCCGCCAAACTCGCCAAACTGGAACCACGAGCCGCCGCGGCGGTGGGGGTAGCGGGGGCGCCACCATTTGAGCATCAGCGACGAGCACACGACGCTCACTGAGGAAATGGCCATAGCCGCGCTGGCGTTTGCTGGGTTCAGCATGATACCAAACGGCAAAAGGACGCCCATAGCTACCGGGATCAAAATCGCATTGTAGACGACGCTCAACAAAAGGTTCACCTTGATGCGCGTGAGCGCCGACTTGCACAGGTCGAAAACTTGCACAACGCCCACCAATGGGTTAGGGGTCATCAGCACCACGGCGGCACTATCCACGGCCACCTGGGTGGCACCCTCGAGAGAGATACCGACGTCGGCGGCAGCGAGCGCGGGGCTGTCATTGACACCATCGCCGACCATGCACACCTTGTGACCAAGGGCCTGAAGCTCTTGCACAACGCGGATCTTATCGGCAGGGCTCTGCTCAGACCACACGCGCTCAATGCCGCAGCTCGCCGCCGCCTGGGCAACGCTCGACTTGTTGTCGCCCGAGATAAGGCCAACTTGAACGCCGCGCGACTTGAGTTCGGTCACAACTTCTTCAGCAGGGCTACGAATTTGGTCGCTGAGGCTCACCGAACCCTTGAAAATGCCGTCAATAGCCACATAGCTCGTGGTGCGCAGCTCCTCGAGCTCGGGCACCTCGACGCCGCTACCGACCAAAAACTGGCGCGAACCAACCATGACTTTGACCTCATTCACCTCGCCAGTAGCTCCAAGACCAGCCATGGCCTCGACATTGCTGGCGACAAGCAAATCAGCGCCGAGCTCCTCAGCGTGCGCGCTAAGAGCAGCGGCTATCGGGTGCTCGCTGAGACGTTCCACGGCAGCCACATGGCTCCAGTCTTGTTTGCTGAGAGTATTGGCCAAAACAGACATGCGGCCATGCGTGACTGTACCTGTCTTGTCAAACAGCACCACGTCGACTTCGCTCATGGCCTCAAACACGGCGCCGCCCTTGACGAGAATTCCGTGCGAGGCGCCCACGCCCGACGCTACCATCACAGCAGTGGGGGTTGCAAGACCTAGGGCACAAGGACACGCAACCACAACGACCGAAATTGCTAGCCGCAGGGCCACAATCCAGTGCTGAGAGTGCTGGAAAATCATGGGCAGTTTGACGCCCAAACTCGAGACTCCAAGCCAGAAGCAAAACGTAATGAGCGCCAAAAGCATAATTCCGTAGACGAATTTACCGGCAATACGATCGGCGTACCGCTGGATGGGCGCCTTGGATGCCTGAGCGTCCTTGATCAGGGCAACGATCTGGCCAAGTTTTGTCTGGGTTCCACACATGGTAACCTTGACATGCACAGCGCCCTGACCGTTAGTGGTACCGCTAAACACCTTGCAGCCCTCGGTCTTTTCAATGTGGGCGCTCTCGCCCGTCAAAATGGCCTCAGACACCCAGGTGGTACCCGAGACAATGGTGCCGTCCACGGGGATTTTGGCGCCCGGGCGCACGATAATAACATCGCCAAGCTGTAGCATATCGGTCGGCATATCTCTTTCTGTACCATTCTCGACCACTGCCGACGTCTCAGGTACCAAACTCAATAGAGTGCTGAGAGCCTTGGAGGTCTCGCCACGAGCCTTGTTTTCGAGCCACTTGCCAAACGAGACAAATAGCAAGATCATCGCGCAGGCGTCCCACATGAACATTGGCGCCTTTTGGTTCCAAACAAGAGAGAAAATCATCGCCAACAGGCTGAATGCAAACGCAAGCGTCACGCTCGTGGCGACCAAAACGTCCATATTGGGGTTACCTGAACGCCATGCTTTCCATGCTTTGACGTAAATTTTGTGACCAACAAACCATTGAAGGGGCAATACCAGCAGAAAACACAGCAGCGAGTCCAGTGGTAGCGACCGTATTGAGGGCATCCTAAGGACCCCAAAATGTTCAAGTTTGGATATAAGAATCAGCGGAATGCCAAACAACGCGCAAATTAGGGTGTTTGATTTGTACTCTTGGGTCTGTTTTGCGCGTGAAAGGCTCGAAATTTGGAAATTGTTCGAGGCTTGCGCGTTGGGCACAGCGTCAAAGCCGCAGTCCTCGATCGCGGAAATAATTGATCTGATGCCAATAACGTTTTGATCGTAGCGCACGGTTGCCTGATCAGTGGCCAGGTTCACAGTACCCTCGACGCCTTCGAGGCCCTCGAAGCATTTTTCGACCGCGGAAGAGCACGCCGAGCAGGTCATGCCGCCAATTTGAATAATTACACTGTCGTACGCGGGCTCGAGTGCCGCTCCAAAGCCGCAATCCTCGATGGCGTCGCATAGAGCCGCAGGAGCGACCGTTTCGTCGTGCTCGACGATCGCGCACTCGGTTGTGAGATTAACACTGACGCTGTGCACGCCGGAAACGGCCTCAAGAGCACAGGTCACCGCAGACGTGCACGCCGAGCAGGTCATGCCTTCAACCCGGACCCGTGATTGCATGAGTAAGGGTTTTTTTGCCCCCGGGCGGCGATCTATGTTGGAATTTTCCGGTTTTGGGTTTGCTGCCACCCGCGGCAAGCGCGCGCTAAACTTTAAAAAGCTGGTTATTGTGGTTTTTTACGTATGGTGCTGCGGCTATAGCAAACTGATCGATCCGATACTCCTGCATGGTGCATGCTGCGCACTGATGATCAGTCAGATCTGACAGCCCGGCCGTTGACCCGCCGAGGGGTCGAGGGAAGGCGAAGCGAGAGGGACCTACGAGTGGGAACTAGTCCTCCTCGTCGCCCTCCTCCTCGCTGCTGCCATAGCTGCTGTCAGAGCCGCTGTCGCTGTCGTCGAACGTAGCGGTAACCCGAGGAGTAAAGTTGAGGCTGTCCAGCATGCTCTCCTCTTCATCCTCGTCTGAGGCGTGCCCGGAGCTCTCAGAGCTGTAATCATCATCGCTGAGGGGCAGCAGCGGCGCGCGCCAATAGGTTGCGTCTGTAAATTCATTAGTTTCGACCGTGTGCAGCTGGCGGGACTCTGGCTGGTTGGGGGGGAAGAAGTGGTCCACCAGGTCGGTAATGAGCACGTAGCTCGACTTGTAGCCGGTTAGCTCGAGTAACTCCATGCGTACCTCGGAGTTTGTGTCAATGGTAAAGATGCGCGTCGAGGGCACGTCCACCGAGCGGTAGCTGAGGGCGTCGGTGATACGGTTGCCAAACCCGGCATAAAACGGGGTCTTGTCACCGCCATACAGCTTAGCAATATCCCTGAGGCATGCCATCTTGAAAATCTCAGGTTTACGCATCACCACCTCGCGATGCAGCGCGGCCACAGTGCGATCGGGGCTGAGAATGACGGGGCCAGGAGGCAGCTTGTACGGACCCTGAACGACGCTATCGAGGTAGCTGCGGGTGAGACTGGACTGGCCGACCGCGCGAGCAGTCAGGTACATGATATTGTAGCCGTTATTGTGGATATCAGTAAACAGTTTGCCGACGCCCTCGTGGGTCCAATCGCGGCCAATAAGGCTCATAACGTGTCCCATGGCGTCCGATTTGGTGATTGTGCCGTCGATATCGCTGATCACCACGGGCGTGTTGGAATCCCAAAGGAAAAGGCTCGCCTTGACGATGGCCTTTTTGCTGTCGCGGACCCTGAACGTCATCTCGTTGCGGCCGCGTTTAAGGTTGAGGCCGCGCAGCATATCGCTCGTGAGACGCAATGTCTTGACGAAATGCCGCCTGCGGCGTGACGAAATGGTGCTGGGGGATTCAGGGGGAGAGCCCAGGGTGGCTGTGGGGCTGGCAGGGGGGGAGTCAATGGGGCTGCCTGAACCCCATTGAGAGGCATTTTGAGCCATGTCCGGGGTGGATGGCAAAATGTTCGCAGCATTTTGGCTGTCGCAGTCGGCAATATCGCCATTGTGCTCCTGAGCATGGCCAATATCGTGCTGCAAAATCTGGTCCACCACGTTCTCGAGCTCGCGAGTATCCTGGCCCTCAGGCTTGTAACCGGTCATATCAATGATGACTTCGCCGTGATCATTGGTCGTGGAGGGAATATTGACCTGCTTCAGCCGGCCTATAAGCTCATCCATCTTGTCGGGGCTCGTGTTTTGGAGGCGATGCTTTTGCTGGGCGTTGGCTGAGGCGAGCAGGGCATCGGGGTTAGCGTCCTCACTGGAGTCTTGAAAGTTGTCCATGGGCTCATTGATGTCCAAATAATCGGGCTCGCTGTCGCTAGAACCGCTCATGGCGCTCGTGGCCGGACTCTGCACGGGGCTCGTCAACATGTCCTTCGGCACGTCTTCCTCGGTCTCAAACACGAAAAAGGCCTCTCCGCCGTCGCCCAACTTCATAGGAATCCCCGTGGGCTCGCCATTCAGGCTGAATTCAACGCCCTTGTGCGTCGGCCGCAACAAAGCAAACTTGCCGAATCGGATGTGGAAAGGGGAGCAATTTATCTCGCCGTCGGGCCGCTCAACAGCCACAACGTCAATTGCACCGCTCAGCGTGCTCGGATTGATGCTGTTCCATGTCTTGGAGACCGACCCAATCGTATTGCGGACGTACTGCATGGTGGGGGTTGAGGGGGCTAAGGTCAAGTCACCTTGAGCGTTGTGTTGGGTATAATTGTTGTACATTGCACGCACGATCCGGTCGATTCCGCAGCATTAAGCCGAGCATATTCTCTATAAATTTTGATTCAGTCTGAATATTCTAATTATTTTCTTCAGTGCCTATTCGACCAGTGCGTACACGCCCTAAACAGAACGTGCATATTGTAGTACGCTATAGGGCGCTTGAGCAAAAAACAGAGTTGAGATTAAAATAATTTTGAGTTGAAATCAAGAGATTTGACTTGCTGCGGAATTATCCCTACAACTTGTCATGTGCAAAGCCGCGCAAAGCCTTGGTTGATCACATGCATGCCCATGCCACATTAATTTATACTATACTACATCTATCGGTCGTTACATTTCTACCACCTAATGCCATACCGCAGGCGCAAGAGTGATCATGCTCGTTCCAAGCATGGCCCCAGGGCCCACAGCGATACGTTCAAGGGCGAGCACACGGTGCATGTGAACAATCTGCCCTGCGATGTGACCTCCACCGAGCTCGAGACTGCTCTGTTGGTGTTTGGACCGGTCAAAGATTGCCTTGTGCACAAACTACCAACCTCTTTCAAGCTCAATGCCCGGCCATTCACCTATGGATTTGTGAACTTCTTTGACGTCGAGGCGTTTGAGCGCTGCCGCGACTCCCAGATGCCCATAGACATTCGTGGCTATGTGCTCAAGTTTAATAGCCGCAACAACAGCAAGTCAAACACCTCTATGATCCTCGAGGACGCGGCGCCCTCCCCTGAGCCCTTGAGGCCCGTGCCGGTGCACCTGAGTGTGCCGATCGTGCCGCCGCCTGTGGCAATCGAGCAAGCCCAGCTGGCCGGTCCACTTGCTTCCGAGGACAGCTCCATGCTCTCCCAGGTGCTTGATTTCTCGCCGCGCCAAGACTTTGAGGAGCTCATTCTGATGGACGAGCCCCACGGCGTCAACTTGTTGGTCGAGTCGATTCCCTGTGCATGGAGCTCGCACCAGTTCTACCAGTTGTTGTCGAGCACCACACCCGGCGTTGTTTCTGTCTTGATTTACATGGATGAGGACGAGTACGGTATGCGCCAGGGTCTTGTGCAGATGGAGTCAACCACCAGTGCCCAGGCCTGTGCTGAGCGCGGCTGGGTCAAGGCCGGGCCCAGGCTGCTGGGGTGCCGCCTCAGTGAGGTCAATTCCATCGGCTTGCTACGCAGGTGCTACTATGGCAAGCTCAGCCTCTACCACCCGCTCCATGACGCCAAGCCCGGCGATACTCTTGTTGACTTTGAAGAGAAGCCCATCTCTGGCCTGCCCACCGAGCCCGGCCGCACTCCACTGGCCGAGATGTTTGCAACCTTTTCTCCCAACGAGACTGAGTTCACCCCCAATACCGAATTTAGTCCCGCGACTGAGTTTACGCCTGGCCCCGAGGAAGAGTACCGCAAGCCGCTCGGCACCTTCAACAACTTTGACTCGTTTGTGCCCCACACTCTCATGCCAATGATGCATCCTGGGTACCCTGCCACTGGCAAATTTGATTCCATGGCCACCATGGTCCACACGCCAATGGTGAACTCGCGCATGCCGGTGCCAATGCCCATGCCTGTGCCCATGGCCTCGCACATGGCGAGCCCCATTCCCATTAACCACGGTGCTGGCAGCGTTGTTCCTGGGCTTGTGGCCTCGAGCACTATCGTTGTCAACAACATTTCCGCTCAAGGCAAGGAAAATCTGTTTAGCGAGCTGCGCAAACTATCCAACGTGCGCGCCGTATCGGTGGACATCGCCAAGGCCGTCGACAGCTACAAGGCGTTTATCGGCTACGACGGTCCCCACAATGCAATTTCTGCATTCGCCACTTTACAGCGACACTTTAGCGGCACCCCCGTCCAGGTTCGCTTTGCTTGATATTTTATAGGTAAAGTTATAGTAGTAGTATAGTAATAGTCATGTTCTCGCAGCGATACCAGCGGAAAGTGACCAGTGAGGCCGACTCGCGGGCGTGTTTTGTGTGCTACAAGCCTACAAATATTGTGCTGCTCAACCAGGATCCGGCCGCAGACTTTTTCTACGTGTGTGAGAGCCACCTCAGGGACAAGGGATTTGCCCAGCCCGACGAGGGCCCAATTGAGCACAAGATCCTTACCGACGATATCGCACAGCTTAAAAAGGAGTGGGAGGCACGGAAACCGCCCGTACCTGCCCGCGACGGCGAGCAAGCTGGGGCTGATAAGGAGGCAAAGGATGAGGCGAAGAAGGAGACTAAAGAGGACCCCAAGCCTGAGCAACCACTTCCGCCGACCCCTAAAGGCCCTCAATGGTTTACAATCAATGTCCAAATGCACAAGCTTCGGCTGCAGCATAAGATGCGGCTGGCAAAGCAGCGCAAGGCACAGGAGATTCTGAGGACGCCGCTGCCCCAGGCGCCCAATCATATTCCTCAGTAGATGTAGAGTGTATTTTGTTCAAATGTGTTTAATGTGGGGCTGCTGTGGGAGCGCTGAAGGGACCAAATGGACATAGCCCACTCCAATGTGTCCCAGCATATGCCCCAGCACATTACCACCTTTACGCAAAAAAATTTCTAAAAAACAATAAATAAATCACTCGTCGCGGCCATGTTTGTTCTTGATGTGCCGGGTCAGAGCATCCGCACGCGAAAAAAGCTTGTCCTGCCCGGGGCAGTACTTGCAAAAGTGGGTGCGGCGGTTGGGGTTGTGGATATCCAAGTGGCGCTCGAGGTCGTAAGGGCGGCCAAACGTCTTGCCACAGGGGTTGCCCTTGAGGTCGGCCATGCTACAGACGTACTTGTCGCGCTTGGCCAGCTTGCTCGGCACGACACGCCGGGTCTTGACCCGTTTGCGCGAGCCAAACGACTGCATCGAGCTGTGTTGGCTGTTGGGGGTATAATCGGTATCGGTGGCATTGTCGTCGCCAGAGTCTTCAGACAAAGTGCGCAATGCCGGGGCAGGGAGGGGAGAGGAGATGGCCACGGGGGCAGAGGGAGTAACAGGAGCCACGGCGACCGGCGTTTGGGGCTCGGTCTTGGCCGAAAGCAGCGGCACCTCGGGGCTCGAGCGCGGCGACGTCAGCTGAGGCACTGCCTCGAGCGGTTCAAGCTGCTCGAGAGGCTCGGGCAACGACTGCTCGATGGCCGCCGGGAGGGCCGCCGGGAGGGCCCCGGGCAGCGCTTGGGGCAGTGCGTGGGGCATCGGCAGCTCGTCCATGTCGACCTGAGTCGCCATTTGCTCCATGTCAGTAGGTATAAGAGGCTCAGTGGGCTGTGTGGAAGCATAGAGTTGGGGCTCCTGGATGGCCAAAACTGAGGGGTCAATAAAGTAGCTTGACTCCCATTTCTGGTCAAACTCGCCGATCGAAGTGTGAAACCCGGTGTTTTCGGGCAACAAATCAAACTGTGAGCTGTGAAAATTGGCGGGTGGCAAAAGCAACTCATCGAGCGGATCGCAGAAATAGCGGTCGCCCTCGTCGTCATCTTCATCCTCCTCCACGTCTCCGGGCGCAAATTGCTCAGGTGCACACTCGGGCCCGCATGGCTCGTTGTTTTCCTGACCAATATACACCGCGTCACACAGCGACAGGTGAATCGGGTCGCTGGGAGCTCCCTTGTCGCTAGCAGCGGCACTTGCGGCGGCGTTTAAATACTGCGCCGCATTGTAATAGTCGAAATCAAAGTCGGGATCCGCCATACAAAGAAAGTCGAGAGAAAAAATGGTGTTGACAAAGTCGCCACCCGCCAATATATATACGCGCAGGCATACGTCAGCCATGCATAGCCCTCTGCATGGGGACCTGCAGCTTCTCCCTGTAGGGCAAGTTCAAGCATTTTTTTGGTGTTTAAGGGAGAAGAGAAGCACAAATTAAAACTACACAAGGTCAACCCCCGTTACATACTTAGCACTCTGCGCGCTCCATAATCCTAAAATAGCCCTTTCATCCATTGCTCGCTCTAATCTGGTCCCGTTAGCGATCGTCAACTTGCGTTATCTTGAGGCATCTGACAAACTTCCCCGCCTGGACAAGACGAAATTGGACTGATTGCAGGGTTACGCTCCTTCATTGTTCAACAAAACTGCCTTAACCCCCCTTTTCCTATTGGTTATAGCTAAATTGATGGCTAAAACAGACACCATGCGCTAGTCACTGCCAAAAGTCTGAGTCAGGCTTTGCGTAATATATTTTTTTATGGCTCGATTCAGACGCTTTTGGGCTAAAAATAGCGCCTTGCGCGGGTCCAGAGCTTGGGTGGCACATTGATTGAGTGTTTAGGGTGCCCATTTTGTCAAAATAAAATCACTAGAGCTCAGGTCCGCATGTGCCTTGGTGACTAACTGCATTTATATATGCGGAATTTGTCAGGACAATTTGTAGTGCAGCTCGCTTGCTAGGGGTGATCAACGAGGCTCGTTGATAAAAACAAACACTACAAAAAGATTTAGTCGAAACCTCCAAATTTAGATTGTACATCGTGCGTCATTCTCTTTGCACACAGCACTTATGCATTCCGTGCATTCACGTGCATAGTCTCAGCTCCCAAGCCGAGCCCGCAGCAGCTAGCCTGCATCCGGCAGTGCACGCGGCTCGTGCATGAGTCGAAAGGTGCGTCGCAGAGTCAGGTGGGGAAAAGAGAGGGGCAGAGCTTTGTGGTGCACAGAGCTTGCACCACAAAGCTTGGGGGGACAAAGCTCGGGGGAGATAGGGGGAGCACAAAGAGCAAAATCCTTGGTAGGTGGAATAATTAGGTATATAAATTACAGTATCTCGTGGAGACGGGTTTGCTCGAGATCATAGTGGGAGAATGTCTTTGCCTTTTGGGGCCTTTTCATAACGGTCGGCTCATCCTTGAGAAACCCTGCCGACGAGATGCGTTTGTTGTAGTCGGTCGCGGCAAACTGTGATTGACCTGTCGACCCTGAGAAATTGCGCTGCTGGGCGGTCTGAATCATGTACTGAACGTTGGAATTGACGTCCCAGCTCATGTCCAAGAACCCCTCGGGCACCGCATCTAGACCGGCTAGAGGAGCGGCGGGGTTGTTTTGCGGGGCACTATCGGTGCGATGTTTGCGCTTGAACGACACGAGCGAGCCGCTCGATTTGTGCGCACGAGGCGCCTTGGGTTCTTGCTCAAACGCACCTCCAGGGCCAGCGAGGGTTGCTGGAGACGAGGGAGCAAGCGAGGCCAGCCTGCTGCGGGGAATCAAGGAAACTCCGAGCACGCTCTGGCAATTGGTGGACACCAGCAAATTGAGAGCCCACAGCAGGGCCAAGGGTACCTCGAACCGAGTTGCTTGGCCGAGCTCGAGACGCTTGCTGAGCCAGTATGCACCAGTAACAAACTCGGCAATAATCAAGACAGCGTTTGTAGAACATGTCCACACAGTGTAGGGCCAGAACCCCCACCAAACTTTGGCGACGCACTCGAGGATAAGGCATGCTGCAAGGATGTATAGGGGCACGGTATAGTGTATAGGGCCGAGCATTCCAATCATTATAGCAAAGATAATTGCAGGAACCGTGAGGGCGAAGCTCAGCACTGCGAAAATGCATCGTAGTGGGATGCGCACCTCTAGTGTGATCATTGTGTGTGTGTTTGGTGTGTTTGTTTACTTTTTAGAGAGTTTAATTAATGGTGACTAAGAATGCAAGGTGTCAGGCGAGTCTGAGGCTATGATAGTGAAGTTTGGCGAAAAAAGGGGCAAAGGTTTAAACAAGGGACGAGGATCAACGCCAAATTACGCTCTTTAAAACCCGAAAAGTTTTTTTTGGCCGCGTCGGCCTACCCACCAAGGGAAACCACAATTACTAAACCGTTACTAAGCGCTCTCCCGCTCCCAGAAGCCCTACTCTAACAATTTCAAAATTTTTTAACCATCAACTTTTGTATGGCCAGTGTGGACAACGCCCGTGACTTGACAAACTCCCGCGAGCACTTTGCTTCGACCCCAGAGCCCGAGCAGGCACCGCAGGACACTGCAAGCGCTTCTCCCAAGCAAGGTTCGCGCCTCGCCCCCGCACCCATGCCGGAGTCCAACCCGTGGAAGCGTGACCAGCAGGTGGGCCGCGTCACCCCTGAGGCGTTTTCCCCTGTGCCTCAGCCTGGATCGAAACAGAAAAAGGCTGAAAAACAGGGGTGGGCCCCGTTTGGCGGCAGCCCCACCAGCGGCTCGAGCTCCGGCTCCCCCTCGCAGCAGCAGTCCCGCGGCGGCCAGAGGGGTGCCGACCGTAACCAAAAGCGCAAGCAGCGCCGTACCCCTGAGCAGGAGAAGCCCGATGGCGGCTCGCAAAATCAAAAACGCGCGCCCCAGCAGCGTAAAAAGTACCCCCAGCACGGCCAGCAGCAGCAGGGAGGTCACCCCCAGGGCCAGCAGAACCCGCCGTTTGATATGACCCTGTCGCTCTTAGTGCAGCAGTTTGAGTACTACTTCTCGATCGATAACTTGTGCAAGGACATTTATTTGCGCAAGCAAATGAACTCCAAGGGCTTTATCCCCATCCAGATTCTGGCCGACTTTAACCGCGTGCGCATCCTCTCCAACAGCGATTTGGCGCTTGTTACCGAGGCCTGCAACTGGTGCCCCATTACCGAGGTTGTTGGATCGCGCGTGCGCCTCGCAAACGGCTGGGAACGGTGGGTTTTGCCCGTCGAGGAGCGCGATGAGGCCGGCGCCCAGGACTCTGAGAGCGACGAGGAGACCCCCAAATTTAATCTCGAAAAGGCCGTGCCGTTTGTGCCCAAGCGCCACTAAAATTTTGATCTGCATTTTGCAACGCCTTGCCTGCCGCCTTGCCCGTCGGTTGCTCGCGTGCGGCCCGTGACCCTCGCGATCACGCGACGCGCATCGCAGCAAAGCGGTGGGGTGCGTTGCTCTACTCGACTTTTTCCCCTCCCACCCCACTCCAGAAATGCCCCCTTTGTTTTTTTTTTTTTTCAAACCATCATGGCCAACACAACCATTAATGGCCTCCTGCATATATCTATAGCAACGTTTCTCGGCTCTACCATCGGAGGAGATAAATAAGCGCCTGGCTCTTCCTCCCATTCACACAACCCCGAAATGAAAACCGTGTCGAAAGAAGAAATTTCAGAGTACTCAAACACAATTGGCGTGGGCTTCCTCGAGGGGTGCGCCATTGGTCTGCCCCTGGCCTTCGGTTTCCGCCACTACCTCGACCGCAAGACCTCGTTCCGCCAGGCGGGGGCTTTCCCTCGCACTTTGGTGATCCTTGCCCCGGTTGTTTTCGCTGGCATCACCATGCTCGAGCAGCACTCGCGGCACTTTGAGCAAGCCGAGCGTGAGGCTCACATGCACATCCACGGCAAGGAGCCCGAACACACCACTGCGAGCTCGCTGGGATGGCTGCACCCTGCCTCCGTCGGCCGTACGTTGTCGGAGAACAAGTACAAGGTGATTGTTGCCGGCTGGGCGGCCGTGCTCGGCGGTACCTTTTGGGCCATCAACCGTGACCCCTTCCAGACCAGATCTCAAAAGATCGTGCAGGCCCGTGTCTACGCCCAGGGTGCCACTGTTTTGATGCTGGTTGGTAGTGTGCTCCTGAGTGCCCGCTCTGCCTCTAAAAAAGACGCAAACGTCGAGCGTGCCAAAGCTCGCCAGGCCGACCGCGACAGCTGGCAGCGCGATCTTGCGTACATCCGTGAGGAAAAGTAAATTCTATAGCTATAGACTTGGCTATGCCCACCACAAACCTGTGCCAATCAGCGAAAGCAAGTCTCTAGGAGCGCCAAGCAATGCGTGCATAAGCGATAAACGGTTTCTGCAGGCACTGCCAGTGCTACCGCGCCGAAAATAGACCCGGCACGTATCCGCAATAGCTTAAACCTGTTCAATCGATGAATCGATCGCCAACTTTGCTGCAAAATGACGTGCCCAACTCCCACGATCGAGGTTGCTTGTTGCTGCCCAAGCCCATATCTGTACGCCTATGCACCCCAACTCGTGCAGGGAATTATATAAAAGCCAGGGAGTCCACCTGCTAAAACTCACATGACTACCAGATCCGCTGATATTACCGGCTACACAAATACCAATTACAAGAATTTCGGCATTGGCGCTGCCGCTGCTGCACCTCTGTCCCTGGGAATGAAATTTATCCTCGACAGCAAATACCACTTTAGGACCGCGTCACCGTTTGCTAAATTTACTACATTGAGTGCCCCTATTGCCATTGGTGGCGTTTTGTACATGTCCACCCACTCCACCCGACGTGTCGAGGGTGCCAAGGACAAGCACAATGTTACGCTTGATGGTGAAGGCGAGCGCAAAGAGCCTACCCTCGAGGGCGACTGGTCCAAGATTGTTCTTGGCACATATATTGGTGCTCTATCTGCTGCATTCTACGCTATTAACAAGTCGCCACTTGTTTCACGTGCCGATAAGGTCAAACAGCTTCGCGTCTATGGTGCTGGAGCTGGCATACTTGTACTGTGTGGAGCTCTCTTGGGTGGGTTTCAAAAGTCTGCTCACGACGTCAAGTCGCATGTACGCGTGACCCAGCATGGCCATTAAGTCTTGCTATGTGCGTCGGCTGAGCCAAGGCGGGCTACATGTTTTGGGCTCGCTCATGCCATGCACAGTCCCAGCTGGCTCTGGTGGGGTGCATGGTGGAGTAACATTCGCCCGCATTTGTCCGCATGAGGGCAGTTTCACACGAGGCTGCTCGCTCTAAACATTTAGTATTTGAATATTTGACTTAAAAAATACGTCTACAACCCGAACACTCGCCCAGGGGGACCCCCTTCGGCAGTTTAAGCTCCTCCCGACGGCTGCGAACCTAACCCTCGCGTCGCATCCCCGGATTTATAAAAGGGGGGTGATTCTGCTCCGACTATTATGCCCCATGCAGATGTGTTAATTATTGGCGCGGGCCTTTCTGGTGTAGGCATTGCCCTTCATTTGGCCAAACGGTGCCCCGACAAGTCGGTGCTGATTGTTGAGGGACGCAGCGACCTTGGTGGTACGTGGGACTTATTCAAATACCCTGGAATCCGTTCAGACAGCGACATGTTGACGTTTAGCTTTGTGGACCACCCCTGGACCGAGGACCGCGTCTTGAGCCCTGGCGGCCTCATCAAGCAGTACATTGACGAGACTGCCACCAGCACCGGCCTCAAGAAAAAAATAGTGTTCAACACCAAAATCAAAAGCGCCAATTTCTCGAGCGCCGAGGCCAAGTGGACCTTTGATGCCGAGCAAAATGGAAAGCCCGTGCAGTTCACCAGCAACTTTTTTGTGAATGCCACGGGCTACTACAACTATGAGCAAGGATTCTCGCCCACTTTTGCTGGCCAGGACAAGTTCAAGGGCCAAATCATCCACCCCCAGCACTGGCCCGAGAAGCCAGAGTACGAGGGCAAGCGGTACGTGGTGATTGGTAGCGGCGCCACTGCCGTGACGCTGGTGCCGAGTTTGGCCAAGCTGGGTGCGCATGTAACAATGCTGCAGCGCACGCCTACATGGCTGTTTTCTCTTCGCCGGATTGACTGGATTTACACCAAGCTGCTGAGGAGGGTGCTACCCCTGCAGCTCGCCTACAAGATTGCTCGCTGGCGGCTCATCCTAAAGCAGTACCTCGCGTACTGGCTCATGCGGCGGTTCCCCAACTTTTTCAGTTGGGGGTTGTTGGGCCTAATCAAGCTGCAGCTGCGGGGGTCCCAGGTGGATGCCAACGTCCACTTTAAGCCTCCCTACAAGCCGTGGGACCAGCGGCTGTGCATTGTTCCCGAGAATGACCTCTTTAAATGCCTGAGAAGCGGTGCCGCACAAATCGTTACCGACAAGATCCTTCAGTTTGACGAGACCGGAATCGAGCTGGTGAGTGGCAAGCACATTGACGCCGATGTGATTGTGAGCGCCACGGGATTGAGCCTCAAATTTCTGGGCGGAGTTACGCTCAGCGTTGACGGCAAGCCCGTGGATATTGGCAGGTCCATGCTGTACAAGAGTGTTATGACCTCCAACGTGCCGAACTTTGCCTCCATTCTGGGCTACATCAACCAGAGCTGGACCCTCAAGGTTGACCTGTGTGGCGAGTACATTAGCGCTTTACTGAGCGAGATGGACAAGCGTAATGCACGCACTGTGGTGGCCGATGCCTCCAATGTCCGCATCACCGAGACCCCCGTCATGGGCCAACTGACGTCGGCGTACGTGCTGCGGGCGCGGCATTTGATGCCCAAACAGGGCAACAAGCCCGAGTTTACTGTGAGTAACGACTATCTGGCGGACCGCAAGGCGCTGTTGAGCCCGAAGTTTGACGATGACTATTTAAAGTTTAGCTAGTGCGGGGTGTGTGTGTAGCCAAGGTAATCCTATCCAGGTAATCCTATCTAGGTAATTCTACGGGTCTGCTGTTTTTTCAGGTCACGCTTTCCCGGTCACTCTCCTTGTGGCCCCCCTTCGGACCTCCCTCAACACCCCACATCCCAGAGGCAACCCCAAGCTGCACCCCACATACGCTTACATGACACTGTGGTCGGCTGTGGGCGACCAGGTAGAACTCTCGCGGGACTTTGTTTTCCCAAACAAACCCGTGATCACTGAGGAAAATTTGCCCAATCTCGCAGGAAAAGTGTACGCGGTGACCGGATCAACCGCCGGAATCGGCTACGAGACGGCCCGGCTGCTGCTCAAGGCCGGCGCCCGCGTCTGGATCATTGGCCGCTCCGAGGACAAGCTGGCGGCTGCTTTGAAGAGCCTCGGGGAGTACGACGTGCGCGGGCTCATTTTAAAGTTCGAGGAACCCAGCACCATTGCTGCAGACGCTGCGCCCCTCCTGGCTGAGCCCAAACTCGACGGCGTCGTGCACAATGCCGGCATGAACTACCGTGGGCCGTACTTTTCAAACGGATTTTTGGATCTGATTGTCGTGAACGTGATTTCGCCCTGGATTTTGCAGACTTTGCTGGACCCTCTGCTCGAGCGCGCTGCGGCCTCTGAGCCCGCCCTCAGCGTGCGGATCGTTTGGGTGGCGTCGTCAGCGCACTATTTCAGTCCCCAATGCGGCGGGATCAACTGGGATAACCTCAATGACGAGTCCATCAATGGCAAACTTGGGTTTGGCATTTACGGGCAAACAAAGGCAATGAACATTTATCAGGCCCGGCTGTGGGGCCAATTGCACCCCGAGAGTAAAGTCCTAAGTGTGGCTACTCATCCAGGCACTGTGGATAGCGAGATCAGGCGGTACCGTCCTGACCGGAACCGCAACATGGCCATGCTGTGTGTGCCCACTGTGTACGGTGGTCTGGCCGAGATTGCGCCACTGCTTCAGCCGCTAGGTGTTGAAGACAATGGCGCCTATTTCCGGCCGTACGGCGCGCGGGGTCGCGTGCGGCCCGACGTGGCCGAGGCGCTCGAGGGCCCCCGACTGGCAAAGTTTGCCGAGTGGATAAAGCTCGAAAGCGCCAGATTAGCAAATCCAGACTCCAAGAATGCCGGAGCGGCCGGTGGAGCGGCTACCGAGCCCGAGGATCATACCGTAACGCCGAGTGCCGCGGGCCCGAATGAGGCCGCCGCTGGCGAGTGAAGGCCAGATTCGCGCCCAGATCACACTTTTAACTCCAAATAGCTATTTAAATTGTACCCCCTCAACCCCTCAACCCCTTGACTCGGCTAACCCCCCCGGGGCCCCCCCGGCCCCCCTTGCCTTGGGCCCCACACAACCCAACCCAACCGCCAAAAGATAGCTCCAACCCCAATCTCGCGCCTTTACTCAGCATGGGCTTCCACATCCCCGAGCTGCCACCGGGCAAGTTCGCGGCAAGGTCGGCGGTGGAAGCATCTGCCTCGGTGGTAGATTCCACGCTGGAGAAGGCCCAGGCCATGTGGCCGCAAATTGAGCGCGCTGAAGTGGCCAATGCGCTCGCTTGCGACTTCAGCAACGAAGACCCCTTACGAGCGCTATCGCTTCTCCAATATTATTTTAATGCAAAGCGAGGTACCGTGATCTCCTGTTCAGGCGAGCAGCGCCAGTACTCGGGCGGCTCGTCCATGCTGCAGCAGCTCAAGCAGTCGTTTGACCGCAAGCCAAAGCGCCGCGGCGAACTTCGAGGCGCCCAGAACTTGGGAGGGGTCTCGTGCTACATTGATAGCACTCTCAGCGCCATGTTTAGCCGCATGGAGAACTTTGAGCCGCTGTTGTACCAGACGTTTGATAACCCCGATAAGAACGAACTGGCGACCTGGCTGCGGGTTTTCGTCAATATGCAGCGCTCTGGAGAGCTCATAACGCGCGATATCATGCGTGGCGTGCTTGCATCGTGCTACAAGCTCGGGTGGTGCACGGCGGAGATTAGCCACCAGCAGGACGCGGGCGAGTTTTTCAGCTTTTTGACAGAGACTTTGCACATGCCACTCCTGAGTCTTCGGGTCGAGATTGCTCACGCTGGCCGTGAGGTGGCTGAGGACGACCATAAACTCGTGACCGAACAGCTGCTGTTTTTACCCGTTCCGGGGTCTCCCAGCGACGGGCCCATCCTGCTGGAGGAGTGTTTGGAGCTCTATTTTGCCAACAATATTAGCGTGTCGCGGCCGTGTGGCGAAACAGCTAGCCTAAATGGCAGCATTAATGGAGCCAGTCCAGGGGGGCTTGCAAGTGGCGCTGGCTCGAGCCGCGAGCTCGCGAGCCTTAGAGACGGTGGCGCAGGGGCCCCGCTCGACCGCCGCAGCACATTTGGCAGCACAATGAGCGCCCTCGACTCGCCGCGGTTCCGCCACCGTTCGTACTCGATTGTCTCGACAACTACAGTCAAGCGGCTCGAGGAGGACTTTGCCAACTCTCCGCTGCCCACCGACTCGCCAGGAGGCGCGCCGCAGGGTGCGCTCTCGCACCGGCGCCAGTCCTCGCTCGCGGAGCCTCCGACCTATACCCAGTTGTTTGGCGACACAAAGGAGGTGATGGACCGCAAAAACCAATTGTGGACAAACAAGAACGAGATCACGTTCCCGGCGTGGATGTTCTTGCAGCTGATGCCCTTTTACGCCGATCCCGAGGGCGGCAAGAACCTCGAAGGCCTGCAACACATTGAGGCCCAGCAGGTGGCGACCCACTTTGAGCAGACGCGGCCGGTGCTCGGCATGTGCCTCAAGCGGTTCGGCTACGACGAGGAGGGCTCCACGCTGAATTCGCGCAAGGTGGTGATCCCGCACACGATCTTTTTGCCGTCGTTTGTGGCCGACGACAGCGATAACAACGAGGTGTTTGGCAGCTTCAAGCTGGTCTTGGAAAGCGTCGTGTTCCACAAGGGGACCACCAACCACAGCGGGCACTACACATCGCTAGTCCGCGACGACTTGATTGGCTCCTCGGGGTCCGCGGTCGGTGGGGGCATGCCGGGAGCAACCAAGGGGCTCTGGAGGCGGCGGTCAAAGCGGGGCACCAGCGACGGCTCGGTGGACGAGCCTGAGCGGTGGCTTCTGTTTGACGACATGCAGAACGATAACGAGAAAGTGCAACAAGTGGACTTTCAGACGTCCATGGACGCCAACATGCCCTACCTGCTGTTTTATCGCATGGTCGCGCTAGACCCCGTGCCGCTGAGTGGCGACTCGCAAAAGTCGCAGCTGAGCCCCATCATCTCGCCCCAGCTCGTGGCCTCGGCGCCTGTGAGCCCCGGCACAGCCCCGCAAGCCCAGGCACTGCCGGTGCCGGCCATGGCGCTGGGTGGAGCGGCCGAGCGCCCAGGCGAGCGCCCAGGCGAGCGCCCAGGCGAGCGCCCAGGCTCGCACCCTGCCGAGCGGGTTGCCGAGCCTAAAAAGAAAAAGGGCCTTTTTCGCAAGCACCACAAGGAAAAGGACTATGCCAGCGCCTACCGCGAGGAAAAGTGTAGCATTATGTAGTATTTATTGTGGTGTTCGTATAGGGGCCAGGGGTGCGGAGGCGGCTCTTGAGAAAAATATGGAGAATAAATATATAGAAGCATGAGGAGACTGAGCAGTGGAGCCCGAGGTCTTGGTGGGCGGCTCTAGTGAGCGGGGCAGGTGCCAGGGGTACCATTCTCTCGTCAAGCCTTTGCACTTGATTTTTTCCACAAAGGCACGAGAATTATATCAGTGCTTGGACTGTCGCTACCTTCAGCTGAGGATACAGTCTAAGTACTGAAATGATCCTGGTGCTCTTGTCAATGACATCAATGGCAACTCGACCCGCGCCTTCTACATCCTCGGCCTCGAGATTGTACAAGGCATCATTGCTCATTTATCTGCCGATTGAATGAGCAAAAATGCCGCGAACAAAATCATTGTCGACGATGTAGACACAGTGCTGGTTGCGTGCGCCGTGCATCAACCTGGCCCGTACCTTGGCGAAGACCTGGGAGGTGCGCTCTCTGGCTGCCGAGGACTGATGAGCTCTTCAGCTGTCTGGCTTTACTTATCTTGAGCCACGTTATCGATAGGTCTATTGGGTAGGAAGACAAGTCATCACGGAGAAAAAGGGTTTTTATATGCGGATCGGGTGGGGCCCACTCGATACCCTGGAGACTCATTTAGCTCTACAAGCTGGATACTACGGTATATTGAAGGTTACTGCGTGGTATAGCAAGTATAGATCGCGTCTACCTCCGATTTCACTGCTGTGAATCACGGCTGTGAATCACGTTGGAGATGTGACCCACAATTGAGATAAGCTGTCTGATGTTGAGCTGGTAGCCAGTATGGAGCTGAAGTAAAGCACACGCGGCAGGGTAAAGATAGATTTACATACAGTTCCAGCAGTTTTGGTAAACTAGAATGGCTCCTTGAGCAAAACTGAGCGTCAATCGGTGCCCAAGCTTGGTATGCTTGCCATTGAAGATGATGGGCCCACCGATGGTATTGTTGGGCAAATAGTCAATAATTTTGAGCAATCCGGAAATGCAAGCGGTAGCCCTGTCTCTTCGACAGATCTTTTGGGCCTACCCCTATCCCCGCTCACCCACCCTCCGTACCCCACCGAAACCTACGACGCGTTTTTCTCATTTAATCATTTATGCAAGTGTACCACGACACGCGCCCCGTGCGTCTGAACGATCTTGTAGCGCTTCGCCTAACCCCGACCTTGCTCGAAGCCTTAAAACAAAACGAGCTCACTTTTAAAGCCGACCAGACCAGCTCCTACGTGTGCACAAAATCCGCGACTTTTAGGGTCATGGCCTCGTCCTGCAACCCCACAGTTTGCCTCTTGGAGCACCGCGGCGACCACCTGCAATTCACAGACGCGGTCAAATCGAATCTCAGCACCACCGAGGTCCCAGGATCAATAGATTGGAGCGGTGTTCCTGTCTATGGAGTACAAGGCTTATCGGCCGAGGTCTCGCTCGCAGAGCTCAAGCGACGCAATTTTTGTTCCGTACTAGAATTTGAAAAGCTGTGGGCCGAGCACGGTGGACTCGAAATTGACGGCAATGCATGCATTATTGCCGACGAGCTCGTGTACAAGCTGGCGTGCGAGATTAACGCCGCCTTGTTCCAAAACAAGTCTCTGGATGATCTGGACCATACGAAAAAAGCTCTTTACACAGCCGTGCACGGTAGGTTATGGCCCGAAAAGGATAAGGCCACCAAATGGGTCGGGGTGTACTTGTTGCGCAATTTCGACACCAAAAGTGCCACTGCGTTCCGTCAAAAGTGGCAGCGCGACATGCTCGGCGAAGTGTGTCCCATGGACCTGCTTGCTGGGCTCCACATTCAACGCGGCGATACACTTATACCCACCCCCAGTCTGGACTCGGATCCCAAGAAACGGCTGGCACAGTTATTTGAAGTCAAACCCGATTGGACATTGCCAGAGCTTGTGCCCTTTATAACCGACTTTTGCTCCGCTGCAGAAGCCCAGACGTTTGTTAAACGGTTCGCCAAGATTGTCAACACTAGCGATCCATTGCAGCGCGGTAAGATCATCAAAAAGGTCATTCCATTAAACTATTAGTTATATACACTCGAGACCAGCTCATAGGTTCCCAAAAACACTGCCCCGCCCAGACTGATCCACATGGTACGCGGGACCACACCCTTAAAGAACGCCGAGGGCCCCTCGCTGCTAAGCTCTGCAATGATCCGCATAGGGCTAGTTTTTGTGGTGGAGAGCATTAAACGCGTCTTGATACAGTCAAGAGGGGTCGTCAAGGCTGCGGCAATACCTCCTGCGACAGAGCCACAAAGTGCACCCTGAGGAGCGTTCAGGCTACTGCCCTGGACGGAGGCCCATTTGCGCTTGAAGCCTTCATACAGCGGGAACTGGATGGCGGTAAAGGGGATTTCGCGCATGATGGTCGTAAAATAGCCCCGGTACAGACCAAGCACACCCTGAGCGGCTACTGTAGCTCTCAGAGCCTGCAGACTCGAGGAATACTGGCCAGCCTGGACACGTTGCTTGACGACCTCCGAGGGAACGCGCACGCTGCATGCGGCGACCTCACCAAGGGCACCTGCGGTCATGTGCACCAGGGCTGGGGATTTGATGTATTCGGGCAGCACCTGCTTGCCCTGGTCGTAACAAACAAAGAAAAGCGAGGCACCTGGTGCTGAAGCAACAATAGCAGAGCCCACACCGCTGTAGATTCCTCGCCAACCGCCGTTGACGAAAAACCCTCCCTTGGCTTGCAACCTAGTTTTGATGGTATCAATGGGGAAAAAGAACAGGTCTGTGCAGGTGCCTGCCATTCCTCCGGCCACAAGACTCGCGGCCAAGGATTTTTCAGTCATGTATCGATGGGGATGGTGCGTAGATCGACCGGTCTAGGCTATCTAATTGGCGATGGGGTTCCTCAAAGGGGTGTATACAAGGCTAGTAGGGGGGTTGGCGAGGGGCGTGCAAATTCCGAGAATTTTTTGGGAATACGGAGATTTTCACTTCCGAAAGTGAAATATCACGTTTTAAACCCTTTGCTGCTCCCCCACACCCGATCGCGGCACTCGGCTTCCATGCATAATCCGCGGTGCCCGTACCCTATTAAAAATCGCCATTAGCCATTAAGGAATTCCCTGTAATCTCCAGAGTAATGCTCAACTTGATCCGAAAAAGAGCCTACAGTTCGCTTGTAGGACAAGCTCAGAGCGCACAGAGCAGCCGTTATGCGATGATGCTCAGCAATATCGCCGCGGCCAACAAGCCGGTCGTGGCTGAAAACCTGCAGGCCTTGGCCTCGAGCGAGGGAGGGGCCGAGAGCGGCCGGCCTATTTATCTTGATGTGCAGGCAACCACGCCCACTGACCCGAGGGTGCTTGATTTTATGCTGCCGTTTATGACCGGCCAGTACGGTAACCCCCACAGCCGCACTCATCAGTACGGTTGGGAGACTGATACCGCCGTCGAGACTGCGCGTGAGCACATTGCCAGTTTGATTGGGGCGGATCCCAAAGAAATTGTGTTTACTAGCGGTGCCACAGAGTCCAACAACATGGTGGTCAAGGGTGTGGCTCGGTTCTACAAAAAGACCAAGAAGCACATCATTACTACCCAGACCGAGCACAAGTGCGTGCTTGATACTGCCCGCCACTTGGAGAATGAAGGGTTTGAGGTGACCTACCTTCCTGTGCAGTCCAACGGACTCGTCAACCTTGAGGAGCTCGAGGCGGCCATTCGCCCCGACACTTCGCTGGTGAGCGTGATGTACGTCAACAATGAGATTGGCGTTATCCAGCCTGTGGACGAGATTGGCGCTATTTGCCGCAAACACAAGGTGTTTTTCCACACCGACGGTGCCCAGGCGTTTGGCAAGGTTCCCATCGATGTGAACAAGAGCAAGATTGACTTGATGAGCCTTAGTGGCCACAAGATTTACGGGCCCAAGGGTGTGGGTGCCTGCTACGTGCGCCGTCGCCCTCGCGTGCGTCTCGATGCCCTCATGACCGGTGGTGGCCAGGAGCGCGGTTTGCGCAGTGGCACGGTGCCTGCGCCGCTTGTCTGCGGCTTTGGTGAAGCTGCCCGCATCGCCAAGCAAGAAATGGCCTACGACCACGCCCACGTGACTCGCCTCGCCGACAAGCTCAAGAGTGCTTTGCTGGCGATCCCCGAGACAGTGCTCAATGGCGAGCCCACCAGGACCTACCCTGGCTGTGTGAACATCTCTTTTGCCTACATTGAGGGTGAATCGTTGCTGATGGCCCTTAAGGACATTGCCTTGAGCAGTGGTTCGGCCTGCACGAGCGCGTCGCTCGAGCCCTCGTACGTGCTGCACGCGCTCGGCGCCGACGACGCCCTTGCGCACTCGAGTATCCGCTTTGGTATTGGCCGGTTCACTACCGAGGCCGAGATTGATTTTGTGATTGATACCGTTGCCTCCAAGGTCGACAAGCTCAGGCACCTCAGCCCGCTGTGGGAGATGGTCCAGGAGGGTATCGATCTCAACACCATCCAGTGGAGCCAGCACTAGGGAACCAGCACTAGGTACGATTAGTATTTAATAAATAATGGGCTCGCGCTTCTATACCCGTTGACGCTTGGCCGCCGGCTCGCCGCTGTCGCCGGAATCCACAGCGTCGAAAAAGACCGTTTGATCGTGCTCATCCTCCTCCTTGGGCTCGACCGGGTCCTCGTCGACGAGGAGGTCCACCGTTTGCGGCTCCTGCGGCAAGCGAACAACTTCTGCCACATGGCAGTCCTCGTCCTCTTCCTCTTTCGGGAGGATACGCTCGCCGCCAAGCACGACGCTGCGGTCGCCGTTGGCCAGAATCGTGTCGTCACCAGCCACCCGCACTTCGTTTTGCAGCTTGTCGAGTAGCCGCCGCACAACCGCGAGGTGCTCCTTCTTGACCAGCAGCTTTTCTGCGTGGACTTCTTCGCACAACTTGATGATGCGGTCTGCCAGGTTGGCCGAGATTTCCTCGCCGCCATGCGAGTCCATAGTCTCCAAGATGCTTTTGAGTGCGTCGCCCATGATCCCGTTGAACTCGTGGTGGGGCTTCACGGCAATCTTTTTGTGCTTGATCTCGCTCCAGGCAAGCGCCTCGTTCTTGACTAGCAGCGCAGACACGCTCACCGTCTCGAGCGCGCCCAGCAACACGTGGGCAAGGCACGATCGGCGCTGCGCGAAGGCGCTGCGGGCGTCCCGCTCGTTGTTGGCCAGCAGCCGGATAAAGTCAGACATGATGTTGCGGTACGTGGCAATGGCGTCGTTCAGGTTGAACTGCAGCTTCGACGGTCTGGGGTCCCTCACCTTTAGGCGCTTTTGGTCGTCGGTGATATCAAACGCCAATTTTTCAAATTTTTGGGCTAGCTCCTTGACAACGACGCGCGCGACCTTGCGGCGGCATTCTTCTTTGAGACAGTAGACAGACAAGAAAAAGACAATCGAGTCCTTGACGCCAAGCACCGTGGTGCCGCCGACCGCGTAGGCCACCGCTTGGTCCGTGTAGTGCTCAATGTACAGGCCCATGATCGTGCCCAGGAGCTGCGGCTCTTCCTCCGAGTTGAGGACTTCGGCATAAAGCAGCTGCAGAATGAGCTGCACGCAGATGGCGCGGGTCTGGCCGGTGGCACTCAGCCCGTCCTTGATGAGCTGGAAACTCTCCACGTGCTGCACTTTGATCGTCATCATGACGTCGGCAAACATAAACAAAATCAGGTGCTGCATGGCCAGCTGCTCGCTTTCGGCGTCTTCATCAAGTTGCGGCTCCAACATTTGGATTTCCGCGGTGAGCTCGTAGCTCTCGACATCGTCGCTGGCGAGCTCGAGCTTCTCCTTGAGCTCCTCAATCTCCTTCTCAATATTCCGCCTCGTCTCATCCATTTCGCGCTCAAGCTGCTGGTAAAAGTTGACCAAAAAGTCCAGGCGCGCGTGCGCGTGCGCTTTGGAGGTCAGGCTCAGCCAGCCGTACGCCTTGAGCGCCTCCATCTTGTGGGACTCGTCCGCAAACCCTTGCTCGGCAGCCTGCAACAGCGTCGTTAGCTGCTCCTCGTCGTGAATCGTGCCTGAGTTGGCCGCAATACCGCCGGCAAGAACCACGAGCGCGTAGTACTTTTCGCTCTCGTCCACTTCCTCGTCGTCAGCAGCAGACGGCGACACCGGCAGCTCGATATCCAGCTTGACCTCGTGAAACAGAGCCAGGCTCGAGTCCATAAAGTCCTTGGCGCCGCATTTTTTGCGAATTAAAAACAGCTGCTGCACGTGGCGAGACATGGCCACCGGGTCCTTGAGCATGCTCAGTACAGCCTTGTCGACCTCGTCGCGGTTGGTACTGATATCGGTCTCAATGATCATTCCCAGAACTTGCAGCAGCTGGCCCAAAATATAGTCCTCAGAGGTATACTGGTTCTGGTCAAAGTCGCCCTCGTTCATGAGCCGCAGCAGCAGCTCGTGGCGCGCCGTGATATCGTCCATGAGCACCGCGGCTGACGGGGTTTTGCCCTCATAATCATGGCCATTCTCAATGGCAAACTTGCAATAGCGCCGCAGCAGGAACGCCTGCTCGGGAGTCATGCCCGGCTGGGCCACGTCGCTCAGGTCAATTTCAATATCGTACTTGTCTGCTCTGGCCAGGATCTCGCCCACAACGTACTCCTTTTCAAAGCTTGTACGCTCAAAGTACTCGCCATTGGCAGGGGTAGGCACAACCTTGAGCTTTTCCAAAAAGGCCAGCAGGTCGCCGGGGGTCTCGTTGAGCCATTTTTCAACCAAGCGGAGCGTGGCCTGGGCCACAGCAGGGGTATAATCTTTGAGACCCTTGAGCAGCTGGTTGAGTTTGTGGTGGTACCGCTCATTATCGCGGGTCAAGGCTTTGGCAAGCACCTCCAAGTCAACCTCCTTGATGGTCTCGACAACAAGCTCGCGCATGCGCGCGTGGCGGTCTAGCATGCGGTCGGCCATCACGCTCAGGCAATCCACGTCCTCAATACCGCCTTTCGAGACTTGAGGTAGAGTAGCAAGAGCCGCCAGACGCACCTTGAGCGAGGGGTCATGCTCAACAAGAAACAGCACTGGGTCGAGCACTTTTTTGCTGTAGTTTTCCCCGGCAAGAAATTCAAGCACCGCGACGCGCATCTGCACATCTGTGTCGTAAACGCGCTCTAGCAGCTGGTTCTTGATCTGTTTGGTCCGGTCGGGGCCAAGCAGCTGCTTGAAGTCGTACAGGGCACTCAGGAAGCCAGCGCAAAGGCGACGCACAACAAGAATTTTTGAGCTCACGCCCTGGAGCAGCAAATCAGTCACTTCGCGCACAAACGCGGCGCGCCCGCTCTTCCAACGCGCGCGGTTCTTGGTGGCGCTAGCAAGGTTGACAAGATACGCCTTGGCGAACTCGGCCAGTTCGGGAGCTTTATCAGAGCACTCGGCAGCCTTCTCGAGGCAGTGCTTGAAGGTCGCATTGAACTTGGCGCTGTCCGCGTCGCTGTCGATTTCGATAAGTAGCTTATCGTGCAATTTACGCGTCTCCTCCACGAGCTGGGTCGTGTCGTAGGCCTCGCAGCGCTCAAAAATTTCCACAAGCTCGTCAAGCAGCTCGGGCACGGCAGGCTCGTCGCCCCTGGTCGCGGGCCCGCGCCGCCGCTTGCCGGTCTCCGCGTACGCCACGTCTGGCTCTTCGCTAATTTCCACATCCTCGGGCACTGCATAGTGCATGTTTGGAGCCCCGGTTTCGGCAACTCGCCGGCTTTTTCTCAACATGCGTGTGTGTGTGTGTGTGTGTGTGTGTACGGGGGGGTCCTGATGATTCAACTGTGTTTAGATTTGGGGGAAACGCGCTGACTCAGCACAGATCCGGCAGAGGAGCTGCGCTCAAGCTTCGCGCTACAAAACGCGTCAGTAGAGCCCGCGATCACATTGCGAGCTAAAAAACGCGTTCTTGCATGCGCTCCATGCTCCTATTCTATTTTATACAGTTTCAATAAATGCAAAAAGCTGGGCATGCACCCGCCTCCCACGTCAGTGGCCATGTGCAGATGCAGGTGGGTCCATGTGGGACATGTGGGCCCATGCACGTCATCCCTATCTATACTAGACCCTTATTAGCCAGCACAACTACCGCCACCCAGCTCCGGCACCACGCCCCAAGCGCACGCACCCCGCACCCTCCTGTCACCTTACATGATAACGGTGGACTCAAATGCGCCGTACACAACGGCGTTTAGTGAGGAGACCGCGGCCAATGCAGTATATTTGACGGCCAAGGACGCCGTTCTGGGCGAATGCTTGGCGGTCGTGTACCGCAGCACCCCGCAAAAGCTCAGCGTTTTGCTGCTCGGAAACCACGGTACATCGGGCTATGTGGACATGACCCTGGACACTTCCTCGCGATATTTCTCGGCTTGTAGGTCCCTTAGCCAAGCACACTTTGGCTCCCCCGTGCGGAGGGCCCTGGCAATTGCCGTAGTACGCACATACAGCACAATGGATCGCCCTCTGCTTCGGTTCCTCGTCGAGGAGTGCAGCGGTCGGCCCTTTGCAGATTGTGCACACCTTTACGATGATGTGGCCGCGGGAGAGCTGGGCTCGAGCTTTAAACTTGTTTACGGCCGCCTGCCGCGCGAAATTGGCAAGCGTATCCTCGACGCGGGCGTCACGACAAAAAAGACCATTCTGAGCGCGGTGGTCGATGTTGCTTATCGGGACAGCGACGAAACGATCGAGCAAGACAATGAACTAATTTATTCGCTCGGCTCGCAGCTTGAGCAGCTCTTTAATCCCCTCACAGAGTACTCGCCAGAGCCCACCGAAAAGGTTTACTGCGCCCCTACAGACTCGACGTACACCCTCGAAGACGACCCCGAGGAAGCTCAGCGAGTGTGTGAAGAGCTGTACATGGTTCAATCGCACCTCAGAGCCGACCTGATCGACTTTCACCAAAACTTTTTGGTACCGCTGCGAATCGCTGTGCTGCGGGGCGAAATGGACCTCAGCATGACCCGCTTGAACAGCATTTTCCCCCCGACTATTGACGAGATCCTCAGGATAAACAATCTCTTTTACCTCGCCCTCAAAGAGGCGCTGCCGTTTGGCTCGTTTGAGGTGCTCAAGGCGTGCGGTACAACGTTGCCCTACTTTTATCGGGCGCTGATGCGCCACGAAGCGGCCACAAAGGAGTTCAACAACCTAAAAACGCTGGATTTGCCCGAGTTCCAGAGCCGTCTCGAGGCGTTTGGCCCGGGCAAGATTGACGCAGTGATGCTGTGGTCTTTGAACCTCAGCAAGATCAAGCTACTGTTGGATCGCCTTGCCTCGCGCGAGTGGGACGAGGATCAGCGCGATATGGTGCTCGAGCTGTACAATGTGGCCATCGCCACTGTGGATTCGTTTGGCCGCGCGTTGGTGCCCCAAGCTACCTATAATCGGCGCACTCTGACCCCTAGCGGAAAGTTGTTGAGCGAACTCACCCTGGGCTGGCCCACCGAGCTCGAGTACGGCTGGATGCAAAACAGGCGGGTTGTGTGCATTTTCGACGGCATTGATGTTCTCGAGGAGACCAAGGCACAAAAGCTCCACCATATCATTGTTCTTTTTACCGACACGCTGGTGATTTTGCAGCCCCAGAGACCCATTCCCATGACCTCGATCAGCGGCCTCCACATCCCGTATGTGGGCGATATGCTCATGCATTCGCTGCTCAATCAAGTACCACTCGATCACAATTTGCCTGAGCTCAAGCTGGTGGCCTGGGCGCCGCTCACAAACCTGCAATTCGCCAGCTACAACGAGGACCGGTTCCTGCAAATATTGGGCAGTTTGAGCCGCAGCTACGAGCTGGTTCAGAGCGATCAAAGCGCGTTTCGCCTAGGCGAGATCCTTGCCAAGACTAAAATCGCCTCCAAGATGCAGGATCTGCACATTTTCCGGTTTGCGTCCGACCTCGTACCCGACGTGTCAATATACGCCACAGTACACGAACTGGCGCACTATGAAAAGGAAAAGATGCGGTTCCCGATTGCGGTTTTCATGAACCAGCCAGTGGGGGCCGATGTGCTGGCCCTCTATGGCCTCCAGGGGGCGATCAGCGTAAACGTCGTCGGTACCGAGATTGTCGTCGAGGTTTTCAGTGTTTTGGGGTACAACAACGAGGTGCATGTTACCTGGGAAACGTTCCAGGCCCACATCATTAATGAGTTGTGCTACTTGCTCACCCTGATGCTCTCGTCCCAAAACCCCACGGCGCTCGAGTCCATCACGGCGTTCAACGCCCACACCGTCGCCAAGCTGCTGGCCTATGCCCAGTCGGAGACCGAGGTTGCCGTCAAGACCCATAGGCGTCATCCCAACATGAGTTTGCCCAAGAACGTGCTGTCGCCGGTCGCCGAAGAGAGCCCGCTCCTCAACGGCGACGCGAGGGGGACCCGCATGACGGCGCCCCCTGGCTCGCTCGAGGGGTTTGGGAGACGCAGACCCAGCGGGGGACCCGGTGGCATGGCTACATCTGAAATTGTGGGTCCTCGTGCGCTCACCACCCCTGGCGGAGGCCCTGCTGCCTATGGTTCGCCAGGTCCCACTGCCTCTGCCAGCACCGCGCCCTCCGCGCGCCCAAGCAGTGCTGCCCCCACTGCCCTCCGGAAACGCGACAATTTCGAGATTACGCGCGACCGCTCGCACCGCGACCTCGCCTCGAGGCCCAGTATCGCGTCGTACGGCATGCACTCGGAGGACGAGACGGCGATCGTTTACCCGATGCACCACGAGTCGAGCACCGATTTCACAGATGCCCACAGTGACTGGGAGTCCCTGAGTGATGACCAGCAAAATGTGGACGAATGGTTTGACCAGATGGATCAGCGCGACCTCCAAAGCCTCAGCTCGAGCTCGGGCGAGGGCTTTTCCAGCCAGGGCATGCATAGCCGCAGCTCGTCCAAGCAGAGCGCGCAAAGTTCCGCGTATCAGGTGGCCAGTTTTCTTGATGAGAGCGGCCAGAGCTCGGTGTACAGCGCCATCCACGGTGACTACCTCCACTCGCGCACCGCGTCCGAGGCGAGCCGTATGAGCGAGGAGAGCGGGGCCAGTGAGGCCAGCGAGGCCAGTGGTAGCGGATACAGCGCTTACTCGCGCCTCAGTACCTCGAGTGCCTCCACAATTACTCGCAACAGCCGCTATGGTCGTGTCGGCTCGCAGGACCTCAGCTGGCTCGCGGGCCTTGTTCATGAAGGCACGAGCCCCAACGGGAGCCCAGTGCGCGCCCATGGGGCCCAAGAAAGCCCCAGCCGTGGGCCCACTGGCAGCGCCGCCCGCCGCCTTAGCGCCATGCCCGCTGGGACCCTCTCGAGCACGCAGCTGTACCCCGGCCTGCGCGAGTCGTCGATCATGGACCTCAGCAGCTTTTTGCGTACCTCAGACACGAGCCAGAGCCTTGACCTGATGCAGCTGCTGCAGGCAAACGACAGCGAGAGCGACCAGGGACCTTCCGAGGAGCCCTCGGGGGAGCCCACAGAGCTCCAACCGCCGATCCTCCGCGACCTGGACCCCGACTCGACGCCCACGCTCGACGAGGACCGCACGCCGCGTCTCGGCAACCTCGATTTCGGCGGGCTCAACATTAGTTGATATTTATTTTATTATAGAAGTTTAGTTTTACTCTACTACAACTTGGGCTTGGGGTTGCGCTCGGCCTCGAGCTTCAAAAACATTTCTTTCAAGGCCTTGGGGCCCTCAAGCGAGCCAAACTGGCGCAACTCGCGCGCAAGCTGCTCGGTGGCGGCCACGTCCTTCTTGGCGGCGCACTCGTGGATGAGCCCCTGCGAGAACCGCGAGTACTCGTTCAGGTACTCATCAGAGACAACGAACTTGCCATCCTTGAGGAAGTTTGTGGTCTTGATCGAGTCAATGGCGCCCTGTTTGCGCAGGATCGACCAGCCCTCGCCCTGTTGCAGCTCGAGACCGTCCTTGATGCTCAGCTCGCCAGATGCGTAGGCCTTGACCACCCCGCCGTGCTTGGCAATGATGTGGTCGCGGTGCTTGTTCTTCCACTCGTCAGGCAGCATACGAGTGGCGCCGGTCCACCCAAGCTCCTCAAGAACCTCAGCATTGATGTCGTCGGCCGAGGGCGCTTTAGAGCGGTTAAAGGGGTTGAGGGTGCGGCGATTGATGATACCGATGCGGAACACGAGCCAAATAAACAGGCACTTCAAAGTGTGCAGCACGAAAAACAACCACGCCCAGGCCCTACCTTCGAAAGCGTCCGGGGCCAGCACCTCATCGCCAATCGAGGGGAAAATGGGGGCAAGCGCCTTACCCAGCAGCACTGTGGGTTGGTTGCCCGGCATGGGGCTCAGGAAATCGGGCCAGTCAAGGAACCACCAAAATAGCAACAGCCCCAAAATCGTGTAGTAGCGGTGAGGCTGGAAATCCCAGGTGGGGATAATCAGGCACCCGGGCACGATGGCGTCTTTGATCTGGGCAAGTTGGTCAACCGGAGCAAGGTACTCATCAAAGTCGGCCTCCCAGTGGAACAGCAGGGCTCCCTCAGCGGTCAAGAACCCGGGATGGGCACTCACTTTGAACCCCTTTGGGACTGTGGAGTAAAAGTAGTTGGGGCTGAGGATCACGGGGATGCGCTCAAAAATCTTTTTGAGGTCGGCGACTTGCCAGTCCTTGCGCACACTAAAGCAATAGTCCTTGTCCGGGTCCTCATTCAAGCGGATATACACGTCCTGGCGACTCATAAGCAGGATGGAGAGTGATGGGGGTGGAGGGGTATTTCAACATATATTATAAAGCTAATTTTGGAGAATGTTCTTTCAGTGCCTGGGGAGTAGCCGCCTTACCCCGCTGGTTTTCGTGGGGCCCCACGTCTGCACATACCTGCATCCTGCAGTGCGCTGCGCTCAAGTGGTGCTCAAAAGCTGTGCCTCGAGCCCATATTTGTCTGGTGTGCTAGTTAATGTTTAACTTCTGTGGAAATCTATTTTTCATTGTTGTGCTCCCCAAAAGGCTCCGTCGTTAGTGGCCGCCATGGCAACAGTTGAGGTTCTGTTTCGCGTGTGTCATCGGGGGTCCGGTTACTTGCATGGCATTGCAACGCGAGGTGCTGTGCGTGTATGGGTAGCTAAACTGCGCATTTTTTGTTGGCGAGCCTAACAATGCTTATAGAACCCGCCGCGCATAAAATTTCACGCGTGGCATTCTTTAATGTCAAGGTTCTGCACACCCGTTGAGCCCTAACCCAACAAACTCCGTCAACACGAAGCAGGGAAATCTTTCTGGGGAAATGACGATGCCCGCTTTAGCAGTGGAGTATACAACTACATCTAGACTACCCTATATAGTACAAAACCAACCGTCTAGAGGCACTTAACCCCCCGCAACCTATGTCAGCACCCGACCAGCAACCGCTCTAGACTCGCCCTAACCCCCCACCAATAAATAGACGCTGCGCACCCCAAAGAGTCACCAAATGTCGTTTGATCTGACGAGCCAATTGAGTGCCTACAAGAAGTTGGGCGAGCTGTACGAGTCCCATGGCAAGGAGTTCTCGGTTAAAAAGGATTTCCAGGAGAACCCCAAACGCTTTGAGACCTTCTCGCGCACCTTCACCAACTACGACGGCAGCAAGATTCTGTTTGACTTTTCCAAGAATTTGGTCGACGACAAGATCTTTAGCGCCTTGCTCGAGCTTGCTGAGGAGGCTCAGGTCGAGAAGCTCCGGGACGCCATGTTCGCAGGCGAGAAAATCAACGAGACCGAGAAGCGTGCTGTGTACCACGTTGCTCTCCGTGCTCACGGCGACGAGCCCATGAAGGTTGATGGCAAGGATGTGCTCCCTGAAGTCAAGGCTGTGCGTGAGCACATGAAGGAGTTTAGCGAGCAGGTCCGCAGCGGCGAGTGGAAGGGTTACACTGGCAAGAAGATCACCGATGTGGTCAACATTGGTATTGGCGGCAGCGACCTCGGCCCTGTCATGGTGACTGAGGCGCTCAAGCACTATGCCGGCGACATCAAGGTCCACTTTGTGTCGAATATCGACGGTACCCACATTGCCGAGACTCTCAAGCCCCTCAGCGCCGAGACCACCCTCTTTTCGGTCGCCTCGAAAACCTTCACCACCGCCGAGACCATCACAAACGCCACCTCGGCCAAGGACTGGTTCCTCTCGAAGGGCGCCAAGGAGGAGGACATTTCCAAGCACTTTGTTGCCCTCAGCACCAACGAGAAGGAGGTGTCCAAGTTTGGCATCGACCCCAAAAACATGTTTGGCTTTGAGGACTGGGTCGGCGGCCGCTACTCGGTGTGGAGCGCTATCGGCCTTACTGTTGCCCTCTACGTCGGCTTTGACAAGTTTGACGAGCTGCTCAAGGGTGCCGAGGCTATGGACAAGCACTTCACCTCCACTCCCCTCAAGGACAGCATTCCCGCGTTTGGTGGCCTCCTTACTATCTGGTACAACAACTTTTTCGGCGCTCAGACCCACCTGGTGGCCCCTTTCGACCAGTACATGAGCCGGTTCGCCGCCTACCTCCAGCAGCTGTCGATGGAGTCCAACGGTAAGAGCGTGAGCCGCGCCTCGCAGTGGGTCGACTACCAGACCGGCACTGTGCTTTTCGGCGAGCCCTGCACCAACGCCCAGCACTCGTTCTTCCAGCTCGTGCACCAGGGCACCAAGCTTATTCCTGCCGACTTTATTCTGGCCGCCAAGAGCCACAATCCGATCCGCGAGGGTCTCCACCAGCGCATGCTCGCTTCGAACTTTTTCGCTCAGGCTGAGGCCCTCATGGTCGGCAAGGACGCCGGCCAGGTCAAGGCCGAGGGCGCTGACGACTCGCTGGTCAACCACAAGATCTTCCGCGGCGACCGTCCTACCACCTCGATCCTCGCCCAGGAGATCACCCCCGCCACTCTTGGCGCTCTCGTGGCCTACTACGAGCACGTCACCTTTGTGGAGGGCGCCATCTGGAACATCAACAGCTTTGACCAGTGGGGCGTCGAGCTCGGCAAGGTTCTGGCCAAGAAGATCCAGGTCGACTTGGAGAAGAGCGGCAAGACCGAGACCCACGATGCTTCGACTAGAGGGTTGATCAACCAGTTCAAGGAGTGGCAGTAATGATTAGATGATAGAATATTATGCTTGAGTGTACGTGGGTGCCAGAGGTGCCTGAGGAGTCCTTCCCGGGTGGCCCCTCTGGGTACCTAAAGGTTACCCAGGGGGTCCCATTTAAACCCATCTTGTGAGAAGCATTTGGGGCCATTTTCTGCATTTATAGATCGATTGAGTTTATACTATAATGACCATGCCACTATTAGCTTTGACGCATACAGTTTTTTTGTACTCCAGGGTACCCTCCAGTCCATGGCGTGAGCTCCGCAGGGTAGTCAAGACAACAGCACAATGCCTATAAAAGTAGTCGGCACAAGACCAATCCCGCTTTATTTGCTATAGTCTATAGTATTTCAGTGCTCCTTGTTCCCCAGCACCCGTCAAACCCCAAGCAGCCAGCCTCAGCCTCCACTCCAATTTGAGCTCCAAGGGCAACACCCCGCAATGCCTATAGCAATGCCTATAGCAATGCCTATAGCCATATCCCATACACCCAATCTCGCAAATTTTGCTACAAACTATAAAAGTACGCTCGGCACTACCCTCAAAGCCCTCAAACCCCACTGCCTCCCTCACCATCCCCATGTATGTCAGATGGCTCTCCACACAACAGCGGCTAAATTTGGGCTCATCCATCGATCAAATACACGCACACATCCCCCGCATGCTCCAGCAAACCCTGCCTTCTCGACTACTGCACCCAAACATTCAGCTCCGGCTGTTCCCCGAGACTCATGCCATCGAGGCCAATGGCAGGGCAGCGTACCGGGTGTCATGCCGGATCATTCAGACCGCGTTGACATTTGTGGTGCCCCACCACACTCAATTGGCGATTCTGGGAACTGAACTGCATGAAAAACGCTACACGGTGTACTGGCGCACCGCCTCTTCACCGCTTGATCCACACCCTAGGGAGCTCACGGCCGGCCGCATTTTGGCTTCGTTAAAGCTCGAACCGCATGAGTACCCGATTTTGGCCGGCAACTTTGAGTTTGAGATGAGCGAGGACTGCGATAAAGTGCTTGTGCACGTGGTGCGCAACGTCGAGTACCTCCAGCGGCCTTTGGTCGAATGTACATAAAAGGGAGCGAGGCAGTGTGCCGGTGCATTTGTGGCGCCTGAAAAGCACCAAAAAGCAAACTCCGGCTGCGGTGAGGCTCTCCCCGCTATCCTGCCTGCGTTTATTTATTTATCCATGCTGGCTCTAAGATTATTTACCAGCGAGCCGTACCCTGCATGCCACCGCCGATTTAAACCTAGAGTTTGCTCACACTACACATCAAGTTCAGATATTTCAAGTACTATCCATGCTTCCATACCCGGCCTTGGGGGAGATCGCGGCATTTAAGCGAGGAATGTGCTGGGACACATGTGCTAGGACACATTCCATGCACCTAGTGCCTAGTCCTTGGAATATAAATATTAAATATGCGTCACTATAGCTAGAGCAGGGGCCCGCCCTGCTACTGCCCCACTGTCAAACAACCTGGCCCGCGCTGTGGGGGAAAAACTCCTCGTCAATATCGGCCCACGACGAACTGAGCACAGGTAGGCTCATCGGTATTGCCTCGCGGGGGATGCTGAGGACGCCAGGCGAGTGCGCCAGCGCAGGCACCTGGTGGGGCGATCTGAGGTCCTGCTCAAAATCAAAGATGTCCAGGGAGTCGTCACGGCTGGATTCCTCCTCGTTGTCATCAGAATTGTTGTCATCCTCGGCCGTTTCCTCATCAAAATCGAAAAGCGGCTCCATTTTTGTCTTGAGGAGCTCCTCGCGGGTAGTCCATGTTCTGACTGCACTTAGGGCCTGCTTGAACTCGCTGAGGCTGCGCTTTTTGGGGTCGATACGCAGCGCATGGCCCAGGGCGTCAAACACGTCGCGGGAGCAGTCGTAAATGTCGTACAGCGTCTCGCGCTCGACCTCAAAATCCTGGAACGTGCGGTCCTCGTCGCTCTTCCAGGGGATCTTTCCAAACAACAATTTGAGCAAAACAATGCCCAACGACCACACATCAGCCGCCTCGGCATCGTATTTGCCCGTACCGCGCATGACCTCGGGCGCCATGTACCCCGCGGTGCCGGTGCCAAAGTCGGTGCACCAGCGGCCAATTGACGCAAACCCGAAGTCAGCCAGTTTGTAGGTGCCCGTGGCGCCAATGAGCACATTTTCTGGCTTGATATCGCGGTGGCACACGCCGCGCTGGTGGCAGTAGTTGACCGCGTCACACAGCTGCAGCATGGCCGTCCGAATGGCTTGCGGGCGCATCGGCAGCGCTTCTTGGAGGTCGCCGCGCGCGCAGTACTCGTATATGAGTGTGTCGTCCTTCACTTGCTCGAGGCGGACAATGTTGGGGTGCGGCCTAAACAGCGCGCGCACGCGCACCTCATGCTTGGCCTCGCTCGCGCACTTGCACTTGCACCACCATTCCTGCTTTGTGGAGAGCTTTTTTGATGCGTACCGGCGGCCGGTGCGGCGATCCTCGACGAGCGAAACCGTGCCGTACGAGCCCGTGTTGAGCACAGAGATCTCGGCGAATGAGTGCATTGAGATGGGGATTGATCAAACAAACAGTGCTGGGCTCTTGAGCAGGCTGGCAAAGGTGGCAGTTGGGGGGAAGCGGGGTGGTTTGTTGGTAGGGGATGGGTTGCTTATGTCGGATGATAACGTTCAGAAAGATCAGCTTAGTCATGTTGCCGTGGTTACCATAGCGTCTCTAACTCTATTTCGGGGGGGCCGCGCCAAAGGGGAGGCCAAAGAAAATTAGATTCAACTCAACCCAGTATTACGATCGCAAACACCCTGTCTGCACCTTGGCATCATGGCCGCATGCCCCTTGCAACGTGGGGGCCCATGTTTGATCCGGCCTTGGCCACGTGCCCCTGCGACACGCCCCTCGGCTGGCTCATCAAGGCAGCCGACGTTGAGCACAGATCAAGCTGAGTCACGTTACCACGGCAACAAACTAGCTTGCCTGGTGATTTCATTTCCACGTCAGCTGAGATCTCTCCATCCTCCCACTCACCTCACACAAAAAATGAACCATATCAAGTTGTGCGGATAATACTGCTTCAAGTAGAAACCCAAGCGCGCTAGGGCGTATCTAGCGTCTTGAGTTGGCTTCTGAGCTTTTTTATTCCCCTGAGCACCGTGCCCTGCCAATGCCACTTGCTGTCTAGCTGGAGTGCTCTACAAATTTTTTCTGGTTCTAGTCTCTCCAATTGTGACTTTGTGGCGTGTTCTGTAACACCTCTAGGCGTTGTACAGCCCTAGCAAGCCGGGCCTTGGCCTCTTTATTGAGTGCTGAGGGCTGCTGCTTGTGGCTTGTCGAAACCTGCAGAGACACCCGAGCTCAACATCTTGCCCGCGCGTTATCAACTCTCACTACATCTAGACGCTCTGTGGGCCTCTCTCGTGCGGCTCATGTGTGCCTTAACGGCCTCAAGCACCAGCTACTCCAAGTGCTGCTAGAGCCTTTAGAGCCCAGAGCTGTTGTGCAACGTGCAAATTGGCTAGTGTACGCCGGTCCACTCGCTCTTTGGGTACACCCACACACCCCTACGCGCTTCCATTGGTCCCGCTTAACCCAGCTGCCCCCTGATTGGCTCAATTGCGAGCGCCCAAGTGCCTCCAACTTTTGTGCTCTGTGGCTCGAAAAAACGCGTTTTAAGCGCATCAGTGGGTTTGTGGTGCTCGGCAAACGCCCTAGGAGCCTTGGGCGGCGTGTGTTGTGGTGCATTCCTCGCGCATGATCCTTGAAAAATGCAAACTTTTTTTGGGTGCTCAGCCTGGAATGTACGCTCAGAAAGAAATGTTAACCCGCTATGCACGCCTCTCTCCCAGCCCCTCGGCCCCTCGTAATACATATCTTCACTTTCGATTAGCTAACCTTTTGCTACCATGGCAGACTTTCACAAGAACCCGTCGCTGTACGGTCTGCGAAGGTCTGGTCGGGCCGCGCACAGCTCTGCGTACGTTGACTCGAGCGACGACGAGCCCATGGCGCACCACAAATCCTCCGAGGAGGACGCGCTGGGCTACGGCGACGAGACCGACGAGAGCGACTTTGAGCAGCAGCCCAAGCGCCGCGTGGTGCCCAAAAAGGGCCGCCAAGCCCCCAAGGCCGCAGCCAAGCCCAAACGCCGCACAGACATTTACGACTCGGGCGAATCCGAGCCCGAGTCCGAGGAGAGCGACCACTTTTTGAGCGATGAGTTTGACGACGAGGAGGACCGTGTTTACGCGGTTGAGGCCGAGCCCGAGGTGACCGAGGGCGTGGACACTGTGCTAGACCACCGTATCAACCCCGACTTTGCCACTTTGCTCGAGAAAGAGGAGGATCTGGCCTATGCGCACCCGAAAAAATATTTCGAGTACTACGTCAAGTGGAACGACAAGTCGCACCTCCACAACACCTGGGAGAGCTATGACAGCATCTACGGCAACAACTTTAAGGGGTACCGCAAGATCGAGAACTATATCCGCCAGACTTTGCTCGTGGACCGCGCTATTCGCACCGACCCCGCGACCACCCAGGAAGATCTCGAGGCGATCGATATTGAGCGCGAGCGCATGCGGGACTCGCTCGAGGAGCTCAAGACGGTCGAGCGCATTGTGCTGAGCGAGCGTGTGGACGAGGACGGCGTCCCTGTGCTCAAATATTTCGTCAAGTGGAAGCGCCTTTATTACGACCAGTGCACGTGGGAAGATGCCTCGACAATCGTGGAGATTGCGCCCAAGCAGGTCGAGGCATTTCAGAACCGCCAGGTCAGCAAGATTTCGCCCGCGCACGGCGTCAATTACCCGCCCAACGCGCGGCCCAAGTTCTCCAAGATGGCCGAGCAGCCGGGCTACATTACCGGCGGCGAGCTGCGCGATTTCCAGCTGACGGGCATCAATTGGATGGCCTTCTTGTGGAGCCGCAACGAGAACGGTATTCTGGCCGACGAAATGGGTCTCGGCAAGACGGTCCAAACGGTGTCGTTTTTGAGTTGGCTGATTTATGGCCGCAAGCAAAACGGCCCCCATTTGGTGGTCGTGCCCTTGTCGACTGTCCCCGCGTGGCAGGAAACGTTTGATCTGTGGAGCGAGGACACAAACTACATCACTTATTTGGGCAACACGAAAGCGCGCCAGACGATCCGCGACTATGAGTTCTGGACCAACCCCAACGCCGCCAACCGCAAGCCCAAGTTCAACATTCTGCTCACAACGTACGAGTACATCCTCAAGGACCGCGAGCAGCTGGGCGAGATCAAGTGGCAGTTCCTGGCGGTCGACGAGGCCCACCGCCTTAAAAACGCCGAGAGCGCCTTGTACGAGTCGCTGAGTAGCTTCAAGGTCGCAAATAGGCTGCTCATCACTGGTACACCGCTCCAGAACAATATCAAGGAGCTTGCCGCGCTCGTGGACTTTTTGATGCCCGGGCAGCTGCAGATCGACCAGGAAATCAATTTCGAGCAGCCCGGCGACGACCAGGAGCAGTACATTCGCGATTTGCACAAGAGTCTCCAGCCATTCATTCTGCGCCGCCTCAAAAAAGATGTCGAAAAGAGCCTGCCTTCAAAGAGCGAGCGGATCCTGCGCGTCGAGTTGAGTGACATGCAGACCGACTACTACAAGAACATTTTGACCCGCAATTACTCTGCCCTGAACGCTGGCGCCTCCAACGGCAACCAGATGAACCTGCTCAACATTGTTTCTGAGCTCAAGAAAGCCAGCAACCATCCTTATTTGTTCCCCAACGCCGAGAACAAGTTCAACGCCACGGTCGGAGAAAACCGCACTCGCGAGGATGTGGTGCGCGGCATGATCATGAACTCGGGCAAAATGGTGCTGCTCGACAAGCTGCTGGCGCGCCTCAAGAAGGACGGGCACCGCGTGTTGATCTTCTCGCAGATGGTGCGCCTGCTGGACATTCTGGCCGATTACCTGCAAATCAGGGGCTACGCGTTCCAGCGGCTGGACGGTACAGTGCCTGCTGCCACCCGTCGCGTTGCTATTGACCACTACAACGCCCCCGGCTCTCAAGACTTTGTGTTTTTGCTGTCGACCCGCGCGGGAGGTCTGGGCATCAACCTGATGACCGCCGACACGGTGATCATCTTTGACAGCGACTGGAACCCGCAGGCCGACCTCCAGGCAATGGCGCGTGCGCACCGTATCGGCCAAAAGAAGCACGTGAGCGTCTACCGGTTCGTCTCCAAAGACACCATTGAGGAACAAGTGCTTGAGCGGGCTCGCAAGAAGATGATTCTCGAGTACGCGATTATCTCGCTGGGGATCACCGAGAAACAAGCCGGCGAGAAGAAAGTTGACCCCAGTGGCAGCGAGTTGAGCGAGATTCTCAAGTTTGGCGCCTCGTCAATGTTCCAGGCGAAGGACAACCAAAAGAAGCTCGAGAACATGAACCTGGACGAGATGCTCGATGTGGCCGAGGCCCACGACACGACGCCCGACTTGGGCGAGTCGCATCTCGGCGGCGAGGAGTTCCTCAAGCAGTTTGAGGTCACCGACTACAAGGCCGAGTACGACTGGGACGACATCATCCCCGAGCAGGAGCTCAAGGTGCTCAAGGCCAAGGAGCAGGAGAAGGAGTCTGCCAAGTTTTTGGAGCAGCAAATTGAGATGTCCCGGCGCCGCAAGACGACCCAGACCAGCTACGCCGGCGCCGATGAGGAGGTTGAGGAGCCGGCACCGCCCCCCAAACAAAGCAAAGCCAAGGCCAAGGCGGCTGCTTCTGCCACTGCCCCTCTCAACGAGAAAGAGATTAGGGCCCTCTACAAGGCGATTCTGCGGTTCGGCGACATCAACAGCTCCTGGGACAAGCTGTTCAACGACGGTAACTTGCCGAGCCGCAAGCCCAATCTCATCAAGGAGGCGTGGGTGGACCTTGTTGCCCAGGCCAACAAGGAGCTCGAGGCGCGCGATCAGCCTGTTGAGGGCAAGAAAAAGGACAAGCGGGCCACGCTTTTCGCGTTCCGCGGCGTCAAAAACCTCAACGCCGACCTCATTGTGCAGCGGCCCCAGGACATGAAACTGCTGCGCGAGAACGTGCCCAACGATACCCACTGGGTGCTCCAGAAGAAGTTGAAGAGTGTCAACGACTGGAATTGCGAGTGGGGCATCGAGGAGGACTCGCGGCTGCTGGTTGGTGTGCGCAAGTACGGCTACGGCGCGTGGTCGCTAATTCGCGATGATCCCTTGCTCAAGCTCGGCAGCAAACTGTTTTTGGACCCTCAGAAGGAGTCAAAGGACGCCAAGGAGACCGCCAAAGACGCCAAAGATGCCAAGGACAAGGACCCCAAGGAGGACAAGAAAAAGGCGCTGTCTCCTAGTGCTGTGCACCTTGGCCGTCGTGTGGATTACCTGTTTACTGTTGTCAATGGTGAGATCGAGCCGCCCAAGCCGGCTCCCAAGAAGCGCAAGGCCGAAACAGTCAAGAAAGAGTCAGTGCCCAAAAAGCCCAAACGCGAGCCCAAGCCCAAGCGTGAGGCCAAGCCCAAGGCTGAACCCAAGCCAAAGACTGAGAAGGAGAAGGCTGAGCCCGCCGAAACCAAGCCTGAGCCCAAGATCGAGCCCAAGCCCGAGCCCAAGCGCGAGTCGAGACCGCCCTCTTCCACAGTGTCTTCGCCGGCTGTGTCCTCGCCCAAGCTTAAGGCGCCTGCTTCCGAGGCAGTGGATCCCGAGTACGAGTCGATGGACGAGGCAGAGTGCAAAGAGGCCATGTACGCTGTGCGGGCGAGCCTCAAGGCGCTCAAGCGCGGCAACAGCGACAACCTACCCAAAACGGAGTACGCCGCCGAGCTGAGGCACAACTTGGTGGCAATTGGCGACCACATCGACAAGACCCAGACCGACGAAAAGAAGAAAAAGCACATGTGGAGCTATACGCGGTTCTTCTGGCCGGTGAGCGTGCCGTCGGCCAAGCTGCACAAAATGTACCTCAAAAAGCGGGATTAATTTATAGAACTTTACTTTTTTAAGGATACTTTTTCAAGGATACTTTTCTAGATAAACATGGCGACAAGGCCAAGCACGGCCGCCAGGGCAGGGCTGGCAATGGCCGAACCGTCGTTCTTGGACTTGGAGCTCGAGCTAGAGCCAGAAGAGCCAGAGGAGCTGCCCTCAGCGCTTGCGCTGTCGCTTTGGGCGCTGGAGCCGTTGACAATGTTGGACTGGCCGTCACGGCGACCGGCAGTGCCGTTGGAGCTAGTAGAGATGCTACCGTCCCAGCAGTACTTGTCAAAGCATTGCTGGCACTGCTCGGTGGGCGACTCGCCACGACGCTGCTGCTCACGCAAAACGATCGCGCAAGCAACGCACGAGCGCCAGCTCGAGTCAAGAGTACCGTTGTTTTGGGTGCTCACGTCGTAACCGTTGTTGATCATACCGGCGAGCTCGTCCGAATCGTAGCTCATCTTGTAGGTGCTGGTGTTACCCTGGTACGAGTGCAGCGTGTTGGCCATGTAGATGATCACAGGAGGGTAGTACCGGTCCTCCTCACTCTGCGACGAATTAAACAACGAGGTGAGGTTCTCACGGTTGCAGCCAAAGAAAGTGGGCTGCTCGGCCCAACCGCCGTACACAAAGGTGTCCTGGTCAGGAACGTAGGGGAAGATGGTGTTGTTGGCCTGCTTTCCAAACTGGCGCTCGTAGGTAGCCACGAGCGAGGTACCGTTGGCCCATCCGGCGCCGAGAGGGTGGTCCTCAGTGGTGTCGGCCGAGTTGTCAAAGGCAAATACAACGTCCACCTTACGCTGGCTCTGGATCAAGGGGTACAGGGGAACGTTTTGGCCATCCTCACCACCATCAACCAAATCAAGTTCGGTGGAAGAGGTGAGCGAGTTGTCAATGTAGTCAAGGCCGTAGAAGGGGTTGGGGGAGTAAACGGCAATATCGTCACCATCGTTGCCCAAATCGGTCAACATCGACTCGGCGAGCTTGTAGACAACGCCGCTGAGGCCGGTCGAGTTGAGCTCGAGAATCATCTCGTTGAAGAGCGAGCTCGAAGTACCGGTCAAGAAACCGACATTGTCAAAGCCATTGACGCAAGTGTCGCTGTTGGGAGAGCCGTTGGTCACGTTAGAGCCGAGGTACTGCAGGTCAGTGAAACTGTACACAGAGGGGTCCCACGAGCCAAGCTCAAACGGATTGAACTCAAAGCAGGTGGAGTTTTGGTTAAGGATAGAAGTACCGGGAGCACGACCGTCGGCGACGTGAATGGGGAACGGCATGGAGTAGTTCTTGAAGACGTCGTAGTCGCGCACATAGTGGTAAGAAACGTTGATTCCGCCGTACTCGCCAAAGCCAAAGAACTGATAACTGAGGCAGCGGCCCCAAATGTCGGTAATAGAGGTGTTGTAGCCGGCATCGCTCTTGGCGTCGACCGCATCTTTAACATCGTCCCAGTACGAGGCGTCAGCGAAGATATTGTAGCCGCTGGGGCTCAGGATACTATCTGACAAGTCCCAAACATCTTTGTCGCCCTGCAACTCTTGCACCGAGGTCCAATTGTTGACCACGAGCGAGGAAAGCAGCCAGTTACCACCGCTCAAACCGGAGACGTAGGTAGCGGCCTGAACAAGACCACCCATGTGACCACTGTCGGTGGAATTAATGGTACGGTTGTCGAGAGCAGCAAACTGGCCAGCACCGCTAAGCATTGCACGGTATCCACCGCCCGAGAAGGCCAAACCAATGCGGATGGTGCCATTGGACAGAAAACTCGACGCGTCAAAGTCGGTCAAGTTGGAGTTACCAAGCCAGTCAATTAAAGCAGCCTGGGTGATCGAGTCCCTGTTGGAAACCCAGTCAGACTCGTTGCTGGAGAGCGAGTCAGCCTTGCGGACAAAATTCACGTCGGAAGGGCAGCTAACATTGTAGGGAGCATACAAATCATCGCTTGAATCGGCGAAAACCGTTTGCAGCAGCCCAAGAACCAAAGGATGCACGAGCATTTTGGCAGGTCGGTCGGATCTCTCGGTCGGATCGGTCGGCCTGTATATCCTGTTGACCCTAACCCGCTGAGCCTCACATCTTCCCGAAAAGGATGTGGCACGAAAAAACAAAGTATAAACACAAAAAAACCACAAAAAACGCAAAAAAATGATAAGTTTACTCGAAATTTCAACATGAAATTTTCCAGCTGTCATGTGCCCATATGCAGGCTAATGCAATGCGCGTTATACCACGCAGCACCTTGCAGCAGCAACATGCGTTTTATTGATCCCTCATGTCGCTTAACGGGTTAATGCCAAGCAAAATGACCCCAAAATCACCGCTCGTCTAAGAATATTGTCCTCGAGGCCACGCCCGGCATGCCTGTCAAGTTCTGGGCGTAGGCCTCTCCACAGTATGTACCAAAAAGGCCCGACTCTAAAAAGTCACATTTGCCTGCAGATCAAGAGAGACGCTTATTGAACACACGCTAACAAATGTTTGCTGCCGTTGATGTATCCAGACATATTTTTATTCTTTTCGACTGTTTTGATACTTGAAAACTCAGGAGCAGGGGTCCGCGTCGGACCACTTCGCTCTCGTTCGGCAGTGACGCGCGCGTCACGTGCAGGGGGCTTGGTTTTTGTTGCTCACGCAAAAGCGCACCTACGCGCCTCAAAATATCAGCCACACTTCTAATCAATCTTTAAATATTATTTGTCGGAAATCTAGTTCTAGCGACTCGTCTATGCAATGTTAAAACTTAGCGATACATGCGGCTGCGGATCCTCGTCTCCCCTTTTTAGCACTCTGAAGCCGAAAAAATTGACAGTCCGCGCATATTCCGTGTATTTGGCGCGAGAGCTATAATTCTGGCCCATTGCGAATGCAATTTTGTCGATTGGTTCCAGGTCATGTGAGTGATTTGAAATAGAGCCGCTCGCGCTCAAGACACCACAGCTTGGTTTCGCTGATTTTGTTTTTCAAAACCTTTGGATTTGACGAAAATTCCTTTGAATCTTTTCTCTGGCAAGGCGATGCCCAGCATCATTACCCCAACATCGCACATTTTTATAACGTCGCTACCTCACCTTGCCATTATATTGAAGCCGCGCCTACCATCTAACTTGTCTGCAAAAATCAGAGCTTTGACAATGAATAGAGGCTCTACCCCAGGATTTGTTCGACCTTGCTTGGGTCACATGACCTCTCCTGCATGCCTTCGACTAAATATATATACGCCCTCAACTATAAATATGTAGACAAGTATTCACAGTCCCATCAAAATGGAATACCAAAAATCGACTTACTCCGCATCCAATTACTCTGGATTCCGTCCAAACTACCCTGAATCTCTCTTCCAATACCTCAAGCAGCTAATTCACCCCAAGCTGGCTATTGATGTGGGCTGCGGGACTGGTATCGCCACCAAGGCTCTGGCCAAGATTTCTGACCAGATTATCGCCATTGAGCCATCCCAAAGCATGATTGACACTGCTGAAAAGGACAACGCCGCCCCCAACATTGAGTATACTGTAGGCACCTCCACCGACCTGGAGAAGGTGGCCGAGCTGGCGAGCGTAGATGCAGTTTTTGCTGCTACTGCTGCGCACTATTTTAGCTACCCTGACTTTTGGTCGTGTGCAAAGCAGGTGCTCAAGCCTAACGGGTATGTGGCGCTCTGGACCTACATCGACCTGCATATTGTTGGTGTTCCTGAGTTCAATAAGGCTTTGAGACAAATCACTTATGGCGATTTGGGTCCTTATTGGGACAGCGGTCGCAAGCATCTCGACTCTCGCTATTATAGCTTGATGCCCAAGGAGGGGTTCAAAGTAGTGAAGCACGACAAACTCGAGGGCGATGCCGAGAACTACAATGATCATACTCTGGCTATTGAACTGCATTGCACGTTTGCAGACGTTTTGAATCGGCTGCGCACCTATTCACCCTATCACAAGTGGAAACAAGCCAACCCCGATTTGCCAGATCTGTTTGACGAGCTGGCTGAAAAGTGCCTCTCGTGGAATCTGGAGCCATCGACTCGAGTTGTTGTGCGCCATGACACTGTTTTACTAGTACTAAAAGCTGTATAAATTGCTTGAGTGAGCGCTCAAACTTATCATGATTACTACCGACCACCTGTACTATGTTTTTCCAACCGGTGCCGTTGGTCTCAGTGACATTAACTTGAACTTGCCCACTGGCAGCAGAACTTTGCTGATCGGATCCAATGGTGCTGGCAAAAGTACTTTGCTTCGCGTACTTAGCGGCAAGACCATGGCCAAGGCCGGGGCCATCTCGGTCGATGGCGTTGATCCGTTTCGTGATGGTACAAACGACACGTCTTATTTGGGTACCGAATGGGCTGCCAACCAGACTGTGCGTCGCGATGTCGGCGTGGCCCTGCTGATCTCCTCTATCGGCGGTGATACCTTCCCTGAACGTCGTGACGAGCTCATTGACATTTTGGACATTGACCTCAACTGGAGAATGAATGCCGTGAGTGACGGTGAGCGCCGTCGTGTTCAGCTGTGCATGGGCCTGCTGCGCCCCTGGAAGATGCTTTTCCTCGACGAGGTCACTGTGGATCTCGACGTTTTGGTCCGGGCGCGGTTGCTTGATTTTCTCGAGAACGAGACCAAGAGCCGCGACTGCCAGATTGTGTACGCAACCCACATCTTTGACGGTCTCAACAGCTGGCCTACCCACATTGTGCACCTGCACCTGGGCACTGTAACTGAGCAGGGCACCGCTGCCGACATCTTGGCCTTGGCGCCCAAGGGCGGCGAGCGTGGATCGCCTCTACTTGAGCTTGCTCTCCTTTGGCTTCAACAAGACTTGACGGCCCGTGGCAAGCGTGAGGCCAAGACTCAGTGGGACGACATCAAGGACAAGGTTACCGGCGGTTTGGAAGCCCCCGACAAGTTCAGCGCCTACTTTAAAATGACTCGCGGCATCCAGTAGGCTTGTTTTGCCAAACTCTAAGGACATTCCACTGCCCGAATTTTTTTTTTTTTTGTGGGGGCCCCCCAGCCGCAGCCTGCAGGTCTAAAACCGGAGAAACCGGTGGGCCGGCGGGTCCTGAGACGGCCCCCCATTGCATGTTCAACACAGATTGCATTAAATAAGTTAACTAGCTAGATCATCTTTTCCAATTGGTTATGCTTTTTGGGGGTGCGAACTAGGCGTATTCATGCGCTTTGGCGACAATGGTTGGCTGGCAGTACGGATCTGGCGACCAATCTCACGCTTTTGCGTGCTGGAGAACTCGGTGACAGTGCGCTGGGCGCCCGTGTTCTCGTGGTCACCGTTGAGGTTGCCGCCGCGCTTGCGCACGCTGAGGGGACTGGCCTTGCGAGGCTGGCCAGGGGTGGGGGGAGGCAAGGTGTGCTGGTTGCGCACAGCCAAAACGCGGCGCTCAGGAGTGCGAGGGGTAGTGGACTCGGTGCCGCGCATCACGAGGCGCGAGTAGCCGGCCAGCTCGGACTCGATCGAGTTGCTAACGCACATAGTAAAGCGCCACTCGCGGAACTGGTTCTGGTGCAGGTAGAGCCAGTGCTGCTGGGGGCCAACGACCATACCGGGGCGCAAGAAGCGCATGTAGCCAATGACCTCTTGGGCAGTGAAGCCGTAGCGGTATATAAGGTAGGCGCCAATGAGGCAGCCGGTGCGGCCAAGGCCGGCTCTGCAGTGAACGGCCACGCGGGCAGTATCATCATTCTTGAGCACTCCCTCGACCATACCAATAAAGGCGTGTACAAACGCCATGGTGGGGCAGGTACCGTCCTCGAAAACCAAGTCAACGTGCTTGATGTTACGGTCCTCAAAGGTCTGAGCCTTGTACAAGTGGCTGTTGAGGCGTACCACCACCTGCACATTGTTGTCCTCAAAGTACTCGAGGACTTGGCCAAACGCAGCATCGATGCTGTGGTCACGCTGCACGGGCGAGGCAAAGGCAACAAAGTGCGGCGAGATGGGGTTGAGGTCACCATTCTCGACCTGCTCGTAGTGCTCGTAGGTATCAATATTGAAGTCGTCGTTGAGGTTGAGCAGCTTGTGCTCCTTGGCCCTCCAAACACCGTAAACAACGTCCTGGATCACGAGCTCAAAGTCGGCCTTGGAGTAGCCGGCGTCTCTAAAGGGCATAAATGGGGGCTCGGCCTGAGAAATTGGCGCCAGCGCCAAATGAGGAGGCCACTTTTGGATGAGCACCATGTAGCAGCAGAGGATGCACGCATTGTTTGCTCTGAGGCGAGGATCGGTGCTTGAATAGAAAACAACGCTCTTTTTCGAGTGTTTGGGGTCACTCAAAATCTCGTGCAGCAGAATAGCGAACCGGTACAGGTGTCCGGCACTCAACGGGCCAAAATCATGATTGAAGGGATTGTACGGGAACGCATTATCGATGGTGAAGTATGTGTACTTTTCATCGTCTTGCGGAGTGTAGTCGTACGCTCCGAGGTAGATCTTGTCCCTTAGGAATTCAATCATTGTTGATCAACACAGATTTCTAAAGTCGTGTTGGTAATATATATACACATGCATGTTTGTTTATTTTCATGCAGGGTCCATGCATATAAACAAATTACGATGGCCAAATGGGGACTAGATTTAGGCAAAACAACAGAATCAGCGTGAAATTTTGCTCTTTGCGGAGGAACTCCTTTGGTTATGCTGTGGGCCCCCACCTGTGGGGCGCGGATTAGCCCCAGTCAGTGGGCTGAAACACTGCACCTCACTGAGTGATTACCAGGCCAATATGATCGCGTAGGCAGTCAGCGCCAAGTAGACTCTTTTGTGGGCGTTGCAAACTAGTGCTCTCTAGGGTATAAATAATTTATTCATAGGGACAATCCACCGAGGTGTGTCCGCTACGCTCGCACAGCCCGCACCACTGCTCGCGACCGGCAACGGCGGTATCCTCGAGCAGACCGGCCTCTCGAAGAATCTGGTCCTCGAGCTCGCGCTCTGCGCGCTCAAGGTCAGCGGAGGCGGGCTCTGCTGTGGCTGAGGGTACAGGGGCTTTTGTCTTAGCAGGCGCGGTAGGCGGAGGTGCACTGGGCGGTCCGTTAGCCGCCGCTGGGGCCGCCGATGGGGCCGGCGAAGTAGCCTCCAATTTTTCTTGGGCATCGAGGAGCTTTTGAACCTGCTTCTCTAGCTCTTTGATACGGGCTTTGTTGGCCTCAAACGCATCAGGGTCGCTCATCTTGAAGTACATCTGAGCGTCCTTTTGGGCCATTTGGGCGTCGGCAGTAGCCTTGTCCGCACGGCGTTTCTGGGCGGCAACGGCCGCAGTAAGGTCTACGATTTGCTTTTCAGTCTCGGCAGAGACACCTCCAGTAGGCGCCGCAGGCGCCGCAGCGCTTGCCTTGGCCTGTGACTCCGCCTTCGCGGCCTTGGCCTCGGCCGTCTCGACCTGCTTCTTGAGCTCGGCAATGACCTCGGCGTCTTGTTTGGACTTTTGTTTGAGCTCATCAATCTCCCTTTTGAGTGCGGCATCGGGGACGGGGCCCAGTGACAGCTCCTCGAGCGAGTCCTTGAGGCTGGCCACCTCGTTGAGGCTGGCCTCCATCTCTGCACACTGGGCCTCGAGGACCTCGTTGGTGGCTTTGAGCTGCTCGTTCTCGGTCCTGAGCGAGTCGAGTTCCTGGACATCTGCCTCCATCGCCGTCATGAGCTCCTGCTGAGCGGTGAGCTGGCTGAGGACGCCCTCGAGGTCGGGGGGCACAGCTGCTGTTTTCTTGGCCCTCTCGGCCTCGAGCTGCTCCTTTATCTGGGCATTCTCCTCCATAAGCGAGTTTTGCATGGCTGCCAGTGCCGCACGCTGGCCCTCGAGCTCGTCACCGCCGCTGAACTCGCGCAAAATACCCTCGTAGTGCTCGGCCATTTGGTTGCGGTCTGCCTCAATACTGGCCAAATGCTGGCGGAATTCGACCCTGCGCTCCTCCATTTGGTGCTTGAGCTCCTTGATTTTCAGCTCCCGCTCCTCTAGCAACGCTTCGAGCCGGGCCTTGTCGCTGCTGGTCTCGCGCTGCGGCATGCGCGTCTCGCCGAGCCTGGACAACGGGGTGACCACGTTGGCACTCACAAGCTTGGAATAGCTCACAAAAATGCCCGCGTTGGGCCGCTCGACCTCAAAATACTTGACCCCGTTGTGCTCGCCCGAGTGCAGGCCAGTGCCCTTGAGCAACTCTACGCCCGCGTACTCGATTGGCTTGCCATCGATCCGCCCCGTCCATCTAAGGATTGCCTGCGCCCCGTTGGGGGTCGTGACCTGGTCGCCGATCGAGAGTCGCATGAGTAAGGGCCCAAACTAGCACCCCAAAAGTAGTAACAACTACAAAGAATTACTACTACAGAGCTCAAACATGTCACTTTTACTAGACCAGCAGCTCGTAGAAGAGGTTGCAGACACATGCCCAGACCAGTTCCTGAGTTACTACAAATGCCTTAGCGACGGCGACGCTCAAAAGTGCCTCAAGCAGCAGCAAACGCTCTCTAACTGCGTCAAATCAAAGGCTCCATCCTTCAAAAAGATCATCTCCAATTGCTCGGAACAAATGTCCACCTACGAAAATTGCATCAGGGCCAACCCAGACTTTAGAACAAAGTGCTTTTCCGAGCTTGCCGATATGCGCTTGTGCGTAAAGCAGGTGGTCCCCAAGAAGGAGAGCCGTCAAGAGTAAATATTTAATAGTGACAGGACTTGTAAATGTGTTTTATGTAGAAAGTATAGGTCAATAGGAGTCGGCCGTAGAGCCGCTGTTAAGCTTGGAGATACTTGATGCCAGAGAAGGAAGGTCCCTGAGGAACCAGCAGGGCATGAGCCTTGGGCTTCAAGGCCGCCCCGGCGTTACTTTTGGACCGCGTCTGGATCTCGTAGCGGTACTTGATAGTGTTTCCTGTGTTTTATGTAGAGAATTTAGGTCAATGAGTGATGACGGGTGTGTCTGGCCCCTAAATTTCCGTTTGGACATGGTAATTTGTGCAACCTGTTTAGTGGATGTATCCCGCATTTCCGAATGCCACTGCCGGCAAATCAGCCAGTGATACCATAAAAGCTTCAGGAACCACAAAAAAGCTGCTTTGAATCAACACTCAATCAAATTATGCTATATAAAATACCTCCCACCACCATCCAGCGCGGGACCACCGAGCCCTGCTCGGCCTTCAAATCATACTCCTCCAGAATCAATTCTCCAATGGACACCAATCGCCTAAACGCCAACGCTTATTCTCGACCCCACGGTCTTGTACACCTCCTCATATGCTGGCGGTTCGCTGGAGACCGCAGTGAGCTCCGCGGGCTCCTGGGGCACCTCTTCGGGCTTCTTGCGAGCAAGCATCCTAAGAAACTGCAAAAGTACCAGAAGAACGATCACAGTACCCACAACGACGCTGCCTGCAATTGCGAAACCGGGTGTCATGAGAAATGGTAGCACCGATCTCAATTGATCTCTTTGGGAAGAGCGATGCGGACACCCTCAACAATGGCCTCATGCTCGGCTGCGTGCACGCGGGCTTCATATTGGTCGCAAGTCTCATTCTTGTCGAGCTTGAGCTTCTTGACAACAATGGGTTCGCCCTCATCCACCTCGGCAATCACATAGTGGATCATGAGACCACCGTACTCGGCGGTACCATCCTGACCGGCCTGCCACGCACGCTCAATGGCGTGGATACCGGGGAAAGCACCAGGGAGGGCAGGGTGCAAGTTGATGATTGGCGTCGAAGCGGCCTTGAGCGGGTTCAAAAAGTTCGGGGCGAGGATCAGCATCCAACCAGCGCATACAACAAGCGAGGGCTTCAGATCAAGCACGATCTTGGCCAAATCAGTGTTGAATTGCGCGCGGGCGGCGGCACGAGCCTCTTTATCCTTGGAAACCTTGGCATAATAACTTTTCAGGCTGTGAACCGTCGTGGGGATCTCGGCCTTACGAGCTCTCTCAAGGCCATAGGCCTCGGCACTCGAACTGATAACATGCTTAACGGGCAGTTTGGCATCAATAAGTGCCTGTAAGTTTGTGCCCGAGCCAGAGATCAAAACCAAAATTGACATTTTTGAGTGTGCTTTGAGCCTGACGAAACTTCACTGGGAGGCTCCCAGAGAGTCAGTTGTGGCTGTGCTGTGGCGATACGTGGGATGGCGACTACCAGACAACAGCTCGAGCAGAGGCTCAAAGAGCTCGAAACACAAAAATTTGAACCGAGTTGTGGTCTTGACGCCGTCGAGTTTGAGCGTACGCGACTCAAATTGAGGGAGACGGCTGTGCGCGCCGCCAGCGTTGTTTCCTCGGTGGAACTTGCTTCGCAGGCGGCCCAAGGCGTGGAATCCCGCGTGAAAGAGGCTTTGGCACTCTATGAACGCGCCAAAGAGGCTCGTGTTTACGTCGAGAAGGTCCTGGAGCTGCGCACGTCTTTGGCGGTCCTGCACGACGCTATAGACACAAAACAATGGGAGCGGGCAGCCGCATCAGCGTCTATGGCCCTCAAAATTCCAAATGAGCTTAAAGAATCAGAGCTGGCGCTGCGCACAGTGCCTAGCCAGGACCTACCCGAGGAGCCCCAGGTGACCCTCAAAAACGCCTGTGACGGCCTTGGCGAGTTTTTCTTGAAACAGTTTGATATTGCCAGCGCAGCACGTGACACTGCACAGCTCACGCGGTGGTTCAAGCTTCTGCCCCAGGTCAATTTTGCCGACCAGGGTATTCAAAAGTACTCGCGGTTTATTGCTGGTATAGTGGCTGGATCGTCGCGCAATTTGCTGAATGAAGGCAAAAAAGATAATAGCTCACTCTACGGAATTGCAATGGCTCGCCTCTTTGAGAGTGTAGCTGCCATTCTGGACCAGCACTCGCGGCTCGTCGAGGGCAGCTACGGCGACCGCATGCCCCAGGTGATTGGCTACATCCAGAACGAGGTTGACTCGCAGGCAGGCCTGATTGTCGATACGTGGTACGACGAGCGCCGGATCGAGGCTGCCTTGAGTGAGATTGGTGGGTACACCTACCCCGTGCTCCAGACGCAGCTGGGGTTCCCTCCCCCTACAGCCGAGCACTGCGACATTGATTTCGACGAGACGCTGAAACGGCTGGCTGAGCTACACCTGATGATCAACCGTTGGGAGCTCTACTGCGAGTTCTTGGAGCGCTGGGATACCAAAATGGTTCTCGAGGAGTGCGCTCTCCGTGGCAAAGTGGAGGACGTGCTGCGGCCCACTTACTCAAAACTTGCGGTGTTTGTGCTGCGGAGATGCATCGAAAAGTGCTTTGAGGATGAGCGCACAATCGGAAACACCACAAGTATGCCCGACGATATCAGTATTGTTCTTAGCACGCTGGTGTCCCAGGGTGCGAACAAGGACGCTCTGGTGCGTGTGCTGCATGACTGGGTCAAGGTGATTGAGAAACGCTTGAGCCAAAAGCGCAATGTGTACCTGTACCTCAACGATCTCGAGACCACGGCCCGGTACGTTGAGAAGATTGTGGGCCCGGCCCCCAGCGCCAAGTTTGTCGAGCGCATCCAGCAGGTGATCACCTCGGCAGCACGTGCCCAGTTCACTATGCTTGAACCTGCACTTGCAACATGCTGCAACGTCTTCAAGGGGCACTACCTGATGAGCCCCGCCGAGCCCGAGTCGAGCCGGGGTGCCCAGTTTGAGGCCGAGTGGCAGCGGTTTGTTGCGCCGCTCGAGGAGTTGAACCAGACAACGTACAACCAAATGATGGATTTCGCGACCAAGTACGTGGCGCGCATGCTATTAAACTATGTGCTGTCGCTCGAAGCGAAGGTTAATGATTTGGGGGTGATTGCGCTGGACCGCGACGTTTCGCGGGTTATCAGCGCCACATGCAAGACCAAGTATGCGCTCCGGGCCAACTACCAGCGCGTGGCCGCGGTTGTCACATACATTGAGTCGGGAGGCGAGTGCGACGACGCCGAGCAGGCCGCGAAGCTCGTCGTGTAGGGCGTGGTCTAGAGCGGGCCTAGCGCGGCCTAGCGGCGTTTGCGGCGGCGTTTTTTCTCGTAGCTCGCCGGTTTGCGGTCGGGCTGCGAGTCGCGCGGGTCACGCGGCTGATCGCGGTCGTTGGCGCGGCCATTTCGATCGCCGTTGGAGCGGCCGTTACGGTCACCATCGCCAGCCCGCTCCCTGGGCTCCCTGCGCTCCCTCATCTCATATTTGGGCCGCCACGGTACACGACCGCCTTCAGGAGCTATTCTCATGCTGTCGTCCATCTGGATAAACCGCGGGTGACCCATCTGGCACACCGGCCCATCGGGGCAAAAACCAGTGAGATAGAGAGGGCAAAGGGCGCGCAGCACATGCCGCTTCTGGCAGGCCGGCCCCGCACGGCAAAATCCACGCTCGTAGGCACTGCACAGCGGCACTTTAAGGGCCGGATCCACGTGCTTGAACGGGCAGTCGGGGTACTGCGCACAGACGCCTGTTTTGGCGTAGGCAGCGCACTCGGGAAGCTTGCGCATATTTAATTCATGTAGAAATTCGCACTGGTCACCCTTTTTGCAGAGGCCACGCAGCCAATGCCGGCAAACGATCTTGTTTGTGTGCTGGGGCAAAATGTGCCGGTCAGGGCAAAGCCGACCGCGCGGGCAGCTTGTGATGGCATAGTAGCGGCAAATGGGCCGTGACGGGCTGATATCCCATCGGAACTCGTCGTGGAGATGCTGGTCAAAGGCGAATTTTCGAGCTCGCGTTGATGGCATGTCAGCGGATCAGACTGCTCGAGCCCTAAAGAGGTGGGAGCCCGGCCGGCTAGAAAATTCCGTGGAGGGTATTCTGAGACAAGGCTGAAAAATCCGGAATGACTCAAGATTATCCGAGATTTCTGACTGTCTCAGAAATTGGGCGGTCAATTTGCCCTAGGGCCATGCGACCCCACACTGGGGACCTCATATTGAGCATATGATGGGTCTGAGCGCGATGGGGTATGTCATACTTGGAGCCAAGCTGGTGGGCTAGCGCGCCATTTTATGCTAAAAAGCTACATAAAGACCAGTAAACTCTTTTCCGCGGCCTCGCTACCCTTTGCGAATGTGGCCTTAACGCCCCACAGACGTGGACACGCGACGCGCCTGCATGAGCGTGCGCATGCACCCTTACCCTGTAATTGGAGTCGAACGGATTGGAGCCGCCATAATAAAAATTATATCCGTGCGACAAGTAGCGCCAACTGGATTTTAGTCTGTGTTTACAACCTGCAAAAATCCAAACCTTATTTTACGCGACACCGCTATCACCCCTGACGACCGATTTTTCCAAGACAGTGCCGCGTAGGGCTTCAACTAAATATTTGTCCACGCCCAAACCCACGCTGGCGTAATTGCCCTAAAGCTCATCCTTGTTGATTATTTTGTGGCACGCATCTCGGCACCCCGTCATCCACCCCTCATCACCCCCCTCTAATCCCTCCCAGCTGGAGCCTCCATCTCTCATCACCACACCACGCTGACATGGAGATGATCCAAATTGAGATCCCAGATCTCGAAGGGACTGCGGAAACCAGGGCGCCCCAGGAGGCCCAGGCCGAGCAGCCCGTCGAGATCTATGGGGCGCCGCCGTCTCATTCAGAGAAGCCTGCCGAGTACGCGCTGCACATTCTGTTCACCCAGTTTGTACGGCACACCGAGCGCAAGTTCAACTCGATCGAGAACCACTTTTTCGACGTTGAGCAAGTGTTTGGCGAGGGCAAAGACCCCCAATTCGACAAGATCCTCGTGTCGCTGGGCCACGTCGCCAGCCGCAAGCCCAAGCCGGTTATCGACAGCGTCATGTACTGGCGCAAGTCCAAATCAGAGAGCGAGGAGCTCAAGAGCCTTGCCTCTATCTATATTTTGTCTAGAGTGCTCATTGAGGTCGTCAAACAGGCAGAGCTCGGCGATGACCTCTACGCCAAGCTCGAGGAAATCGTGTTCAAGCAGCTGGTTTCTGCTGACCCGCTGGCCATCAGCCGCTCCCCCGTGCGCCTCGCAAACTGGAAACTGTTGTCCAAACTGCTCGGCGACATGAGCGTCAAGAACTTTGCCAGCGTCGAGGATCGCTTTGTGTACGAGCTCGAAAAGGTCCCCCAGAACCTGACGCGCACTCAACAAGGCAAGTACGAGCTCTTAATTCAGGCCATGGCCCACCTACAGCTCAAACTGTACCCCGAGGAGCGGCTCGAGGAGAGTGCCAACTTTCTGCAAAGCGTTGCGAAATTCTATGATGCAACGAGCTCGACCGTCCTCAAGGACCGGTACAGCGAGGTTTTGAGCGCGCTGTTTGAGCCAATTGCCGCCGTGGCCTCGGCAGAAATGAACCACCCGCTATGGGCCAAATGCGTGCAATCAATCCACCAAAACTCGTTGCTGCTGCTCAAGCGCAACTGGCAGCCGGCGTTTGAGCTGGCGGTCATGTCGCTGTGCGTTGCTCCGAGCGACTTTTTCATGGACAACTTTTTGCCGCTGCTCGACTCGCATCTGGCCCCGCTGCGCCAAAAGATCAATTCAAAGTGGAATCCGCGGTTTAATGCGGTTTTTGAGAACGCCTCGAAGCTCGTGTGGGTGTACTGCTTCAGGTGCACCGAGAGCTTCAATGCCACCACAAAGAAGATTGAGACCATCAAGCGAATGCTTTTCAGCCACAAAAAGTTCAGCTTCTTTGAGCCCGAGGCCCAGACCGCGTGCGTGAGTACCTTGTGCTCGCTGTTCCATGCGTACCAGCAGTACACGTTGGACGAGATCTTGGCGCCGTTACTGGGCAGCGCGACCGACCTGGCGCCCGAGCGCGCCCTGATTGCCGTGCAGGCGTTCACGATGTGCCTGCACTCGCTCGCCAATGCCACCACCCCTGATTTTCCGACGCGCGAATGGATCGCCTCGTTTGCGCTGCCCAAGTACGTCAAGCCCGAGGTCACGATCAGCGGCAGTCTCAACGAGTCGATCGAGCGGTTTGGCAACACGCTAGCATCCATGCTGCAGGTCCTGAGCATGCAGCTCGAGCACATGCCCGAGGAGTCGCCCTCCCGCCAAAACAGCGTGACCTACCTGGTTGGCCTCACCAAGCACTCGCACCCGGTCAAGACCCTCGAGTCGCTCGTGGTGGCGATCATCAGCAGCATGCCGTACTGGGCCCAGCAGCACCACTGGGAGCTGCTCTGCCGCCAAATCAATATGGGCGGCGCTGGCTCGCGCGCGGTGACCCAGGCTCTGCACAATTTGGCTCAGACTTGCGACTTGCAGGCCTTGATCGGGGTCTACCAAAAGTACCTGTTCAGCGTGGACGCCCAGGTCTTCACGTCGCGGGCGCCCACTCTGCGGTTTGATCGCACGCTGCGCACCTACATTGACCTGGTCGAGACGTGGGTCAAGCGCATCTCGGGCTCGCCCTGGAGCACTGTTGAGGAGATCGAGGGAAACGGCCTGTTTTTCTTGTGCTCTCAAGACCGCACCATCCGCCAAATGGCGCTGCGTATTCTGTGGCTGAGCACCGAGCTCGACAAGGCGATCGGCGGCACTCAGGAGCGCCTCATTCACTTTTTGGAGAGCACCGAGGTGGCGAGCCTCGAAGCGCCCGAGCTCAGCATGCCCGAGCGTACCCGGTTGGCCCGGTTCCGCAGCAAGAAGGCCTCGATTGCGCGGCTGGCAGACAGCGACTACGGCGTCGATTCGGCTATCTGGCTCAAGCTGTTCCCCAAGGTCATCTCGCGGATCTTTGAGCGGTACCCGATGCCCATGGCGCTGTGCCGCTCGGTGGTGTGCTCGCGGCTGGTCCAGATGCACGAGGTGATCTTTGAGGTGATGGAGCAGGACATTCAAAAGGGCAGCCACGCCGAGATGATTGTCGAGCAGTGGCGCATTTATCTGGTAGTGGCGTGCACAACCCTCACGACCACCGACGAGCAAAAGTTGTACGTGCCCGAGATTGAGCCGCCTATGCAGCACAACCGAAAGAAGAGCGGGACCAAGCTGACGCTGCACCACCAGCGCATCACCTCGGCCCGCAGCGTTTTCCGCATTTGTTTGCCCCTGCTTGCCTCGCAGAACCACAGCGTGTACGATGCGGTGATTGTCGGGTTGAGTTGTGTCAACGAGAACACGTACCTCACGCTGCTGCAGTGTATCCACCCGTTCCTGGGCAAATGGGGCCAGCTCAGCACCACTTACCTGCTGCAGATCCTCTGCAACACGGCGCATCTCTTGGACAATTCTGACCCCAAAGTTGCCTCTGAGCTGCGCTCAATTCTGGACGCAATCACCAACCCCGACCCGCGGTACTTTTGCGAGCTCGTGAGCATGAGCAGCATGATTTGGAGCGTGAGCGAGAAGAAGCGGTACTTTAGCTTGATTGAAAAGTGGAGCGTTTACGGGCGCAACGCCGCTATGGCCCTGGAGAGGGAGGCCGCCCTCAAGCGTGCCGCGCTTGCACGGGCTCCGCACGACCAAAATATCGTGCTGGCCTCGCTCGATTTTGACAAGCGCAAAGCCGACTACTCCATCAACAAGGCCATGGCCTGCCTCGTGGGGCCCGAATGCGACCAGCAAGCGGTTGGTTTGTGGATCCAGAATTGCGTGCAGCCGTTGCCGGATATTGCAAAGCTCGCGGTGGAAAATTTGGTCAAGCATAATGCCCTCCACACCGAGACCGTGTACCGGGCGTACCAGTCGCGCGCGCACTTTTTGGGGCTTGTGGCTGCCATGCGCCAGGTCACGCCGACGCAGGCCCCTGAGCTGCTAGCGCTGGGCATGTTTCGCGTCGGCAGCGACGACCTCGAGATCCGCAGCCAGGCGCTCGAGCTCATCTCGCTGGTGGAGAAAAAGTGCTATGGCCGCAACGACTTTGACGTGTACCAGACCCGCATCCGCTCGCGCACGCCGCCGGTATTCAAGCGCGAGATTTTCAGGGTGAGCGCCGTGCTTGCCAGCGCGCTGCCCGAGCTGACGCCGGCGATTTTTTCGTGCTTGGCCCATGCTTTTCAGGTGTGCGACGCGCGCAGAGACATCCTCAGCGCGATTCTTCCCTGGATCCAAAACATCAAGTTCGCCTCGCTCGACGACGCCGCGGTTTTGTGCTCTCTGTTCAGTCTGACTCTCGAGTTTAGCGACATGCAGCACGAGATGGAGGCGCTGTGGATCGCCCTGTGCCTCAATGATAACACCAAGGTCGTGCTCGAGTTTTTGTTCCGCATCTGCCTGGTCACTCGCTCGCCCGGCGTCATCATTTTTGCCCGCCGCATTTTGCTGTTTTTGAGCGGCAGCCCCGTCGAGCGCTTTTTGGTCGATACGTTGCTCGGCTACTTTGAGCCGCAGTGGCTGATCTCGCAGACGCCCAAACCGCTCGATTTCGCCGAATTTGACGCTGTCGCAATGGCCACCGCGTGCGACCGCGCCCTCAACCTGCCCACCCAGAACCTGCCCCAGCTCAGCTATGGGCACTTGGCTCTGGTATTTTTGGTCGATTTGACCGACTCTACGGAGTTGTTGAGGCCTGCCCTCGCCCGGATCCTGCACGTGTGCCTTGTTTTGACTGATTATTTTGTCCCTTTGGTCCAGGAAAAGGCCGTGGAGCTCACCCACCACATGCTGGCCATGTTCTCCGAGGGAGGCAGTGCCCAGACCGAGGCGCTGCTCAAGTCGCTGGGGCCGCTCAAATGGTACTACGACGACATGAATTTGACTAGTCGCTCGGCAGGTAACGTCACGACCCCCGAAAACATGCGCAAACTCATCGCCACCGTCACGAGCGCTCTGGGTCCCCTGGGGGTCGGCGAGGACTGGTCGCGCGAGGCAATCAAGTGGGCGACCACGTGCCCTATTCGGCACATTGCCTGCCGCTCGTTCCAAGTCTTTAGGTGCGTTTTGGTCGACGCGGACAAGAGCATGCTGGCCGATATGCTGGCGCGCCTCAGCACCACCATCAGCGAGGACGCGGCCGATATCCAGGGGTTCTCGATCCAGATTCTGATGACCATTAACGCCATTGTCGATCGCACCCCTGAGACGTACCCGCAGCTGTTTTGGGGCACGGTGGCCGCCCTTGGTACCACCAAGGAGCGCGAGTACATTGAGTGCCTCAGCGTGATGGCCAAGATCTTGACAAAGTTTGACTGGTCGGAGCCAAGTGTTGAGGTGCTCTGGAACCACTTTCCGCAGCGCTGGGAGGGCGATTTTCAGGGCGTGCAGAACTTGGTGCTGCTGGGCCTGCGCTCCTCGAATGCCATGGACTTGAGTCTGGACCTGCTGTGCGCGCTGTGTGCTCACCACAACAACATTTTGTTTGACCAGCACTGGCTGGGCCAGACGTTTGCCGCCTTTTTGCCCATATTCCTCCACGCTCTCGAGGTGGGCGATCTCGAGCGGACCAGCACTTATGCAGTCACTCTCGAGGAGCTGGCGCGCGTGCACGGCCTCAACTCGTTTGAGCGCATTCTGCACAGCCTCTCGCGCGGTCGGTTCCGCAGCAAACGCGACTTTTTGTCCCAGTACGTCAACGCCCTCTGTGACTTTGGAAGCGACTTGTATGCCGTCCTTATGCTGTTTATGGGTGCCCTAAGCAACAAGCACGAGTGGGTGCGTGTCGAGGTGCTCGGCGTGCTCAAGTTGTTGCTGCCCTCAATCGACCTCAGCGACAATCGTATCCGCGGGGTTGGAGCAGACATTGTGAGCCCACTGCTGCGGCTGCTGCAGACCGACCTGGTGGAACAGGCTCTCGAAGTCCTGGACGAGGCCTCCTCGCTGGTTGCTGGCCAGATGGACAAGCACATTCTGCGCATGTCGCTGGGGTCGCGGACCCTCATCAAGGAGTACGAGCGCACGGCAACCCTGTTTGGTATCCCCGAGGAGAGCGGCTGGAGCGTACCCAAGCCGGCCATCCAGGCCACCGTGGCCCGCAACAACGTGCACTCTGTGTTTTACACCTGCAACGAGTCCGAGGCGGTCGATTTCCAGTTTGAGGGCGAGGAAGAGGTGCCTGAGCTGCACCGCGTCGAGAGTTTCCGCAGCATGGACCGTATGCTTAGCGCCTTGGACGATTTGGACACGTTCTTCAACCATCGCAAGCAAAACAGCCTCACCTCGTGGGTCCACTCGCGCAAGCCCAGCGGCCAGTCTGCCTTTAGCGACTTGGACCCGCCGCACCTCTACGACAAAAAGGTGTCGCTGATCCCCAACCATTCGCTCGCCGACCAGTCGAGCGTCTCATTCCGCACCTCGTTTGCCGACCCGTTCCCAATCGTCGAGGAAGAGCTCGAGCCGGTCTCGTCGGCAGGCAGCAATAGCACAGTGGCCGACTCGAGCTTTAGGCTCGAGAGTTTGCTGAGGGGCAAGCGCAAAAAGAAGGAAAAGAAGCAGGAGGTGTTCCAGTTTCCGTAGCGCCCAGTGCCCCCCGAGCGCTCGGCTCAGCTTGGCTCAGCTCTGTGCCCTGGCCCCTGCCCCGCTTTCCGCCCCGCTCCATCTATTTATTCTTGATACGTTCTTTAATTTATTTAAACTTTTGTGATCTCTGAGGAATTGTCTGTGCTCGAGCGCTCGGTCGCCAGCACAATGCCCGCCACCGTCAACAGGCCCACACAGCTCCACACCGCGCCCGAGGCAGAGGCTCCGCGCTCGACACCCAAAAACAAGAGAGCAGCATGAACGGCAACTTCCTGCCACACGGCGGCAATCACCATCACAAACAGCCACAGCCCCAAACCGCCAAGGGCAAGCGGGGCAATCACCACCTTGCGCTGCATACACGAGGTCATACAAACCATGATATAGGCGGCCAAACCAACACCCATACCCAAACAAACAAAGTATGGGCGAATACTATGGTCGCGGAACTCGGCCACTGCAGAGGTGCTAGAATTGGTACCGCTCCACTTGACGGTGGAGCAGACCTTGTCGACACAAATACCAAAGTAGCCCACAGCCACTGTGGAGTTGGAGGTAGAGTTTGAGCTTGAGCCAGAGCTCACAAGGTTCATGCTGCTCAGGCCCTTGGTCGTGCACGATGCCAGCAAGAAGCCCATGAGCGCCAGGGTGGTGAGGAGCATGAGGTGCACAAACAAGCGCGGTTTGAAGAGAAACTTTGTCAAAAAGAGCATGAAGGTGGGCGGTGAAGCACGTCTTTTATAGCTGAGGCCCGCTCGTCTGACCCGCTAACTGACCCGCTACGCTGCCCGCCAAAAATGGGGGTCAGGATGGTCGCCCTGCTACGCCGACTTGGCCCGCGGCGGGCCCGCTACAACAAAATTAAAATGTACTTAAATAACCTCTTCGACCACAGACTGGCCGAGAGTGAAATGCATTGGTCTGTGCAGATCGTGGTAGAACCCCAGCGGCAGACCAAGCCGCAGGCTGTAGGGGATACGCGGTGTCCATATAGCACCCAAAAAGCTATAGTTCCACAGTTCATCCTTGGGAACGCGCATTGTACCCTTGAACCGATCAGAAATCACAATTTGAGCCTTGGCAGACAGGTCACGACTGTAGCCCTCGGGGGTCTCGGAGATGAGGTCGCGATTTGCGGCGCCCCACTCTAGGCCTTCGGGAGTGGCACTAAAGGCAACAAGCGTGATGTTGCCTGGAGTCAAACAAGCGGAAACGACAAGCGGCGGCAGCCCCAGCTCGGCCAAGCGGGTCAAATCGTGCGGCGACATGCCCTCGTTGACGGTGGTTTGGGTGTGTAGCACACCAAATAGCTGCATACCCTCGACCTCAGGAACTGCCGTGGGCAGCTTCCATGTGGTTGGGCTGCCCAGCTGTGGCACAAACACCAGCGAGCGCACCTCCTTGACCAGAGCGTTTTGGGTTTTGACGCCAAACATGTAGCACACAACCTGGACGCGCGTATCACATGCATATACAAAGTTGCGCAGAACGTTCCTTGGGAAAACAAACGTTTCGGCGTCCTCGAGCGGCGACACCACCTGCAGGTTGGCGAACCGCTGCGGCAACTGCGTGGCCTCAATGGCGCGTTTGCGCCAGCTGGACCTACTTGTGAACTCTTGCTGCTCGTAGTTTGTGGTTGTGACTACTTGCATGGTCTCGCCCTGGGCGTTGGTGGTGGTAGTGAGCTGTGGGGGGGCAACCGCTGAGGAGGCATTGCCGCTCGCGGGGGGGTCATCTCTTGGCGTTACCTCAATCTTTTGGCCAAGAATAATATCGCGAATCTCAACCTGGGTCAAAGACTGCACATTGACATTGTTTTTGCGGCCAAAATCGTCCAGTACAAGGTCACTCAGCTCGGTCTCGACACGAATCCACTCGGCCGCAGTGAGGGTCGGCCACAGGTGATGCTCGGCAGTTGTGCCACTCAAAAGCGCCCACGTCTTTTCGGGGAACACTTTGAGACCGCGAAGGATGAGAATCAGGCGCGAGAAGGCAGTGGTTGGCGAGACAGTTTGGGTCCAGTCGTCGTACATGTTGAACATCTCGAGCTTGACCGCTGAGGCACTGTCGACAATTGCGGCGAATTTAGGGTGGCTGAGGATCCCTCTGAATGGCAACTGCATCTCGCTGGGCTTGATTTGCACGTTGGGGTAGTCAAGCAGGTGCACCTGCAACGGGTCCATCAGGCCCTTTGAGGTGATCACAATGTGGCTAGGCTGCTGGTTGGCGAGCAGCTGCGACACCACTTCTGCAGTCTTCCACTTGGCCAGCGCATTGAGTTTCTTTTGGCCCGCCCAGACCGAGGCAGGCACGAGCGACAGCATGAGCTGGCCGTTGCTCGGGTCAAGCACAAAGACGCACCCATTAACGGGTTTCGCGGTGTAGTTTCCGTTGATAGTCTTGTAGTTTTTGGTGCGGTAGACCATCGAGTCGTCCACGAACCACCCCGTGGCCGAGAACCCGCTCGAAGTCAGGACCTCGGTCGGCTGCGCCTGGTAGAGGCTGAGGGCCTTGCGCACGCGCTCGCGCAGCACATTGAGTGCCGGATTCGCCTTGAGGATCTTGGTGAGCGCCACCCTTAGGAGCTTTTTGAGTCCGGGGATCCAGTTGCCGTAGGCATCAAAAGTATTGTAGGCTAGATCAAACACCACCATCACGCCGCACGGGCAGGGGTAAGAGGAGACGCCGTCCGAGGTGTAGTCGAGGAATTTGGCGCGGGCATAGCGGGTCACGTCGTGGGCGTCGAAATCGCCAAATCGCAGCTGCACATCAATGAAAAAGCTGCTGGCGGTGGTGAACTCGTACGAGTCGTCTGCATCGTTAAGCAGCGAAGGTTTGGACACATTCCAGCGGTACGCTGCGTCCAGCTGCACGTCTGCTGCTGAGGACGTCATGCGGTAGCTCTTGCGAGGGTGCGTCAGGAGCTTCTTGACCTCGCCGATACCGAGGGCCTCCATCTCGCGGTCTAGGACTTGGCAGCAGTCGAGCACGAGCGACTCGTGGATCTTTTGCCAGAGATGGGCCCTAAAAACTTGGACATACGAGATCTTGAGGGTGGGGATCTTGCCGTGCAGGAAAATTCCCGTCAACTCGAGCTGCACCAAAAAGCCCACGTAGACGTTTGCTCTATTGATTGTTGGCGACCACCACAGCGTGAACCGGCGGTTGGGAATCTGGCTCAGACCGCTGCGCTGCGCGTTGGTGAGCTTCTTGACCTTGAGCTGGTCCTCGGTGCCGCCCTCCCAAAACAGGCCCTCCCAGCTGGAAAAGCCAGTTGCCTTGAACAGCGAGTGCTCCAAAATAGTTTCCACACCACCCAGAGCCTGGATCATGTCGCTGCGGTACGCGTTCAGGTTCCACAGCTGCCCGTCATGTCGGGTGCTCACCCAGTAGTAGGCATCGTAGCGCGGAATCTGGTAGCGCTTGTACTCTTTGCGCGCCCGGTACCCCTTGTCGTAGGCGAGAGTGGAGCGGTTCTTTTGGAACAAAGTGTTGATGCGCGGCAGCCCGCGGTCCCAGCTCTCCTCAAGGTCCTCCAAGGAGACGCGGCGGCCGGCCTCGAGAGCTGCGCGCCGCTTCTCGGCATAACCGGCCCACACAACCTTGGAGTCCTCGATCTCGCTCTCCCAAGAGGCCAAGTACCTAAAAATGTTGGGCACAATGGCGTCGCCGTGGTGCAACCCTTTCTTGAACAGGTCTTCGCGGGGAATCAAAATGTGGGACGCACTGAGCATTCCGAGACCGCCCAGCTCTTTGGGCGAGTAAAACACGCACGGCGGGAACCGCGAAGGCATTTTCGAATTAAGGCCCATCTTGATTTTGGTCTGCACGCGCGTCTCGTTGCGCACAAGCACGTCCAGCAGCTCGGGGTGCACGGCAGCTTCCCGGAAGTAGGCAAAGAAACCGAGCAGCGCCGTGTTCCACTTGGCGACAATTTTTGTGAAGGTTGTGGCGCCCGAGCTCATGAGGATTTGGCGCACGCGCGCATTAAACAGGTCGATATGGCTCTTTGCGACCCGCAAATAGGCCTTGGCGGTGCGCTCCATTGTCTGCTCGTTGGTGAGCGCCCACACTGCATCTGTTTGGGTGCTAAACTCTTCGCGCGCGCGAGGCACAATGCGAATCTCAAAACCTTCAAACGTGAGAAGCAGCGCAGGGTTATCGTCGCCGTACACCGAGACGAGCGATGTGTCCCAGTCAAACGAGGCGAGATCCGGCGGAACGCGACCGGCAATCTCGCTGAATACGCCAGAGGCAAGCGCCACATCGCGCCGCATGAGCCGCATGCGCTCGTCGCGCGGCCAGCACTGAGGCTGCCTGAGCTCGCGGTCGGGCGCTTCCTGCACGAGCTCGTCGGCCTCTTCCTCGCTGAACTTGAGCAGCATGTACACCCGGTCAAAGTAGCGGCAAAATGCGCGAATTGGGTGGTCGGCAACAAACTCGCCCGCGGCCAGCTCGTGGGCACGCGGGATCCCCAGCACAAGGAGGTCCAAGGCCAGAGCGTAGTACTGGAGCACAAACGCGCCAAACTGGACACCGCGTATAAGCCCGACGCTGTGCACATGGCTCATATCCTTGAAGGTTAGGGTCACGTTCAATCGCGACGTCATGTAGTCGGCGAGCACCGGTTCGACAATCAGTTTCAGCAGCTTGTTGAGCAGCAACAAGTCCATGTTTTCGGCAACCCGCTCGTAGCTCGTGGTCATGTGCACGGCAGTCCCTTCCCAAATTTTGGGCTGGTTGTTGATCCCAGCGCACCAGTTGTAGGCCAGCACCGGAGCCGGCTCACTGCCGGGCTTGACCCAGCTCGGAAACAAATTGCGCTTCTCGGCCTCATACCACAAGTATTGGTCGATGTAGGCATCAGCAAGCTTCTCCACAGGCGCCACAGAGTACACCGGGGTGCTATAGGCGTAATAGTCCATGAGCGAGACCTCGACGTCGTCAAACGTGCGCTGGGTCAAAATCTGCTTCTTTATGCGAGTTAAGGTGTCGTGCGGGTTATCGTAGGCCTGCTCGATCAGGGCCAACTCTTCGCGCTGGGCCTGGTTGAGCCGCTGGCTCATATTGTAGTTGGACCGGAGGGACTCGAGCGCCAGCACCAAGATTTTCTGGTCGTTTTTGTAGGTCAGGGGGAACGGAATAGGCTCAAACTTGCGCTCGTGCTGCCACTGGGCCATTGTCGTGTACAAGAGCACCGCATTCTCGGCCTCAACAGGCTCCTCGAGGTAGGCCCGCTGGCGCTCCTCCTCGTTGCGCATCCACAGGCGCGTGAGGCGCCCAACATTCTTTTTGGCAACCGCCTTGTCCACCGTTTGGCCCGCTGCGAGTCTGGCACGCTGCTGGTACGCTCCCTGCACATAGTTATCGGCCTTCATCTTGACGTAGCGCTCAATCACCGAGCTAACTTGAGGGGGCATTCCCTGCACTTCCCACGGCAAATTGGCCTTCCAACAGCGCCACGCCTCACTCAAATGGGCCATTATAGTTTTTGTCTTGCTGGCCCTGAGCTCCTGGGGCATCATGTCGAGGATCTCGCTGAGGACCTGGGCCCTTAGCTCAATGTCGTACGAGCTGTCAATGCGCTGCTTGGTGATGGTATGCACCGGTTTCTTTTCACGGCCCTCAAATTGCCTAAGGAGCAAATTGCCCAGGTACCGCTCGAGCAACGGGATCATGCCCCGCAGCCAAAACAGCCACACGCGCCAGCTCGGCTGCCACATGCCCACGCCGGGCCCCTTTTTGAGGTCCCTGTTGAACTCTTCATAGACGAGGTGCTTGATGTTCTTGCACTGACGGATCTGGTGCATCACCTTGTATTTGTAGCGATAAAGACCCGTCAACTGGCCCACGTGGTTGAAGATGTACTGAAGGGCGTCGGCCAGCTCGTACGCATCACACTGACCCATACGAAACGCGCAGTGCACGTCGCACACGAGCTTCATGAGTTTTAGGAGCTCGCGCACAAGGTGGAACGAGTGGCCGAACCGCGACCGCTTGCGCTCTTTGGTGGTGAGCGATTTCGTGGGCTTGAGATTGAAGTTGTGGTCAAGATGCAGAAACGTGAGCGCGCGCTTGTGAATGAGCAGTTGCAGTGCCGTAAAGCCCTGGCGCACCAGCTGGAGGCCCGCCTCAAGCCAGTCAACTTTTGTCGCAGCAAAAAATTTGGTCGCGGCCAGACTCTGCAGCAGCCGCCGGCGCTCGCTCGTGTGCCGGCGCTTGTGCAGGGCGCGCTTTGTGGCCACCTTGAGCAGGTTGTTGTAGCTGTTGCGTACTTTTTGGCGGAGTGCACGGTCCGGTCGCGCCTTGTACCAGCTGATCAGGTTCACGTCTTGGGGGCGCACCGCCTTGCCGCTCAGCGAGTCAAATGGAGCGGACGCCCGGGGATCAAGCTTGGCGGGGGCTTCAATGCCTGATAAAAACGGCAAGGTCTCTTCATAGACAAGCCCCCCACCCTTTTGCTTGGGCAAGGGATTGATGCGGCCTCGTTGGGCCAGGGGTTCAGCCCTCTGAGGCACCACACCTGAGGCGTCGTCATTGTACAAAAACGGGAACGCGGCCTGCATCTCGGGCTTGATCTTGCCTCGAAAAATAGTTTTGTCGCTCGTAGTAAACTCTGTAATGTCTTGATCAGCCTCTTTGTGCTGGAAAAATGGGCCCTGAGGCAGGGAGGTGCCTACAGCCTTGGCAGTGGTGAACGCCTCTTGATTGAACAAGTACGAGCTCTTTCGCTTGACGAGGGGGGCTGCCCAGCCCTGAAGCTCCTTCAGTTCTTTCGCAGTCATTGTCCAGCGGCGAGGAAGCGGCTTTTGCAGCGCGGCCATGGGCTCTGCGCTCTCGAGCTCCTCGGGCTTGACAAACTCCTCATCGTCGTCAAAAACCGGCAGCTTGAGCCTGCGAAAAAGCTTGCGATCCCTTTTTTCGCGCTGCATTTGCGTCCAGGCAGCGCCCCATTGGGCAAAGTAAACAGGGGCACAAACTTGAGGCGTTTGGTCGACAATTGTGAGCGCGCCAGTAGTGTGGTAAAGCACCTTGACTTCTTTTTCGGCCTCCCACGGCTGCGGAATGTTCTCTAGCCACTTGAACATGGCAAACGGAAGATATTTGAGCGCGCCCAAATACGACACTTTATCGGCGTTTGCGTGACGTTTGGCCATATCTGAGTGGCTATTCAAGACCTTTCGGAGATGCTGCGGGCCCAATCGCCTGCGGACAGGTTTCGTGCGGCGTTTTTTGGCCTTTCTTTGGGCCCTGAGGCGGTCCACTCTTGAGAGCGCTGGGGCCGGCGACGCTGGAGGTGGAGGCGCACTGGGTGCACTAGGCGGTGGCGGAGGCGCATTGTCTTGTGGTGGAGGGGGCATTGGCGCCATGGGCGGAGGCGGGAGAGCCCCAGGTGCACCTTCCTCCTCTACCCCAGGAGGCTTCATGATTACTATTTCTGTGAAAAGGGTCGATTGTAGGGTTTTGGGGGGTGGTTGATCTGTGTGTTGCTGGGCATTGCACAGCTTGAGAGGGTGATGCAGGTGCAAGATTAACTAAAAAAAATGCTGATCGAGGCAGATGAAAGCTCGGCTATCTGGAAGGACTCTGCTGGATGGGCTGGCTGATGGGCTGGCTGAGCTTGGTAGGCTGGGCTGGAGGATGTCGCCAGACACGGCCCCCTGTCCCGCGTAAATGTAGTCTAGCGCTTCCACGACCAGGGTATGGGTGCGCCGAAGTAGGATTAAAGGGACGTGCATTCGCCGAGACATTTTTTGGGTAGGACCCATTCCGATCGAATTTGGGGTACCTGTTTTGGCATCGTCAGGACTCAATTTCACCTGGTATTCTTGATTTTGCTCAATTCTAAACTAGATAAATCATGCATACAAGCCATGATGCTCCCGCCACGCCACTACCACACACGCATATTCCCCGCCAACCTACTACACTGAAACATCACAGCCGCCAAGCCATAACACACGCCGCAAAAAATCATCATTCCCATGTAATTGTGAGCCTGAAGGCGGCCAGTAATGGGCAAGCCCGTCAACTCGGCAAAGCTGGCGATCAGGTAGCACGTTCCGTAGCGCTTTCCATACTCATAGGTACTAGAGATACGCGAAACACATACGGGTGTCAGCGAGATTGTGCTTCCACTAAAGAAACCAAACATCACCGTGAAGGCAATGAGCCCCCCTGGTTTGTGGCCTGCAGGAATCCAGATTGCTAGGCAGGCCACTGAACACATTATAGCGGTGATACTCATGACTTTGAATGCACCAATACGGTCTGCCGACCAGCCTGACAGCGCTCGGCCAAAAATTGAAGCAGCGCTAAAGTAGGCCAGCAGCACGTTGCCAAAGTTTAGGCTCATCCCATTGGCCACTGCATAGGTCACAAGATAGTTGAGCGGCACAAATATGGCCCAGTCGCACAAGAATATCGCAAACACGCAGCAACAGTAGCGCACCTCGCGGAACATGGAGAAAGTAGCCACCGCTTTTGAGGTGTACCTGGCCTGCTCCTTGTGTCTGTCTTTTGTAAACGCTATACACAGCAGCAGCAAAAAGCAATTCATGAAGCCGGCAATGCGAACGGCCCATGCAAACCCGAGATCACCGCCCATCACCTTGTTGATCGTGAGGGGAAACAGAATACCGCCAGCTGCCCCTCCCGACGCGCCAATCCCTGTGGCCAGAGCTCTGCGTTTCTTGAACCAATGGCCTATAACAGTGATGCATGGATTGTACATCAACGAGGCGCCAATGCCTCCGGGGATACTGAACCCTATGATGAAGTGCCAGTATTCTGTGCACACACTCAAAATCATCAGGGACATCACGGTGAGAATGCCTCCCGGAATTAGTAGAGGCAGTACACCATAAGAGTCAAATATCGGACCCACTTGGACGCTGCATGAGCAGCACAGCCACAACCAAATGCTGAAAATCCACGAGATCTCAGACTGCGTGAAATTTTGCAGTTGGTTGTGTGAGAGCTGGTATTGAATTAAGCCGAAGCTGTTGGACACGCCAAATGTGGAGATCATGCCGCACCAGCTGCCAAAAACCACGAGCCATGCGGTGAAACCCCCCTCGGGGAATTCAAAGACCTCCGCCGGTTCATCCTCGTTAAAAACACCATTTTGTCGAACAATTGACGGCCGCGACGCCCCTAAGTCAAGGGATTGCGTGTCAATTCCGGTAGTCCGAGAAGCCATGGTGCTCAGTTCAAGAGCTGAAGAGTCAGGCCAGGGTGACTACATGTGTTGGCGCAGTGGGCTGCCAAGGGTTCGGCAATTACGCTCTGCTTGGCCCCAGTGGGATGATTAGCTCGCCATACTAACAAATTGACGCCACAGACTAACTTTAAAAGAGATTAAACGAGCTACACCTGTGCTTCTCCTACCTTTTATTATAACATATCTATACTGGCTGTGGCCCTCACGGTGCACATACTTCTCCACAATTGTCTCAATTAAAGCCATAGGCGGGCAAGACCTCGCTGTGGTGCGAAACTACTGCTCGAAACATTGGCGGCTCTTCAACAATGCAGTTTTGCAGGCGAACGACAAAGTTACTACGCTTTCCTAGCGACGACCCAACAAGCCCAAAGTCGTTGAAGCCGGGCAAGTACTCGTGCGAGAAGCTGTAGACCTTCCGCGAGGTTAGCACCGAAACTGCTAGAGTGATGGGCACGCTGCCGCCAGGCAGTCGCTGCACCATAAACATGGGCGGCGAGTACGAGTACAAGAGCCGGAACAAGCCTCCCGCAAACTCAAAGACTGGGCATGTCACATAAGAGTCTTGCCTGGTGTCCCACTCCACTATAAGGCTGAGGTCGCTCGCCCCCAGCTTTCGCACAACTTCGACGCTCGGTTGGGTCAAGGGGTACAGAGCATTGGCCTTGAGGTCGAACCGAAGGTACACGGCCAATTTTGAGACGCCTTCACTCATTAGTCTCAGGGGTAGCTCATAGCCGCTTAAGGGATAAAACTTTGGGAAACTCCAGCCGGTAGCGCCCAGCTTGTCCCGTTTGTAGTCGGTTCTCTTTTGTCGGGTTTCGGGGTTCCACAGGCAAAACCCCACCGTGACGACAAATTTGCCGGGAACAATATCGTTGTTCGCCACTAAATGTAGCCCCAAACTTTTTGGCTGCTCATGTTGGTACGAGGCAGAGACTCTGATGGACCACTCGGTGCCACAGTGTTGCAATGTGCCGACCACAACTGATTTCTCGTGCTTGTCAACGCGTGGCGGGTATGTGGGTGCAAGTTCGGTCACAATAGGATCCTCCACAAGGCTCGCACGCTTCTGAACGATTGGGGAACGGGCAAGAAGATCCCAGCTAATTTCAATTGAGTGGAACGTTTCCACAAACAAATTGTCATAGGACAAAGGCTTGGGAACCCGTTTGAACAGCCTCTGCTCAAACAAAGTTGGAGCCTGAACCGATGTGGAATACTTCATTTGCACGTGGGGGGTGCTACCACGGGGGGTTAAGTACTGCACAATATGCATGCATGTGCAGCTAAGCGAGCTAGATGCATTAGTAGACCCCAAACCTTAAATAGGGTGGATAATTGCCCCGAGTGTGGCTGAGATAATAGGCTAGTGGTTTCAGGGTGTCGAAAGAAGGACAACACGGCGATTTTGTGCGCTACAAGCTGTCCCCCCAAAGAATGTGCTGCAGCACATTCCTTTAGAAATGTCCCAGCACATCTTCAGTACATTTCACGCGCGGCGCGTGCACCGCGACAGTCATCCCGCACGCTCCAACTTTAGCACACATCGCCATGACTTGGATCGAAGAGAAACCACCTCTGCAGCCTGAGCCAGAACTACGGCCAGAACCAGTGCAGCCCAAAAGCTTATTGTGGGCCACGAGCACGCCCGAGCGCGGCCGGTTTGGCTGGCAGATCCCCGACAGCATCAAGAGGGCCAATGCTCCCGGACGAGAAGCCCCGAGCTGGTATTTTACTGATGATCCGCTTGAACTCGGCGACAGCACGGCAGATACAAGCGGCATGTCTCCTACAACGTCTGTTGGCGACGATACTCACATGACTATTGACCCTGCTACCCCAGAGCCAGAAGTATTGCCCCAGCCGGCGACCGCCCCCGCACCCGCACCGTGCATTCTCGTAGACAGTCCCGGTCTTGAGCTAATAAGGTACGATTTGGTCGGGGGCAGCGAGCTGGTGCTGTCAAAACCAACGGGCGTGACTCTTTTTGGCAGCTGCGGCGAAGTGGAGCTCAGAATCGGCCGGTGGGGTGGCAGCAAGTTACCGGGAAACGAGTACTTTTATGTACCTGCGGGCATGGAGTTCACTATAAAGAGCTCAGAAGGAGGGTGCGTGCTCATGGCTATGGCACGAGACGGGGCAAGCGGCACGCTGGGCCAGCAGAGGGGGAGCCTCGGGGGTGCATGAGGGACCCACGCCAGGGTAAGGTTCCCTAACGTCACCTCTCCGCATTACCTCTCCGCATCAATTAAATTATTTAGGCATCTAGGAATTTTTGAATTGGCCCCTCAGCAAGGCATGCACCGGGGCATCCTTGTTCCGCCAACGTTACGCCAAGGTCACGGCTGACCCCTTCCCACCCTGCTTGTCACCTACTAATCATGCTCGAGGCCAAGCTGGTGCGCTACATCAAACACTGCTATCCGCCGGGAAATGTGAGTGAAAAACACGCAAAACCGAGTGAATTAAGCTACCTCATGTACTATTTGCAGACGCACCGCTACCGCATTGTGCAGGCGACGCGCATCCTCAAGGAGAAGCTGCAGCGCCAGAGCCACCGGCAAACCAAGCTCGGCAACGCGGTGGTTACGCTCGAAATCGCCAAGGAGCTTGTGCTGAGCTGCGCAAGCGACCTCAACGTGTTTGCAGTCGACATTCTCGAGATGGCCATGGCAGCCCTCTCCCACGCCGAGCCGAGCATCAGCGTGGCTGCCAACGAGCTCATGGCCGAGTTTTACTCGGTGCACGACGGATTGCTGTTTACGACACCCGGCTACCCGGCTATGTTCCAGCGGGTCGTGGACGCCACTTGCAAGGGCGTTCAAAATGAGCCCACGCGCGAGGCGGCCCTCTGTGCGCTGCTCAGCCTCAGCAAAATGCCCTGTTTGGCTACCGATCCCGGCCTTAGCGCAGTCACGAGCATCACCAAGGCCCTTTTCCAGCACCTGATGGAGGTGCCCATTGACCCCCAGCGCACGGGCGTCAAGGCGCTGCGCAATTTGTTTTCGAGCGACCAGGTGGTGCTAACAACCACTACGTGCACTGTGCTAAATGTGAGCGACCAGGCGCACCAGTGGACGCTGGCCCTCTTTGATGCAGCAGCCCACTGGGCCCAGGTCCAACTGCGCTTCACGATGCCCAAAACGGTCGTCCAGAACATGGCGACAAACGTCGAAAGCTACAGCGATTATTTGCTCATCATGCTGCGGTCCCCTGTGTCAATGGTGGGCCTCGACGTGCGCGCGACCCTCAGCGCGCTGCTCGAGCTGCAGCACTCCAACCAGCACGAAAAGTTGCGCAACTGCATCTCTGCGCTGGCCTCGCACCAGGTTTACCCCGGCCAGGCCAACGATATGCTGCAGGAACTCCTTGGAGCGTACCAATCGCGCTCTGAAGCCCTCGAGCAGACCATCGTCTCCGATCTGCAAAACGTCGAGGCCATCATCACTGCCGGCGTCGAAAAGCTCAGCCTCAGTCCCTGGATCGGTACGCAATGGCTGCTCTCCCAATCAGACAAGATCGTCGTCGCCTATGTGTGCGCTTTCCAGACGTTTGTCAAGGAAGCCACCGACAACAAAAAAGTCGCTTCGCAGGTCGCCCGCAGCCTGTGCCAGCTCTATAGTCACTCTGAGCCGGCGATTTTGATCTCTGCGTACTATTGTCTCGAGTCTTTGGTGCTTTCTCTGCGCGATTCGGCCGTGGTGCTCGTGCCCGCCATCCAGCGTCTCCAGGCAGAGGGCCTGAGCAACGAGAATTTGTACAGAGGTACCGCGGCTGTTTCGGCCTCCCAAGCCTTGTTCCTCAGTGTGGCGCGCGCCTCGGGCCGCAAGCACGCCGAAGAACAGTACTTTGGCGTCATCCAGCGCCGCGTCGCGCTCGAGGCGTGGTTCCGCGGAATTTTGTGCCCGAGCGTCAAGGTGCCCATCGCCTCTGCCGTTCGGTCCGCGCTGCGTCACCCGCCCTCTGTCAATGTGTCGAGCGAGCTTGCGTGCGACGTCGCCGACCTGCGCCTCTCGCCCAAGGAGCTGGCGCTGGCAAACTCAATTGACGCGCCAGTCATTTCCCAGAGCTCCTCCGCGGAAAACTTCAAGATCCGCGCCCGCAGTTTGGCGGACTCGGTCACCACGGGCGACCAGCGCATCCTCAGCGGCCGCTTCAAACCGGCTCGCGTCGAGGCGCCCACCGTCAAGCAGCTACGCCAGCGCACTGTCACTGGCACGAGCACAGCCTCGAGCACCGTCCAGCAGGCGGCGGCCGGTGGTAATGTGGTCTTCAAGCCAGGAGCGGAGCTCATTGGGCTGCTCGAAAAGGTCCAAATCGACGACCGCGGCCGGTTGGTAGTCTAGTTATTTATAGTTGCAGCATGATAATGATGAGCGAAGCAGAAAAAAAGGGAGAGTGCCAAGCTGGTTGGGTGGAAGATTTCCCCTCCAAGGTGCGTCCAAATTCAAAGCCCCTTTACATCGCTTCGTACACCGCTTGGCTCTGCACGACAGACAACCCTTATGAGTTTCTAATATTTTAGTTAGAAGTGTTACTATCTAATTAGGCAATAGTGCAGTAGGTCAACCACTGGACCTGGCGTCCGGCGCCGTTGGCGACATCTTTCTTGTTGTCGAGGATCTCAGAGATGAAGGTGTTGGAGGAAGTAGAGGAGTGCATTTGTGTGAGGTATATCGGCAGGTGGACTTCCTTTATAGCTGGGCTATCTCTTGTTCGGCACGGTGCATTAAAACGCATATTCCGCTGCATACTGCAATGCGCATGCATTTCCAACGCACAGGGGATTATGACTATAATTGCTTGCAATGGTGTTTAAAGCCAAGTTGGTGAAGCTCTAATTCTCTTCTAACTGGGAATTTTGCTTTATTTGAGAGCGCTGTTGTGCCGCATTTCCTCAAAACACACGATTTCAGCCGCCATTGGGCACTTCCCAATCCGGTAGGTACTGTCTACCTGCATGTATGTGCCAAATTGGCGACCAGAATACTTGCAAAATTCACTTGAACCACAAAAATGAACTCAGCAGTCTCGTTCAGTCTTGCTTGGCTGGCCTTGCTCTCGCTTGACTTTTGGTTTGGCCTCGCTCGTCTACCCACATTGATGATTTGACTTGAGCACAACATACGAGCTACTAGCGCGCCTGGGCACTTGTAGAACCCTTCAATAATTTCTATGTACTCTACTCTACTTCTCCTCCTGCTCGCTCGCCTCGCTCTGCCACTGAACAAAATGCCGCAGCTCAAAGATCACTTCGATCGAGATCAGCGCAATAATCATCCATTCGAGTCTCAAACTTGTCTTTTCGCTCAAATTGCTCTTGAAAATCGATAGCGTGTCGGCAACATAGTCCAGCTTTTTGTTCAGGATCTCGATCCGCTCCTCCACGTCCAGCTTCTTGGAGACCAGCTCGTACAGCCGCTCCATGTCTGGTTCAGTCCAGTAACTGTCTGGGGTTTCTGTGATACCCGAGTACAGGTTTAGGGCGCCCCGAACTTGCAGGAGGCGACCAGTGAGCTGAAGGGCCTGCTTGTGGTTGAGGTTGGGCTTTTGACCCAGCGCCATTTGATGCGAGATCTGGCGAATCCGCTCAATCAGAGTCTCGGCCCTCATTTCAATTGCACTTAGTTTGGTGTGCCGCGCAAGCCCAGAGCTAAAGGCAAGCTTGTCCCTGAGGGAGTCGCCATAAATAACAATTGTGTCGCCAATCATGCCGCTCTGCAGCTTGGGGTCGGGTTTGTTTTCAACATAGTCCATATCCTCGGTCTCGATAGAGTCAAACGAGTTGAGCTCGGCCGGCTGGATCACGCGAAGGACGTGCGACACTACATCGATTTCCGACATGTCCCAGGCCACGGCGGTACCGTTTTGCAGCACAAACACCTGCTTGTTGTTTATTGACGTCCATACCGCATCGGCAGACATTTGGCATTTGAGGCCGCGGCCAGTGAGCTCGGCCATGACCCGGGGCAGGTCGTACTGCTCGCATTTCGAGGCAGAGATGCACAGCTTGGGGTCTTTCGGTTGCTCAATCACAGTGCTGCGCAGCAACTGGCGGATTTTGGCGCTCTGGGCACTTGTACTGGCGTACCTCAGCCGAGTGCTTAGCCTGATCATCTGAGGAAGCATGTGAGGAAGCTGGGTGTCGGCCACCGATGGGGGGCGATTTCGAGTCCAGCTCGCGCACCGGGCTCTTTTAAGACTTTAGAAAAAAACTAGAGCGTACTGCAACGTTACATACATTTAAAGGGCAGCCACGGGCCAACCAAAGGGCATGGGCCACCCAGGGGCGCACTCACCAGCTCGCCTAGCCTGCTCGGCTCGCTGGGCCTCTGACCCTGAGGCGCGCTCATTTCCACTTGGAGAACGAGCTCCGCGACATGCCGCGCTTTTTGGGCTTTTGCACCGAAGTCCATCCATCGTCATCCTCCTCGGCAATGGCGCTGTCTGCCGAGCTGGGGGGGTGGATCACCTCGGGCTCAGGCTCCTTCTTGTCCTCCTTGGGGAACCCCTGCCTAAGGAAAAACGCGGCCATTGCTTTATCGGGGTCAGCAAGATCCTGCTCGTCGAATTCAACCTTCTTTGTGACCTCGGGGCGCTGGGCAACGCTTGAGCGGCGACGGGGGTGAAAAACACTGGCCCAGTCGTTCCACTTGAACTCGGGCTTGATCACACAGGGTGATTGTTCCAAATGCTGAAGCGTCGAGACTGTGTAGGTGGGCATCTGAGGTGTGATGATGAATGAGCCAAGGGACACAGATCGAAATGGAACCGCGCTGAGTCAGGACCGCGTCATCACCATCTTTGGGGCCCTAGGGGACCATGGCAGCGCGATTTTTCCTGGGCAACTGCTTGCTTGTAGAGCAGAGGGTAAACCCGTAAGCGCCCTCTTTATCCTACCTGAAACAGCCCCCAGTGCTGATCACATGCACCCCACTGCAGTTCATGATGGGGCCCCGGGTTTAGTCAGCTGGGACCCTCAAATTTCTTGAAACTGCCTGTTTCAGTGTCTAAATATGTCCAGCTCGAGTATATCGGCGGATGTTGCCGCAGTGAGTTCCACGTCCACAAACTCCTCAATCACACCATTTACACCGAGCCTGGCCATCCAGACCGCTTGTGACGGCGCCCAAAGCGCTATCTCGTCCTACAGCGAATTCATATTCCGCGTCTCGGGCCAGTACACAAACTCGTCGGTGCTTAGCAGTGCGAGCACCCAAGTGGTTGAAAACCTTGGTTGGGTTGGTGGCGACGCGGTCCAGGTCAATTCTATGCAAAACTCGTCAGAGTTCCCCGAGTTCAGCGTCATGTGCTCGCGCCTTGGCGGCCTGTTTGTTTCGGTTTACACCTATTCCGCGCAGATCACAAGCCGCGATTCAAGTCATCTCGTGCAATCAGCCCTTCAGGACTTTCTGGATGTGGCTTGGAGCATGCTCAGCTCGCTCAACCAAACCGCTACTGACTGCAATATGATTCAGTATTTGGGCAATGGCTCCGATCAGCTGCAACAGGCTTTCCTAAGTCTGGCTGAGTACGAAACAGTTACCGAGTACTACTCCGAGATCACCTTCAACTGCGACAGGGCCACAAGTGATGGTGGGGCATCGACCAGCACCAACTCGCACTCAAAGTCTAGCGCAGCGCCCCCGACTGTTCCCACCAAGACCTATACAGGAAGTGTTTTTATTACCACGTTTTCGGCCAGTACTGCCGAGAGCGTCAACCGCGGCCCATTAGTGGTAGCCGGGTTCCTCGGTGGTCTACTGTGCTTGCTGGTCTGAGCCCTCAACAAGCTAGCTGCCCAAAGGGCAATTTCGATTATTTATTTTTAATGGATGTAATTTTCCTACTTTACCAGCACCAGTGTTTACCTTTTTCGCCCTTACTCATGCCCCCTAATAAAAGTCTCAAGGACTTGGAAAAAAAATCAAATAACAAGCTGCACCCCAAGGGCCGCAAGTTTAAGCAGCTGAACCGTGCCAACAACCGTGAGGAAAAGCTCGGCAAGGCTAAGAAGCAGACCAAAACTGCGCAGGATGGTAAAACAATTAGAATGAAGTTCTTCAAGCAGTGCGTCGACAACAACCCCAAAGCGGTTTACACAGAGGCTGATTTGCACACGTTTGTCTCAGAGTATCTCGAGGCCAAGCAAGAACTAATCAATGAGCTTAACGCTGCTCGCAAGGGCAACCCCAAGACCACCAAACAGGACCTGCTGCAGATGGCTCTGGATCAAGACACAAAGGAGTACACAATTGGGTTCACAGTGCCCAATCTCCAAGACACAGAGGTTGTCAAGAGAATAAATGCATGGAAGGGCGACCTGGGTGGCATGGGCATCATTAAAACTATTGAGATTCGTAAATAAATTTCCCCGCGAAGATCGCGGCGGTCAAGGCAACTACAGAGCCTGAAAATCGCATTGCGTACCTACGCACTATTTTTGCACTTGCTTGCTGGGGATTTTTCAGGCGCTCCAACACGAGAAACTCGCCGGCCCTGCCCTTGGGTTGCCAGCCATTGTGCTCGTATTCTCGGAGGTTTTTCCATTTTGACTCGTCCCAATGTGGTTCAATGCGAGTTGTGGGCTGCGACTGAAAGATGCAGGTGCCATTTGGCATTAAAAAGGCGTATTCGGTGCGCACATTGCCGGTGTCGAGCGGTTTACGGGGGATAACATGTGCGGTGAAGAAGTTGCGGTCTTTAAGAGACTGCATGGTCTTGTGTTTATCATTGTAGGCCTTGAAGTTTTGTTGTTTAGTCTCTCGAGCCTGGGATTTATGGCTCTCGAGGATAGCCTCCAGGTCGCTGGGGTTCATAAGCGGTGAGGCGTACCGGCCGCTGCCAAGCAGACAGAGGCAATTTTGATTGACTCGTTTTATTTATTATTTGAGGTGTGGTGCTGGAATGCCTTGTAGAGCTTCCACTTTTGAAAAGCAGCAAAGGTTTTTCTGCTTGTGGTAGATGATCACCCCACATATTGATGCAGCTAGCCCAGCCATTGAAATCTCACCACAGGCCAAATCATGAGCCAATTATCGACTAAATATAAATACTACCTCAACTTTTCCCCAACCCTCTCATAAAAAAGCAAATAATTGGCACTTTCGGCGCCAAGAGCCTTGTCCAAGTTGATCTCCTTGACCACAGTGTCACTCACGCTCCAAAACTTTTCGACCCGTTTACGCGGTTTTATCTCGCGCGATTTTTCCACAGTATCGCGCGAGGCATGCCCCGAGACTGTGGATACAGACGACACTGCCGACGCGGGCGGCGGAAACGGCAGCTCGCTCTCGGTGCTACTTATTGAGCGCACCGAACGTATACTCTCAATGGACGGCGAGTAGAGGGAAGAGGCTGCGCTTGGAGGCTCATCCTCGAACTGGCGGCTCTGTTTGCGCCAAAAGTCGCTGTGCTTGCGCCGCACCGTCTCGTAGTGGCCGCTCAAATGAGTGCCCGAGTGCCGCACTACTGACGACAGCTTGTACTTGCGTGTGGAGGATGCCTCAAGCTCGATAAACTCTGGAATAGCAACTTTGCAGCTGTTGCGCTGCGCACCGCCAGCATAAATGCTCCGGTTGAGGTGGATAGCCAGAGTCTCGGGCGAGGTGAGCATGTGTGTCTTTTTTTCGACCGAACTGCGCAGACCGCACTCCTCACATACAAAATCGGCAATTGTGTCAATCCCAAAGAAATCATCTAGCAATGTTTGCAGGTCTGTGCTGCGTTTTTGCGGTACCGAGAGGGTCAAAACAAGAAACGAGGTCTGGGCAGAATCACGCTCGTTGCCGCACTGCAGGCATTTGAGCGTATCTTTTGTTTGTCCCTCAAACACAAATGGTGGCACAGGAATTGTTTTACGTAGCTCAGCAGCCTCGTTTTGTAGCGTCTCAAGAATCAGGTGCAGCATCTCATGGGCATCGTGCTGTGACCGCGACAGGTAGCTGCGATAAATACGTTCAATCACCGTGATAAGTGGCTGTGGGGAGATGGATTTTGGGGACGTGACTCGCTCATTCAGCTGCTCAATAAAGCTGTAGAGTGTGCGAGTCAGGAGAATAGCCTCCTTGCTGGCCTCGGGGCACATAAACTGGATCTGGGTCAAGTAGCAGTAAAGCTGGGGACATCCTGCCAAAGCTTGTAAATTCGAATTGGCAAAACAGTCATTCGCTCGATTCACTAACCCCACGGTCGTGCGCTTTGGAGGGGGTGGCATCCGACGAAGATAACCAAATGGCGTGAGCTCAAAGAACCAGTTTTCGAGAGAGGGCCAAAAAATGTAAAGAGAACCTGAAGCAACCGCGATATATGCGTAGTGCCTCCACTCCATAAAGCTGACAGAGGTCAGTGTCTTCTGGGCAGTCCCTGGTGTGGCGGTTAGGGGCGGTCGGCATATTTCATTGCGCGGCAGCTGTGGGGACGAAAAGTGAAAAATTTACAAAACAAAGTAGCCAAAAGGCTCAAAATCTATAATGTTACATTTAAAGCAGCATCACGGCGATAACGACACCAAGCGAGGCAGCCTGGTATGTACCAGCGTTGACGGAGACTGCAGTGCTGTTGCTAGAGGTGCTCTCGGCAACAGTGCTGTTGGCAGAAGCGGTGTGACTGCTAGAAGAAGAAGAAGAAGAGGCGACCTTGGAGGAGGCCACAGAAGATGACTTGGCGCCGGAGCTGGTAGTGACGGCAGCACTAGACACAACAGCGGCCACGGTGCCCACGGCAGTAGACTCGGAAGAGGACACAGAAGGGCCCTCAGCGGCAGACTCAGGGCAGTACGTGGTGGTAAGAGTGACCTCCTCGACAACAGTAGTGGCCTCTGCACCCTCAGAGCAGCCACCCGAGCACGAAGTGATGGTCTGAAGAGTGGTCAGAGTTTCAGTGGTGTAAGAGAGAGAAGAGGAGTTGGCAGCAGCAACCTCAGCCGGCACAGAGGAGTCGTTGGGAGAAGCTGCGGCAGCAGGAGGCTCGGTAGACTCAACAGCGGGCACAGAAGGAGCAGAGGTCTCTGACACGGTCTCAGGGCAGTACGTGGTGGTAAGAGTGACCTCCTCGACAACAGTAGTGGCATCAGCACCTTTAGAGCAGCCACCGGAGCACGAAGTGATGGTCTGCAGAGTGGTCAGAGTCTCAGTAGTGTAAGAGAGTGAAGAAGTAGAAGTGGAGTTGATGCCAGCCTCAGACTGAGCCTGGGCAAGAGCAGATGCGGCAAAGAGAGAAAGCTTCATTTTTTTTTTTTTTACTCAGATCGTAGGATGGGGGGTTGTTATATAGGGGTTTCCGCAGCAAGGTGGGCCGCAGCGCATCGGTTCGCTCACAGGCGTTCTTGGCAGGGGGGCTGATATGTGGAAGATGCCCAAGCGACTATGAAAAAACTAGCATATGTTTCAGCAAATTTGAATTTTCACCGTTGAAATAAACGTGAGACAATTTACTGTCAAAATATGCACGTCGTGCATAATGATGGGGCTGTGCAGAGCCTCGATCAAAGGTAAGGGTCAGTGATAGCAAGTGGTAAACAAGAGGTAAATATCAACAAATAATTAAATGGTGGTAACTAGAAGAACATGAATGCAAGCATGGCCAGGGAGAACTGGTGAGTAACGGCGCCGTTGGTGGGCTCGTGGGTCTGGACAGCAGTGGATTCGGCAACGCAGGCGCCAGTGCTGTTGCCACCGTTGCCGCCGGTGCAGCCAGCAGTAGAAGAAGCGATAGTGGTGGCGGCGGCCCCACAACCGTGTGTGCAGGTCTCGACCTCGGTCTCGGACGAGGTAACCTTGGCGGTAGAGCCACAGCCCTCAGCGCCAGCGGTGCAGCCCTCGGCGCTGCTCTCAGCAGAGGCAGGAGTAGCAGGAGTGGCGGCGGTAGCGGGAGTAGCAGGGGTGGCAGGGGTAGCAGCCGAGGCAGGAGTAGCAGCGGTGGCGGGAGTGGCAGCGGTAGCGGGGGTGGCAGCGGTGGCGGGTGTAGCCGCAGTAGCGGGAGTGGCAGCGGTAGCAGGGCTGGCGGGAGTAGCGGCAGTAGCGGGGGTGGCTGCGGTGGCGGGTGTAGCGGCGCTCTCAGCAGAGGCAGGGCTAGCGGGAGTGGCAGGAGTAGCGGGGGTAGCAGCGCTCTCAGGAGTAGCGGCAGTAGCGGTAGGGCAGTAAGTGGTAAGGACAGTGACCATAGAGGTGACGGTGGTGGCCTCGGCACCCTCAGAGCAGCCACCAGAGCACGAGGTCAGGGTCGACATGGTAGTGAGCCACTCAGTAGTGTAAGAAAGAGACTCGCTGGTAGCGGAGGTAGTCGCGACAGTAGCGGAAGAAACAGTAGTGCTTCCATTCTCGTCGGTGCAGCTGCAGTCAGTCTCGGTTTCAGTCTCGCTAACAGTGGCGTTCTCGGTGACGGCAGGAGCGGACGAAGTGGTAGTGGCAGCAGCGGCAGAAGTGGTAGTAGTGCTTCCGTGCTCATCGGTGCAGCTGCAGTCAGTCTCGGTGAAGGTCTCGTTGACAGAAACAGTAGCATCGGCGGTGTCGGTAGCAGCGGCAGCGTAGGCGAGAGCAAAGGTGTTCAAGGTAGTCAACTTCATTACTGAGATAGTGCTGAGATGGTGACTTCCCCCGACCTTTATACCTTGAGCAAAAATTGTGCATTATTTTTTAGAGGATCTCCTGCAGACCCCTGCGTAAAATAATAAAGTGAGACCTACATGATAGCTAATAATGGACCATGTGCGACAGCTCGCGGGTCGTTAACGGAGCAATTTCAAGCGGGTCTTGCTGAAATTTCAGGCTCAAACTCGAAACCAATTTATATGCAGGCCCCTGCAGCAGAGCGCATCGAGGCTCTGCACTTGGGGTAACATCCCAGCTAGGGGGTGTTTACTAAACAGCAGCCCAATTTGGAAGTGCAGCAGGTTGAGCGCGCCCGTTTCAGATCATTAAACGCGTCCCAATCGCGCCGTGTGGTACTGCGGAGCAAAGGAGAGCTGATACAGCGTGAGCCGGCCAAGGGGAGGGGTGCAATATTTTAGAATTTTACGAATGCATAGAGACGCGACTAGACGCATTTACTAAAAGGAGAAGATTTTACATTCTTGAAAGGGCGAACTGTGAGGTGCAACAGTGGTGCTGGAATTGTGCGATTTTGTGCTGTTTCAGCGGCACCCCTTGAGGCACAGACTGGTCACCTCCTCCCCAAAGGAGGTGGTATCCGTTGACCAGTGAAACTTTAGCGAAAAATCAATTAGTCATGTCTATGCCGCCGCCTAGATCGACATTGGCGGCTCCACGCAATTCGTTAGCACCACCTGCCTCTGCTCCTTTAGTTGCTACGCCTGAAACTGTCCGTGGAGGCGGCGGTGGTACGCGCGCGGGCGCTCGTGCCAAGGTGGTGCTCAAGCCGGGACGGTCGCCGCTGGACTGGGCGAATCTGCGCAGTTCGGGCAAAGATCTGCGTGGCGTGCCCACTCCTCAGCTTCTCCGGGTATCCAAGGAAGAGTTGGCCAAACACAAGACTAAGGAAGACTGCTGGATGGCGCTAAGGGGCCGTGTGTACAACGTCACCGAGTACGTCGAGTTTCACCCTGGCGGCGAAAAAGAACTCCTGAGGGGCGCTGGTCGCGATGCTACGCGGTTATTTGAGTTGACCCACGCATGGGTAAACTTTGAGCACATGCTGGACAAGTGCTTGGTGGGGTTTTTGGTATGAATATTTATAGCGTGTAAGGGAGTGGCTCGAATTGGTGCCGAAAATATTTATAGAATTAGCGTTTGAGCTGAACAAGTCCTGGACTTGCCGCACAGGCCATAATTTGGCCTAAATATAGCTCGCCCACTTGGCTCCCCCGCTGGGCTCGGCCCTCTTGATTTTTCCAATTAATTCTTCCCAACGGCTCCAACCACTTTGCCGCGGTCCAGCCCCCCATTTCGCCACGCGCGGCCTGACAAATCTTCATGAGCGAACGCAACGACAGAAAACGGCGTACTCGCGCCAAAGCCCCCAACCAGGCGGTGGCCACTCTCCAGGAGTTGTTCCCCGACTGGAGTGTCGAGGATCTCAACACAGCGCTTGCCGACAGCAGCAACGACCTCGAGCTCACGGCTGCGCGCATCATGAGCGGCGAAGTCCAGGCCTGGGGCCAGGTCAAGACCCGCAAAGAGCTCAAGGGCGAGCGTGAGCGCGAGCTTCGTGAGCAACGTGAGCAGCGTGAGCAGCGTGAGCGCCGCGAAAAGCCCGTGGAGGCCAAGCAGCAAGAGTTTGACGACTCGAAGCCAAAGGCCGAGAAAAAGCGCCGTGAGCGCAAGCCCAAGGCCGCGGGTTCTGCTGGTTTCTCTGCTGGCATCTCTGCCGGCTCTGCTGACGTTCCCAGCTCTGCTGGCTCGGCCAGCGCCGCCCCTGCCGCTCCTGCTGCTGCTGCCCCTCAGCCGGCCGTGGAGACCGATCCCGGCAAAATGTCGTGGGCCCAGATCTTGGCGCAGCCCAAGGTCGCTACTGCGAACCGCAAGGATGCCGCCGAGCGCGCGTCTAGCGCCACGCAGGCCGCTGCCGCCGCCCCCCAGGCCGTCCAGCCCGAGGCCCAGGAGCAGGCTCCTGAGGTGCCCAGCTTGGCCGAGGCCAAGGTTGAGGCGGTTTCCGATGCTCCTGGTGAGCTTGAGACTAGCCCCGTCCCCGCCCAGGCCGCTGCCCCTGCCCCAGCCGCCGCTGCAAAGCCCGTCCCCCTCATTCCCACACATCCCCCCAAGGCCGGTGAGGCTCTGAGCTGGGCTGCTGTTTTGGCCGGTCCCAAGGAGGAGGCCAAGCCCAAGGCCAAGGCCCCTGCGGCGAGTGCCTCTGCCGCTGCTCCCGCCTCTGCTGGTGCCGCTTCTGCCGCCTCGGCACCCACCTCTGCTGGTGACTCCTCGGAGGCCCCCAAAGAGCGCAAGCGCCGTCAGCGCAACCGCAAGCCCAAGCTCGCCGAGGAGGTCAGCAACATGAGCCTCGAGACCGAGTCTCCTGCCCAGAGCGCGTCGCCTGCTCAGGCCGCTGCCCCCGCCCAGCCCCAGGCCCAGCCGGCCCAGGCCGCTCCCGCTGCCGCTTCCGCTGCTCCCGTGCAGGCCCCCTCGCAGACCCCCTCGCATGTGCCCTCGCAGGTCCCCTCGCAGTCGCCGTTTGCTCAGGCCCCCGGTACCCCCGGCCAGGGCCAGGCTTACCCCCACCCCATGGAGTACCCTTACTTCCAGAACCAGCCCTACCCTCCCTACGCTCAGTACGGCCAGTACCCCCAGCGGTACCAGGGCGACCAGCAGCAGTACGACTATGACTTGTACAAGCAGCAGGAGGGCGCTGCCCAACAGGGCTACCCCCAGCACCCCGGCCAGCACCCATACTACGTGAACCCCGCGCTGGCTTACTACTACCAGAGCTTTAATTTCCCGTACGGCGCCCAGCAGCAGCAGGCTCCCGGCCAGGGCCAGCCGCCGCAGGGGCAGCACGCCCAGCAGGGCCCCCACAGCGCCGCCGGCCAGCCCCAGGCCCCTGGCGCGCCCGCATCGCCCGCGCCTAAAAACTACCAGCCGTTCTACCAGCAGTACCGCGGTAGCCCCCAGCCGCAGCAGGAGCTCAACAGCGGGTTGTACAACAGCTATGACTACCAGCAGCCCCCGAGACAGGCCTGGGATTAGTGTATATATGCATAATGACGTTTGCGGATTTTGACTAGATTAGACGTTTAGCGTTAGGAGCAGGGTCCCAGCTCGAGCAATAAACCCCTTTGACCCCGGCCCGAGCGTCACCCAACTGCTCACCTGTCATCAGATGGACTACGAAGACAACGAGCTCAAAAACCAGCTTTTTTACGATGTTCCGCCCGCATCGCCCGACCACCGTTTCTACAGCGAGATTTTGTCCAAGGGGCAGCTCGATTGGAACCAGTTTAAGCAAGGTGCTACAATGCGTGGCCACAACCACCAAAAGTACCAGGAAATCACGTTTCCACCATTCACGCTAATTGGCGTTCAATGGAAAATGATTGCTCGGCTCTCATGGTACACGAAATGGGGCTCTCGCGTCGGCCCCCAAACGCTGCAGGTCTGTATCTCTCCTCAATCGGGTAAAATGCCCGAGAATTTCAGAATTACCCTCGGAGTTTCGCTCTGGGCAGCCCAAAGTTTCACAAAATATACCTTGCTCGACAAGGTTAGCTCGAAAATCGGCCATGTCTATGGCTTTGAGGAATTCAAGGTACTAGACAATTATGGGCTGCCTGGGCAGGGCTACATGCATGGCTTGCTGTCAAACCTGACTTGTTATGTGCGCCTTGAAGTTGGCAACTCGCGACTATACCCTCTGACCACCTCGAATCCGCTCGATCTTGAACAAAGTGACCACGAGGAGTGCTGCTGGCAAATGACCCTGTACAATCACGACTACCAGGACTCTACTTTATTTGAACTTGCAGGCGCTAAATGGCGGTTGTTTTACTGTCGAAAGCCCGAGACAAAGCTGCTGCTGCAGCGTATGCCCGACTCCCAGGCCGGCAATGTGGGGGTCGATTTCGACTTGTTTGGTGTCAAGGACGGCAGGGTTATTGTCCAAGATTATATGGAACACGAATTTAATGAAGGGTTCAACGACTGGGGAATCACCGACGACGTTTATCAACGGTGCACCGCTGTAGGCGTGAGGGTCCGCTATTTTGATGGCAGGGCTTATGGCAATGAACCCACAACGCCCTCTGTTCCACAGACTGCTGTTCCTGGCTATGCCCCTGGTGCTGGGTCCTCTGCACACACCGAATTCCACACGACCCCGCTGCACGCACAGGCTGCAGCTAGCTCAGATGGGGCTCGAGCACAAGGCCAGGACTATGCACCCCCGGCAGGGCCGCCTCCAGAAAAGGAGCAGCCCCCAAGCTACCAATTGGAGAATTAAGCTAGCCTTACAAATATTCTCTTGTGCATTGTGCTTTGCATGGCCCCGCAGCCCGGCTCCATGACAACCGATAGCGTTACCAAGCACTTTACCTAGCAGCGTGCATCAAGATGAGCGACGTCGAGTCTGTGGAGTCGTACATCGAGGAGCAGGCCGAAATCCTCAACAATCTGCGTAAACAGCGGCTTCTTACCATGATTGCCAGGTTACAGCGCGAGCACTACAAGCGTACAGCAGATACAGAAGCCGGTGCCAGGGAGGTTGTTCGGGCGGTTTTGGCGACCCCCGACCAGATTGTTGACCAGCTTTCTGAGAGTTATAGTGCACCCAACAGTGCCGGCAGCGCTGCAGTCTCTCAGCCAGAGGTCAGGAGCCGTGGAGGCTGCTGTGGGTAGGGCCCTTGACCACGGCTCCTCTGCCCCCCCGGCGGCCTTGACGGCGCCCCCATAAAGTCATGGCTGAAGAAGATTCAGGTATTTGGACCAATTCAACACTCAAATAGCTATCGATGCACTTTGCACCCCATTTTGTACCATAAATTATATATTTTACCTAGCCCAACTCGACAAGCAACTTGTAGGCACGCATAGGCAAGTTTGCAGTTTGGTAAGCTTTTTCACATGGCGACTACGGTGGATAAAATCAAGGCTATCGAGTCCGAAATGGCTCGTACGCAAAAAAACAAGGCCACCTCATACCATTTGGGCCAGCTTAAGGCCAAGCTGGCCAAGCTCAAGCGCGAGCTGCTCACTCCCAGCAGCGGTGGAGGAGGCGGCGGTGTTGGCTTCGATGTGGCCCGCACAGGTGTTGCTACAGTTGGATTTATCGGGTTCCCCTCGGTTGGAAAGAGTACCTTGCTGAGCACCCTTACTGGCACCCACTCTGAGGCCGCTGCCTACGAGTTTACCACCCTCACAACCGTGCCCGGTATCATCAGGCACCATGGCGCCAAGATCCAAATGCTGGACTTGCCCGGTATTATTGAAGGTGCTAAAGACGGTAAGGGTCGAGGAAAACAAGTTATCGCCGTTGCCCGTACCTGTAGCCTCATTTTTATTGTGCTCGACGTCAACAAGCCTCTGCAGCACAAACAGGTGATTGAGCGCGAATTGGAAGGCTTTGGTATCCGCATCAACAAGGAGAAGCCCAATATTGTCATGCGCACCAAGGACCGTGGTGGTATTTCTATCACCAGCACCGTTAAGCTCACCCACCTTGACCACGACGAGGTCCGTGCCGTGATGGGCGAGTACCGCATCAACTCGGCCGAGATTGCCTTTAGATGCGATGCCACAATCGACGACCTGATTGACGTGCTCGAGGAAAACAACCGCTTCTACGTGCCGGTGCTCTATGTGCTCAACAAGATTGATTCAATTTCGATCGAGGAGCTCGACATTCTGGACCGCATCCCCAACGCGGTGCCCATCTCGAGCGAGCACCAATGGAACCTGGACGAGCTGCTCGAGCGCATGTGGACTCACCTCAAGCTCGTGCGCGTCTACACAAAGCCCAAGGGCAAGGAGCCAGATTACACCGAGCCGGTCGTGCTGCGCAACGGTCGCTCCTCGGTCCAGGACTTTTGTAACGCCATTCACAAGAGTTTGGTGGTGGACTTTAAGCATGCCTACGTGTGGGGCCAGAGTGTCAAGCACCAGCCCCAGGTTGTCGGCCTGTCGCATATTCTTGAGGATGAGGACGTTGTCACTATTGTCAAGAAGATTTAGCATTGTAGATAAAAGACTAATTGGCGAATGGGCATTGGCGAGTGCGGCGTTGACTCCTGCGCCGCTATTGGCATTTGCTCGTATCTGAGAGGGCGCCCAGCGGGGGCTCGAGCGTTGCCGAGTAATGCACCCGCCTAAATTGCTTATGTATTTAAGGCTACTCAGTTCTAAATGTATAGCTCAAGCAAGGCAGCTTGAGGGCACTCCAAGCATTTTCAACAATTTTCCTCTGCCTTTTTTTTTTTTTGAGCTGGCCCCCTGCAGGATTCTGCACGTGCTGCACCCGAAAATTTTTTTCAGGGTAGGGGTGCCCCTTTGATGGACGGCATCGAGCGAATTTGGCTAAATAGGCGCAGGCTGAAGCAAACAGGAGAAAGCCTCGATTTATCACCGCACAAAACCAAAGTGTGGAACCCCCAACAAGGCCACAACGAGCTATGACCTAAGCAAAAACAGGGCTTAGGGCTGGGCCGCGCCCCCCCGTGCTGCCTCATATTACCCCCCAGTGGCCAAACTTTCACTAAAATGGTTAATGCCCTTGCGATCGACCAGATCCGTGGCCTCATGGACAAGGTCACCAACGTCCGCAACATGAGTGTGATTGCCCACGTCGATCACGGCAAGTCCACCCTTACTGACTCGCTCGTCCAGCGTGCTGGTATTATCTCGGCTGCCAAGGCCGGTGACGCCCGTTTCATGGACACCCGTAAGGATGAGCAGGAGCGTGGTATTACCATCAAGTCCACCGCTATCTCGCTTTACTCTGTCTTGCCCGAAGATGCCGTCAAGGAGATCACCCAGAAGACCGACGGTAACGAGTTCTTGGTCAACTTGATTGACTCGCCTGGTCACGTTGACTTCTCGTCTGAGGTCACTGCTGCCCTGCGTGTTACCGACGGTGCCCTTGTCGTTGTTGACTGCATTGACGGTGTCTGCGTCCAGACCGAGACTGTGCTTCGCCAGGCCCTTGGTGAGCGCATCAAGCCCGTTGTCGTCATCAACAAGATCGACCGTGCCTTGCTTGAGTTGCAGGTCGACAAGGAGGAGCTCTACCAGGGTTTCGCCCGTACCATTGAGTCGGTCAACGTCGTCATCGCCACCTACTTTGACGAGGCCCTCGGTGACGTCCAGGTCTACCCCGAGAAGGGTACCGTGGCTTTCTCTTCGGCCATCCAGGGCTGGGGTTTCACCATTCGCCAGTTTGCCAACCGCTACTCCAAGAAGTTTGGTGCTCCTCGCGACAAGCTCATGAGCAAGCTGTGGGGTGACAACTACTTCAACCCCAAGACCGGCAAGTTCTCCAAGAAGGCCAAGACCCCCGAGGGTGAGGAGCTCGAGCGTACCTTCAACGTGTTTGTGCTTGACCCCATCTTCCGCATCTTTGCTGCCGTCATGCAGTCCAAGAAGGACGACCTGTTCAAGCTCTGCGACAAGCTCGAGATTGAGCTCAAGGCCGACGAGAAGGAGCTCGTTGACAAGCCCCTGCTTAAGGCCGTTATGCGCAAGTTCTTGCCTGCTGCTGACGCCCTTTTGGAAATGATTGTGCTCAACTTGCCCAGCCCCATCACTGCCCAGAACTACCGTGCCGAGACCCTTTACGAGGGCCCCCACGACGACGCCGCCTTCATTGGTATCAAGAACTGCGACCCCAAGGCCGAGCTCATGCTCTACGTCTCCAAGATGGTGCCCACTTCCGACAAGGGTCGCTTCTACGCCTTTGGCCGTGTCTTTGCCGGTACCGTCAAGTCTGGTCAAAAGGTCCGCATCCAGGGCCCCAACTACGTTCCCGGTAAGAAGGATGACCTCTTCATCAAGAACGTTCAGCGTACCGTGCTCATGATGGGCCGTACCGTCGAGTCCATCGACGACTGCCCCGCCGGTAACATCATTGGTCTCGTTGGTGTTGACCAGTTCATCCTCAAGACCGGTACTTTGACCACCGACCAGAACGCCCACAACATGAAGGTCATGAAGTTCAGTGTCTCGCCCGTTGTCCAGGTCGCCGTCGACGTCAAGAACGCCGGTGACCTCGCCAAGCTCGTCGAGGGTCTTAAGCGTCTGTCCAAGTCTGACCCCCTCGTCAAGACCGAGCTCTCTGAGTCTGGTGAGCACATTGTTGCCTGCACTGGTGAGCTCCACTTGGAGATCTGCCTCAAAGACCTCGAGGAGGACCACGCCGGTGTCCCCCTGCGTATCTCGGACCCCGTTGTCTCTTACCGTGAGACCGTCACTGCTACCTCCAGCATGACCGCTCTGTCCAAGTCCCCCAACAAGCACAACCGTTTGTACTGCATTGCCGAGCCCCTTTCGGAGGAGGTCTGCCTCGGTATCGAGAACGGTAAGATCAACGCCTCGGACGATATCAAGGCCCGTGCCCGTCTCATGGCCGACGAGTTTGAGTGGGATGTCACTGACGCCCGCAAGATTTGGTGCTTCGGTCCCGACGGTACCGGTCCCAACTTGGTTGTTGACCAGACCAAGGCCGTCCAGTTCTTGAGCGAGATCAAGGACTACGTTGTTGCCTCGTTCCAGGTTACCACTCGTGAGGGTCCCATCTTCAACGAGCCCATGCGCGGTGTCCGCATCAACATCATGGACGTCACCATGCACGCTGATGCCATTCACCGTGGTGCCGGTCAGATCACCCCCACCATGAACCGCGTCACCAAGGCCGCTGTTCTCCTTGCCGAGCCCGCCATCCAGGAGCCCGTCTTCCTTGTCGAGATCCAGTGCCCCGAGCAGGCCGTTGGTGGTATCTACTCGGTGCTTAACCGCAAGCGTGGTCAGGTCTTCAGCGAGATCCAGCGCCCCGGTACCCCCATGTTCGCCATCAAGGCTTACTTGCCCGTCAACGAGTCGTTCGGTTTCACCACTGACCTTCGCCAGGCCACTGGTGGTCAGGCCTTCCCCCAGATGGTGTTTGACCACTGGACCACCCTGACCGGTGACCCCACCGACCCTACCAGCAAGCCTGGTCAGATCGTCCACGAGGCCCGCAAGCGCAAGGGTCTCAAGGAGGCTGTTCCCCCCTACACCGAGTACTACGACAAGCTCTAAGTATTTAGTTTTATATGGTCGTTTAATTCGTTTTATGTTAATTTGCCGTGTTCATGCGGTGTGTGTTTGCCTTGAGCTGTCTCTAGCTGTGCCTTGAGCCGTGCCTAGCTATGCCTGGCTATGCCTTGAGTTGCCTTGAGCATGCCACTGCCGCTGGTACTGGGATCCTCAAAGGTGTGTTGCCGTGAGCTTTAGTGGGGCAAGTGCGTTTCCGGCATCACCATTTGTTATTTTTCACGCAAATCTCGCCTTCACATAACCTGCTATACCCTCAAAACCACTCCCCCCTCCCCAGCTTGTCTCATCTCACATGACTCTTTTCTCCAAGGAGCAGCTGGCACACATCAACGAGCAGTTGGCAGACGCCGACGCCAAAACAATTATCCAGTGGGCCATTATCACTATTCCGGGCCTTTACCAAACAACCGCATTCGGCCTCTCGGGCCTCGTAACGGTCGACATCATCTCCAAGCTGTACCCGGCCAAATCGCCGGTCGACCTAGTGTTTTTCGACACGCTGCACCACTTCAACGAGACATTGGCGCTCGTGGACCGCGTCAAGGCCAAGTACCCCAGCGTCAAGCTGCACATTTACAAGCCGGATGGCGTTGAGGACGAGGCGGCGTTTGCCGCTGAGCACGGCGCAAAGCTGTGGGAAACAAACGATATTTACTATGACTACCTTGTCAAAGTCGAGCCCGCGGACCGTGCGTATGCTGAACTCGGCGTCAAGGCCGTGTTTACAGGTCGTCGCCGGTCCCAGGGTGCCGCTCGTGAATCGCTGCCCATTGTCGAGGTGACCGAGGAGGGTCTCATCAAGATCAATCCCCTGGCCGGGTGGTCTTTCAACGATGTTCACAGCTACATCAAGGAGCACAATGTCCCCTACAATGAGCTGCTTGACCAGGGCTACCGTTCAGTTGGCGACTACCACTCCACCGTGCCAGTTAAGGAGGGCGAGGACGAGCGTGCTGGTCGCTGGAAGGGTCAGGCCAAGACCGAGTGCGGTATCCACGATGTCAAGCGGTTCCGTGAGCTGAGAAAGGGTGGTGAGCCCGAGGCTGCCGCCGGTGCCGCCGGTGCCGCTGTCGCCGCAGAGAAAAGTACATAAATAAATAAATAACGTTCATAGTGCACCAGAGCGAGCTCATCTATGAGCTGGTAGCAACGGAACTGGCGCTCATATCTGCCTCTTCCTCCTCCTTGTCGCTGGGGACCTGAACGATAGTATCCCACTGGGCAACCGCCCCGAGCGCATTGTCGAGCTTTTGCTCTGCCTCTTCGAGGCGCTTGGGCCCATGCTCAAGCATATACTTGACCTGCGCATTCGCCTCGAGCTGCAGTTTTGCGGCATCCTGTATGTCGCTCAGCTCCTGGGTCTTCTGGGCCACCTTTTGCTTTCCCTCTTCTTGCTGCCTTTGAAGCTTGGCCTTTTCCTCTGCAAACTTCTCGTTGTAGGCCTGCATCTCGGCCGTCAGCTCTTGCTCTGTTCTGCGCAGCTTTTGCAGCTGCTCTTTGGCCGCCTCGACTTGCTTTTGCAGGGTGCCCTCCTGCTGGGACCGAGCCGCGACCTGCGCCTCGAGCTTCTTGCGTTTGCGCACCAGCTCGTCCTGTCTCGCGGTGCGTTTGGCCAGCGTTTCTTTGGCCTCGACCAGCGCAGGCACAAGCTCGTCGAGAGCAGCGACTTCGTCGAGGGCCCCGGTCAACAGCTTAATCTGGGCCTCCAGGTTTGAACTTTGCTCACGCCGCACAATCAATCGCCTTTTTGCATCCTCGAGCTGCCGTACACTGTCTACAAGCGCGTCCTTTTGCATAAACGGGCTCAGTCTGTCCCATGCGGCCTTGGCCGCTTCGAGCTTGTTCCCGAGCTCTGTAACGTGGTCCACCTTGGCATCGTAGGCTTCAGCGGCTGCTTTGACCGCTTTGTCGATCTTATCACCTTCCTCGACCATTGCTCTGACCTCCTTGACCTTGGCATCGACCTCGATTTGCATCTTATCGTACTCGCCGCGCTCCTTGGCCAAATCTGACTCAAGGACCTCAATTCTCGGCTCGAGCGTGGCTTCCAGCATATCGAGCTCTTTCAGAATCTCAAAGCGGTTTTGTACTTCCAAAACACGCGGGTCTTGCATCTGCTCGGCCCTGAACCGCAGGTACTCGCCCGCCTGATGGAGGCGCGCCGATACCTGGTCATGGTCGGGGGTTTCAAGGTCGCGATAGCTGATTTGGATGCCAATGACCGCTAAAAGAGACCGCAAGTACGCGAATGTCGCGACGCGCTGGGGCAAGCTCGTCTCGCGGGGTTGCGACCCGGGAAACAGACTGGCGGCAAGGGCACTATAAACCTTGGCCACCCATTCACCGTCTGCAAACTCGTGCCAGTCGGGGATATCGTGCGCCGCGAGAAAGTTTGAGATCTCCTCGTGCATGTCAGCGCGTCAAGTCTGGGGGAGTGGTAGAGCTGTAAATTATATAGATTAATTTGGGTTGGGATAAGTGAGGCATATTGATTTAGGGAGCTGCGATTGATTTTGTGACATCACCCCACCTACGCTACTCGAAGCCTCAGCCTCAACAGTCTCGTCCCAGCCCGACACTCCCACCGCTGACATGGAGGTGATTGCTAGCGAAGCGGCGCAGATGCACAAGTGCCTGCAGACGCCCGGCCGCTTGATGGCCAGCCTCAAGCATGCCACGCTGATGATCTCTGAATTGCGCGAGGAGCTCCCGCCGAGGCAGTACTACGAGCGGTTCTCGGCGTGTTTCGATGCGCTCTCACAGCTCAGCGCCTCGCTGCAAACAGTGCACCAGTCACATCACCTCAGCGACATTTATGAACACGTTCAGTACGCCTCCTTTGCCGTGCCCCGTCTCTACCTGATGGTCACCGTGGGCGCCGCATTCATGAGCATTGAGGACGCCCCGCGCCAGGATATCCTTGACGATATGCTCGAGATGGCCCGTGGCGTACAAAACCCCACGCGCGGCTTGTTTTTGAGGTACTACCTGGCCCAGAGAGTCCGGGAGTACCTGCCCGACATCGAGACCGATCACGCAGTGCAGTTTGTGCTGCGCAACTTTGTCGAGATGAACAAGCTGTGGGTGCGTATGCAGCACTCTGGCCCCAGCACTGAACGTCAGAAGCGGGCCGCGGAACGCCGCGAACTGCAGACAATTGTGGGGTTCAACTTGGAGCGCCTTGCGTACCTGAATCTGGATTTGGAGTACTTTAGGGACAAGATCTTCCCTCCCCTTTTGCAACAAATCATTCATTGCCGTGATCCACTTGCTCAAGAATACCTACTTGACGTCATTTGCAGCGCGTTCCCTGCCGAGTTCCACCTCGGTACTTTGGACGTTTACCTCGATGCGTGCGCGCAATTAAGCCCTGCCACAAGTTTACCGGGGGTATTGCTGCAGAGTATTGACCGTTTGACCCAGTGGTTGAGGGACGAGTGGCTGCCTGAACACAAGAGGATCGAGGCCGCCAAGAAGGCCAAGGCCGAGGCCGAGGCCGAGGCTCATAAAGCCAAAGATAAATCCAAGGATACTGAGAAGTCCAAAGAGTCGAAGGAGTCCAAGGATTCTAAAGAGCCCGAGTCAAAAGAGCCCAAGAAGAAAGACGAGAAAGATGAACCTCAAGCCGAGGTCAAGGAGCACCTCGAAACCAAGGAAGAGGCAAAAGAGGAGTCTTCGCTTCCAGATGTTGCCCTACTCTCGATTGGTCCCTCTCCCCTAGCCATTTTTGACACTTATCGCTCGCACTTTGACTCGCTCAAGGACCGCCTCAACCACGGCCAGCGCGCCCAGATCGCCCGTGGTCTGGCCCGTCTCGCTTTTTTGCTTGACAACTCAGACATTGAGCGCATCCATGAGCTGCTGATGTTCGTAGAGGGCGAGAGCGGCGTGCCCAACTCGGCTATTGTCGATCTGCTTCTAGACCTGCTCGAGTACATCCCTCTGCTTGAGTTGATTTCGTTTGGTACCTTCAAGCGTCTCCTCAGCAGCCAAGACAAGGCCGGTCAGCAAGCGGTGGCGGGCGCAGTGCTCAAGGTGCTGTTGGCTAACGAGACCAGCATCACCTCGCTGAATGTGGCCAAGCAGATCTTTGAGCTGTTTGGTCTCATCACCAAGAGCGGTAACATGGAGACTCTGCAGCTCAGTCGCCTCGTGTACCTGCTCAAGGACGATGTGGAGCTGCTCAAGCTCGCGCACACCAGCCTCAGGCAGGGCGGCGTCCAGGTGGTGCAGCAGACGTATGGGGCGCTCGTGACTGCTGCGATCCGTGCGCTGAGGGCCAGTGAGGAAGCGCAGCACAGCGAGATTCTCAAGTTTATTGGCCGCGTGATCAACGACCTGGCTACGATCGGGAGCCAGCCAGAGGCAGCGTTCAGGCTGTACACGCTGAGTGCACTCGTTGCCGACCAGGTGCCGCAGCCCGAGGTGTGCTACGAGTTTTATGTTCAGGCATTCACACTCTATGAAGAGCACATTAGCGACTCCAAGGCGCAGTACCAAGCGATCTGCATTTTGACCGGTTCGCTGCAAAAGTGCCGCCAGCTCGGCGAGGATAACTACACAACGCTGGCCCAGCGGTGCGCCCAGTACGGTCAGAAGCTGCTCAAAAAGGCCGACCAGTGCCGCGCAATCTACATGGCGGCCCACCTCTGGTACGTCGAGGACGGCGACACGGTGCACTTTAGCGACAACGCCCGCGTGCTCGATACTCTGCAGCGGGCCCTCAGAGTGGCTGATGCGTGCATGGACGCTGCCGTCTCCTTGGAATTGTTTGTCGAGGTGCTCAACCGGTTCCTGTACTTTTTGGAGCGCGACGCCGGCGACGTGACGCCAAAGCACGTCAACGGCCTAATTGAGCTTGTGCGCAACAACCTCAAGCAAAGCGAGGAGATGAGCGAGAGCCCGCGCAAGTATTTCGAAAGGACGCTGGCGTTCATTGAGAGCGACGACGGCCCCTTGGCGGAGCTGATTGTCTAAGTTTAGTTATGCAATATATATTTGAGCCTACAGAGAACCAAGTTTTGCCTCAGTCTAGCTATAACGGGCGTCGGTTGCAGCACAAAGCGCCCTGTAGTGGCACCAGGCAGCCGCAACAACGCACACGTGAAATAGCTGGTGGGAGTGGCCCCAGTGGTCAAATCGGCCCGGAAAGAACCGCTCAGGAACAAGCATGCCATATAGGGCCGCGCCACCAATGTAGAGCCCCGCGCTGGCCAGCATCCAGCCAAGGCCGCACCGACGGGATGCTTCTTCAAGCCCAAGACTAAAAGCAGCCCACACAATGGGCAGCGCTCCGCTAAGGCCGTACACTACAAACATGGCTGCGCGGTATGGTCTCCACTCGGGGGTACGAAAAGTGTCGAGCAGGCTCACAAAGGCGCACCCGACCCCCAGGGTTATGAGCAGGCTTTTAAACACAAAACCTTCAAAATTGGGCATTGAAATATCAAGGAGTGAAACCATTGAGCCGGCAATCAAGACACAGATCCCCAAATAGTCTAGTTTGTTGCCGGTTTTGTGCACGTGCTGCGAGTGGCTCTTGACGAGGTGAAAAATCGCCGACATGCCGAGGCAAGCGATGCAGCTCAGGGCAAAAATGAGGAATGGCGGGGCCAGCTGCACGCCCGCTACCAGCGCGAGAATCAGCAGGGCAGGGGCAGCGTGGGTCCAGATATTGCCGGTTTCATTGTGCAGGTAGCCACACGACCGCCACACGGCGGCCATTGTGCCCTCAGATTTCACATATCCCGAGTGGATGTGGGGGTTATCGCGTTGCCAGAGCTCGATCTCGTGGACCCTCAATGTCATCGTAGGGGGGGTGGAAAATATGATCCTAACGCGCCCTGCCTTTACGGGTTGTGGTATCAAAGACTCTTTGGTACATATTTTTGTTAAACCGTCTATTTACAGGCTTCTCGGCACGGCTCAAGCGACCTATATTAGTAGATTGTGTAGACCACAAAAGTCTCTGTTTTAGGGACCAGTTTGGGTCATTGAGCATGGACTGTGCCGCGAGGAATGTGTCTCAGCATATTTGCACACCGCTATGCCAAGAAATTCAGCAGAGCCGCCAGTACCTTAACCACTGGCGGGCAGCCTATAGTGGCGATTGTGGGTCACGATTGCATATGCGTGATTGGGGCGTTTCGTTAAAGCAGTGACGAGACGAGCTATTAACTCTAAGTAGGCATAGTGCTAGCTGTGCACACGCGGCAAAATTTAGTTCAGAGAGCGCAAAGAGCGTCTGGGCTGCCGGTGCCCCCTAAAGAGTCTGCAGCTAGTGCCAGCTCCCCCCCCCCCCCCCCCCCCCCCCCCCCCGCGCGCGTATAAACACCCTTGTTCTTGTGACAATAACCATCCCTCCCTCCAACCACACTGCCCGCCGCGACGTGCCAAACTAACCCACTGGCGAAGCCATTAGGTTGTCTCAAGGTTTACGGCTGAGCAGCGATATTGGTATGCGGCTATGCGCCCCTGGCATTCGAAACCTTCGAGCACACCGTGACCACGACTGTGTACTTCTTTATGGTTGCCCAGCTCATCCAATACAGCCAGCAGTTCGCCACCAAGTTCACTCTCTGGACGTAGGGTGTCGACCACGTCGAAAAACTCAAGAATTGGTGGGATAAAAAGCGCAACGCAACCAATGCGACGAGCGCAACCCTTGCGGCAAGTCGCCGATGAAAATGCTGCAGTCCTGGTCGCCTTGGTCGCGCTGCTGGCGCCTCAGTTGGGTTGCGAGAACGAATATTCCATTGAAGTCGCCGACCTTGAACTTGTCGGCATTCTCGATTGCGCTTTTTAGTCCTTCCACGTTCCCGGTTTGAGAATGCCAGCAAGATCAAGGCCGACGACTTCAATGAAATATTCGTCCTCGCAATCCAACTGAGGCGCTTGTTTGATGCAGGTTCTCAACGCCATACTGGTGTTTGTTCAAACCAAGGGGTCTGCCTCGTATACTTGTTCTGTGAGGAGCCGGCATCCTCGAGTTTGCACAAGGGCGAGCATACATTGGGCCTTGCATCAAGTCGTGTGACCCTGCGCGAGAGGTCTGCACTAGAGCTGGCATCCCTTGAGCAATCATGCGGCCGCTGAATTGTACCGGCTGCAACCACAAACCAAAAGTGCGCTCTCCAATACGCGAGTTGAGCACTCCAAGTCGACGACCAGCAAGGCCAAGATGAATCGTGCCCCAAACGGCCGCATGGATGAGCTTATCGTCTGTTTGGATCTCTAGGCTTGCGTATTGTAGTGCGTACTTCTGGTTGGTGACCCCCGGCGGATACAATTGTACAGCAACAGGATTTCTCTGGCGATGCCAGCTCAAGGGCTGACCCTCTCGCGTTTTACTGGGGAAGCTCAAACCATACTTATATATCTATACGTTGCCGTGCCCCACGCAAATTCGAGACTTTACCCCGGACCATCCCACCCCCTGGGCACCCCTCTCTTGGGCCCCTCTTGGGCCCCTCTGGTCCCCCACGCTCTTACATAGCTCCTACATGAACGTCGCCAGCGATGGGAACCAAAAGATCTGCGTGATCATGTGCGGGCTGCCCGCGCGCGGCAAGAGCTTTATGTCTAATAAGATTGTGCGCTACCTCACGTGGCAGAGCGTACCGTCCCAGGCGTTCAATGTCGGGGTGTACCGGCGCGAGCTGATGCCAGGCCCCTCGGCGGCCTTCTTTGAGACTGGCAACGCAGAGGGTGAGGAAATCCGTCTCAAAGCGGCCGAGCTGGCGCTGCAAAAGACCATACAGTGGCTCAAAAAGCCAGGAAATGTCGTTGCTGTTTACGACGGGACAAACAGCACCAAAGAGAGGCGGCAGTGGCTCAAAAAGGGCCTCGAGAAGCACGATATCCGGCCCATTTTTGTCGAAACTATCTGTAACAACCCGCAAATCGTCATGCAAAACGTCATGGACGTCAAAACCAGCTCGCCCGATTATGAGGGTATGGATCCCCAGGAGGCTGCCCAAGACTTTATGAACCGCATTGCCAAGTACGAGCAGACGTATGAGCCGATTGACGTGGAGGAGCAGCTCACATACCTCAAGATATTTGATATCGGCGAGCACGTCGTGGTGCACGCGTTGCGCAGCTACCTCGAGTCGCGGATTGTGTACTACCTCATGAACCTGCACATTCGGCCGCGCCGTCTGTGGCTGTCTCGTCATGGCGAGTCAGAGTACAATTTAACCGGCCAATTGGGCGGCGACTCGAGCATCTCGTCGCGGGGTGAGCTGTATGCCCAAAAGCTCCCTGAGTTGGTGGCCAAAGCGGTTGGGGACCAGCCCCTGACGGTGTGGACCTCAATGCTGAAGCGCACGCAGCAAACGGCGAGGTTCCTGGAGCACCCCAAAATTGCCTGGAAGGCGCTCGACGAGCTGGACGCCGGCGTTTGCGATGGCTTGACCTATGAGGAAATCCAGCAAAAGTACCCCGAGGACTTTGCTGCTCGTGATGAAAACAAGTATCAGTACCGCTACCGGTGCGGCGAGTCGTACATGGACGTGGTTACGCGCCTCGATCCAATTATTATGGAGCTCGAACGCCAGGAAAATATCTTGATTGTTACCCACCAAGCGGTGCTGCGCTGCATCTATGCCTACTACATGAACGTGCCTCAAGAGCTCAGTCCCTGGATGGAGGTGCCGCTGCACACGCTCATTTGCCTGGAGCCCCATGCTTATGGTACTAAAGAGACGCGCATCACTGCTAATATCCCGGCCGTGAGCACGTTCCGCGCGAAAGGCGCCAAAGCTTGATAACTGCCTTCTCGCTGCCTTCTGGCTGCCCTCTGGCTGCCTCCCTGCTCGCTGCCTGCTTGCTGCCTCCCCTGTGGGTTGTGCCGGGCTGATGCACTCATGCCCCTACCCTAGCTATATATTCAAACTCAATCTAACTCAATCTCATTCAAACTCTATCTCAAACACCGCCCCATCACCGATCTCATCTATAAAACATCAAAATATCAACAATTTGTCATGCGCTCGGTGAACCTGTTGACGGTTGAGAATGTGCGCCTGCTGAGCTGCACTGCCGAGTCGCCGCCGCCTACGCCTCAGGATCCTCCTCAACTCTCGCGCAGCGTCGTAGTGTCTACTGGACTGCTGCGCATCACGTCCACCGAGGGCAGGGAAATCGCGTACCTCCATCTGGGCGCGTTTAGCCACCCGCTGATGCCGCGCACAAGGGTCTGGCGCAAGGACGGAGTCTTAATATTCAAGCAGCCCACGCCGGGCCGCTACTGGGTGCTTGAACTGGCCTTTGGCAAGGTGGACTTGATCCTCTCAAGGGTGTGCGCGCTGAGCCCCAAGGTTGACGCGCCAGAGGTTGAGGAGCAACAAGAAGAGCACAAAATGAGTCCGCTTGTGCGTGATGCAATTGAGACGTGCTCGCGGCGCCCTCGCTCGGTCGGCAGCATGACTTGGAGCGAGGGCAGCGAGCGCGCAGGGCGTGAGCGCGGCGAGCGCGGCGAGCACAGCCCACCAGGGTCAGTGTCGCGCATGGATCTTCACCTCGATGATTCCTCGCGGTTCGATGATGCAGAGGAACTTGAAACGCCGCTCGTGACCCAACATTCGAGCTTCCTCGACTCGGACGAAGAGCTCCAACCACCAACTGGACTGGGTATCACAACGGCGCCTCTGCCCTCGCGGAGCTCAAGCAAACGCACCAGCAGCCGCTCAACGCCAATAGCCCCCCGTGTTTCGAGCCGAGCAAGCTCTGTGAGTGCCCGCACAGCCACGCCAGCCCCGCCCCAAACGCCCCAAGCGCCCCAGGGACCCGCGGGGCCTGCGCGCAGCGAGAGCCGTTCCAGCCGCTCAAGCCGTTCAAGTAAGGCCAGCTATGCAAGTCATGCGAGCCACGCAAGCCATGCAAGTCTCAATTTACCCCATGCACCAGCCAGTGGATCGCCAGCAAGTCGCACATCGGCTAAGGGCAGCCCGCCCGAGACTCCGCGTGGCTCGAGCCATGACCATGATGATCAAACACCTGTGCGGCCTGCGAGTAACTTGAGTGAGCTCAGCCCATCACGCTTTGAATCGCCCGAAACGCCCACTCAGGCGCCCAAATTCGCCGGGTTCACTGAGCCTCCTCAGCCCGCCGTGGAGCCCAGATCTGCTTCCAAAGTAGCCCCCAAAACGGCTCCCAATACAATCGTGGCCTCGATTCCTGTGCCTACAACCACATCGCACACCGCACAGAGCCCCCACAGCACCATCGTTGGGGCCGCCCTGGGCTCGCCCCTTGGCACCATGGCACGCTCCCTCACCCTGACTTCGCCCATCCCCTCGGGATCCCCAGAGTCTATACCCCTCAAAAACGACGGCCTCAGGATCCTCGAAGCTATTATGGTCGGCAGCCACGGTAAAACATCGCCCTCCCAGGAGACATGGTCGCCGCTGTCGCCGACCCATTTGGGTAAGAACCCCGTATTTATTGCAACTCCACCGCTCAAGTTTGGCGAGATTTTCGAGTTTGAGCGGTCGTCCGAGCGACCCTCGAACGACCTCGACGTGTTCAAGCACACGGGGTCCCCGGAAGATTCCCCCGAGACGTTCCTGGACGAGGACCGCGAGCGTACCCCGGAGAGCGGGCAGTGGACCTTTTCCCGGCCGCCAGACTCGTCCGCAGTGCTTGCCTATTCAACCCCGCCTCGCGGCCCTCGCGGGCCCGCCCTCGATCCGAAAAATCTCGTCAAGGTGGGGGCCGGACGCGCGCCAATTTTGTCGGTGGGCGCGTTTCTGTCTTGGCAAATTACAATGGCCGCTGCCGCAAAGCCAAGCTAGATATTTATTATTTATTGAATTTATCCGCCAACTGATCGTTGGTGGGCTCTACAAGGATAGAGCCGTCGTCAAATACCACCACTGGGATGTGCTCAGAGCCGCTAATGTCGCGGGCCTCCTGTTTGAGCTTGGGGTCAGACTCGATATCCAACCATTCGTAGCTGATATTGTGTTCATCAAGCCATGCCTTAGCTCTGCGCGTGTCGCCGCACCAATCTGCTCCATACACCTTAACCATATAACCTCGCCTGGAGCTCCCGCTCGGGAGCCTCCTGGTTATATGAGCGACGTTTGCGTCATCCCCTACAGCGATTGCCTAGCGCTGAGGCACGAGATCTTGTGGCCAAATGTGCCAATTGATCAGTCCAAAGTGCCAGGAGACGACACTGCCGAGCACCTAGGAATCTATCGCGATGGCCAACTGGTGAGCTGTTTATCGGTATTTGAGGATGGCGGCAGCGTACAAGTGCGCAAGTTTGCCACCAAGACCGCTTACCAAGGGCAGGGTCTCGGTTCGGCACTGCTTTCCCATGTGCTTGAGAATCACGCCAACGTATGGCTAGATGCCCGCCTGACCGCCATCGGCTTCTACCACAAATTCGGGTTTGAGCAGGTGGGCGGGGTGTTTTTGAAAAATAAAACTATGGAGCATGTCCGAATGGAACGGCACAAAGCATAGATATTCCACACACCGTTTGAGACACTCTAAAAAAAATCGCCCAATGGCTGGGCCCCGGCAGATCAGCTGATCGGCCGCCTCCACTGAGGGGCGCTTGCGGGGGTGCTTCTCCAGCTTGAGGCTCCGCGTGAGGCTCCCCAGGGGCAGCTGCGGGCTGCGAGGCGCTCTCGTCTAGGCTTAAAGATTGAATAAATAAATAAATAACATGAGTATCGCACCTCAAAAATCAAAATCCGCGGTGGGGGTGGCGACTTTTTTCTTTTAGTCGTCCGACGTGATCACGAGAGCGCCGCGCGCATTGCGATTATTGCGCTTAAACAAATCCATTAGTGAGTTTTGCTCTTGGGGGTTGACATTGAATGTCTCAAAATCGCACACAGAGTTGCGCAGCACGCCGCGGGGACTGAGACTCATTCTAAGGCACGACGAGCCATTCAAGAACCCTTGCAGCAGAATATCGTCCATCTTGGACTCATCAGCCAGGCGGTCAAGCTCGCAAGCAATAAATTCGTCCTCGGGGCTAGGCAAATATGTGTCGTGGGGCTGCTGGTATGGGGCCTGCTGCTGCTGCTGCTGCTGTTTGGCCTTGGCGTAGCTACGCTCGTAAAGGTTCTCCTTGGTGGGTGAGGTCTGCGCGCGGGGGGAACCCACGAACAGGCCCTCGGCGGGCCTTGCGGTTGTTGGGCGCATCATCATGGAGTTGTCAAAGCAGGTCCCGTCAGATCTTACTTATACCCTGCGACGCGTGCATTTAAGCTTGCATAAGTAGTGCATGCATCAAGACAAGGGGGTGCATGATGGTCTCGCCAAACGAGCCAACATGGCTGGGATGTGGGGCAATTTTTCAGCATATTGTGATTTCTACCCTTGTTTTAGGGGAACTTGAAATTAGTACCCCAATTCCTTTGGCATGCAGTGCATTCCTTAATGTCTCAGCTTGGCTAATGTGCATGCACCCTGTTACAGCGTCACAAAGTACTGCACTCGGCACGGCGTAATGTTCGAGAGCAGGTGCGAGGGCAAAACCTTAATTCGCGAACTGCTTGTACCAATATTACAGTCAGGTTGCTCAAATTTTCAGCCCGAGAATCAGAGTTTTTTCTGCCAGTAACGAGGTCCGTGTTACGCGCCTAGACTCAATTTGCAATTTCTGCTGCATTAGCGAATGCCCACTCATTCAGCGAGCGCGGAGCGAGCACCGTACAATATTTTCTTGGTGGTTTTACAGTAAAACTAGTTCAGAGGAACGCGCTTATCGCGACTATCACCGGTGGCGGTGGTTCGCTGAGAGGGACCTCTTATGCATTAATTACATGCAGGGGTCCAACAACAAGCGAGCAGTCTTGAACTCGCAAAGACAGCGGGCCGCTCGTCTATTGCTGAAGATTTCCGATTTGCAGATGTAAATAAAATTAAATGCAACTCTGAGACACCTGCGTCCCATCTGGTCTGTGATGCAGCTCACTCTGCACCTACCGATCGCCGCCAATGTCTGACCCACTGCATAGCGTAGCTTGCGCAAAATTACAGATGCAAAATATATAACACACAGCTAAACTCCTTCATTTACCGAGAACCTCGCTCTCGAGGCTGGCCAGAGCCTCCTCGTAACGGCTGTCTGGCTCAATCTGCGCCTCCGAGACACTGATCTCACCTTCGCGGGAGATGTCGTTTTGCAATGTCCAAAAGTGTTTACGCTCAGCAGATGATACGCAGAGGGTCCATGCCGAACCCTCGCTGCCGGCACGAGCGGTACGCCCCACGCGATGCACGTACTCTCGAGCACCCAACGGTAGGTCGTAATTGACGACGCAATCAACGCCCTTGACGTCGATACCACGAGCAATTAAATCCGTGCAAACAAGAATAGAGATTTTTTCTTCCGCAAATTCGCGCAGAGTACGTTTACGATCGGCAACGGCCAGCTCACCGCTGCAGCGCTCTACTGCAACGTCCTGCGAGTAAACTGTGCGGAAAATGTGATGCACAAGGCGGGCAAGACGGGCAGCAGCCTCGTTACTACGCACAAAAACAATTGTGCGCTTAGAGCTGCTGCGTTTAATGAGCTCGTCCACGAGCGCGAGAGGCTTATCGCCGAGCGTCTTGATGCGCAAAAGGTGCTCGTGCAGGCCAGCAGGGATGGTAAACTCGCGCTCACTTTCGCCAACAACAAAAATCTTGGGGGCGCGAGGGATGTCACGGATCTGGAGAGCGGCCAATTTACCCGGGTCGCGAGTCAAGGTAGCTGAGAAAATTAGGCGTTGTGGGGGTCTTGACCAGGTTTGTTGCATGTCCACGGGAAAATTTGTGGCAGGTGTAGCCTTGGCAAGCGCCTTACTCCAGTCCTGGAATGATTGACCCAGCAAACGGTCGGCCTCGTCAATAACAATGAATTGCACGCTAGCCAAAATGTTTCCGCTCGCCAAATGGTCAGACAAGCGACCAGGGGTAGCTACCAAGATATCAGGCTCAAAGTCGCGTAGCAGCTCCTTTTCTTTAGCCAGACTACGATCGCTGCGCAGCGACAAGGTGTGCAGTTTGGTGCCCTTGGTGAGATCCTCCAAAGTCTTGACCACCTGCGTCAATAGTGGCCTGGTGGGGACTAGAATAAGGGCCCGGGGTTTGCGCACATGGCGGTCTAGAAGCATCTCCACAATTGGCACACAGTATGCCAAGGTCTTACCCGAACCGGTGAAGGAGTTGACGAGAATATCCACGGGCGGGAGAGGACTCTTGCTTCGTTGGGCCTCAAGCACAGCAGGAATTACGGCTGTTTGCACAGCAAAAGCAGATTCGTATCCAAGCTCAACCAAGCGCGAGCACAGCGAGTCTCTTACCCCAAGCTCGCCAAAAGATTTTTTTTGGTCTTGGTCAATGTGTTCAGGCTCTACAAGCCACTGCAGGCGCGCATGTGTGCGTTTTTCGTAAACCTTTTCTGGTTGGGGCAGCGGGTTGAGGCCCTGCTGCTGCTCTACCTCGGGTTCTTGTGGTTCTTGATCAGAATTATCCTCGGGCTGATCCTGCTCGGCCTGCTTTTCACTAGCTCCAGAGGCCACTTGCTTTTTAGCCTCTTTTGCGCGCTGAACATGTTCATATTGTTCAGACTTTTGCTTTATTTGTCCATACCTTGCCAGGACACTGGAAAGTTTGTCTGACATGATGAATAGTTTCACGGTGTGGATGGTAGTGTAGATCTATGTACTGCGGCGGGAATGCCTTGAAACAACAACAACTGTCTGCAGTTGTGGGCCACAAATATAACTAAATTTCACTTTTTTTTAGCAGCTTTTCCTAATGGTAACAGTATAAACCCCAAACAAGTCAAGACAATACTAAGAAGCTAGGCAGGCTTGACGAAAACTTAAGTTCGCTGCACAAGCAGAATCACCTATTTCAGCTGCCCAGGAAACTATTTTCGCGCCGTGCAAACTCCTGCCACGCTCTGCCTCACATTCTCAGGCTCACCTGACTGCTCACCGTCAGCCACCTTGCCACAAAAAAATGCGGGCCTCTTTACCACTGTTAAAACGCTCAGCATGGAAGATGCCGTTTATTGTGCCCCTTCCCATCAAAGAGGCGCGCGCTAGCAACACGCCAATCCGCACAAACGCCCGGTCGTGCACGATTTTGCCGAGCTTTATTGGGCTCAAATTTCAGATCCACAACGGCCGTGCCTACCAGGAAGTGACCATTAACGAGGACATGGTTGGATATAAACTGGGTGATTTTGCTCCCACGCGGATCCGCCACGTCTACTCCAAGAAGAAATAAGCGGCGTGGAGTCGAGCCGATTTGGGCCCGATTCGGGCCGCAAGCCGCTGTGAATCTGGAGGTTTGACCTGCGGTATGCCTCAAATAAAAATTGTACATAGCCTATCTATGCCTAAAACCCATGCTTCTATTGGTGATGAGAGCGGGGCTGCGGTTTGGCCCCTGGCCGTTTGGGCGCCCTTGGAATCTGAGCATGACGTCATGGCGCAGCTCCCAGCCCTCATCATGTTAAGAGAAAACCCAACCTGACGAGGGGTTGCCCAATTGACATGACTTTCCCCAGTGAGGCGGTGGACGTCAAGCTTGTTTTTAGCGATATGGACGGAACTCTTCTGAACCAAGATGGCCTCTTGCCCGACGGGTTCGGCGAGGTTTACGCGGCGCTCAAGGCCAAGGGCATTCCGTTTGTGCCTGCGTCTGGGCGCCAGCTGGCGACCCTGCGCCACGTGTTTGGCGATTTGGCCGACGAGCTCAGCTATGTGGCTGAGAACGGCAACATGGTCGTGCACAATGACGAGATTGTGAGCGCAACCGTGATGGACGCTGATCTCGTGGCCAAAGTCGAGTCCATTGTCAAGCAGCTGGGCCGCATCGATGGCCGCGACATTGGCCTTGTCGTTTGTGGCCACAAGTCGGCGTACACCGAGCGTACCGACTTTAGATTCCTCCAGGAGGTGCGCAAGTACTATGCCGAGCTTGCCATCGTTCCCGACCTGACCTCGATCCCAGACAAGGTGTGCAAGCTTGCCATCTTTGACTTTGACTCGGCGGCCGAGGCCCGCCCCGCTTTTGAGGCCGTTGAGCAGCAGGCTGCCGTCGTTGCTTCCTCAGAGAACTGGATCGATATTATGGACCCCCGCGTCAACAAGGGCGTTGCAGTGCGCGCCATGCAAAGGGCTCTCGACATCAAGCCCGAAAACACCGTTGCGTTTGGCGATTTCCTCAACGATCTCGAGATGATGCAGAGCGTCGGCTTGAGCTTTGCAATGGCAAATGCGCACCCGGAAATCAAGAAAACGGCAAAATACGGGTGCCCCAGTAATGCTGAGGCCGGTGTTTTGACCACGTTGAAAAAGCTCCTTGATTGATGTATATATATAGACCTAGATCAGATGGTGTCGCTTTATTTTGTTTATTTTCTTTTATTGTTTGCTCTGGGATCCTAGAGACTCTTTGTAGGGCCAGTATGGCTTTCGGTTTCCGAAAAAAAGAGGGCAGTGCAAGCCACGCAGCAAATACCGCAGACGCAATGCATTAATTCCCCACTTCTGGAGTAATTGTGTAGATCAGCTAGTGAATTGGCCTTTTTGGCGCCCACAGCGTTCCAAGTTACTCAATTAAAGTTTGAAGCTGATTGGATCACGCCACTAGCCAGATTTTGAGTTTCAGCCAGGTTCAGCTGGTTGTGGGGTAGCACGTGGTAAGTGACACTGGACGGTACGGCAATAGATTCTACATATACTGCAGCTATATTAAGCTCTCACCAGTGGAAACTGGTTTCCATGGCTCCCTTGGTCACCTTATCGTCGGGCCTCGCATCGGCCGGGCCTTGCATATTGACAGCACCCGAGACACGCGTCGTGACATTCGCCACCTTGTCCGCTACAGTAGTCTTGATTTCGACCAAATAGCTGCTTTTATAAATAAATGGCTCTCAATTGATAAATCTAAAATAATTTCGAGCTCCCCGAGGCAGCTAGAGGCACAACATGGCACAACATGGATCCAACAAGGGTGCCATTAAAGGTCCCATTGACAGCTTCATACAACAACTCTTTGCAACACCTATACCCTCATGCCGAGAATTGGTATCTCGCCCGTCAAGATACCCGTCCCCACTCTCAGTCGCTACGAGAACGTGCAGCCCCCTAGTGGTGCCTTCCAGACCAACACCCAGTCTGCTAGCGACCGAACTGGCACACTTGCTGTTTTCTGCGAGGAGACTGCACCTAGGCCAAAGCAGGACCTGCCAGTACCATATGTATCCCGTGCTCTCCATGCCCAAACTCCTTCACCCAATAAAATTCGCGTCGGCAACACTTTGTACACCGAGCTCGAGAAGTTGGGCAGTGGCGGTTACTCGGTTGTGCACAAGGTCAAGAGCCCAGACAACAAGACCTATGCTCTCAAGCGTGTTCGCCTCGATGGACCTGATGGCGATCTCCTGCCAGACCTCAAGAGCGAGATCCAGATCCTCAACTTGCTAAAGGGCTGCTCGCATGTAGTACAGCTCTACGCCTTTGAGACCACGTCGAACCTCATCACCATGGTTATGGAGCGCGGCGACCGGGATATGCATGAAATTATGCACTCTGGCGGTTGGGCTCAAACCTCTGCTCAATTTTACGTTTCGCAGCTGCTGGCCTGTGTGGCAGAGGTGCACGCTCGCGGCATAGTTCACAGCGATCTCAAGCCGGCCAACTTTATTATGTGCATGGGCACCCTCAAGCTGATTGATTTTGGCATCTCATCGCGCATCCCCGACAGCACCTGCCACATTTACAAGGAGACCGCCATTGGCACTCTCAGCTACATGGCGCCCGAAACTTTGCGCGAGAGCACATGCGTGCAGTCTCTCAAATACGGCAAGCCCAGCGACATGTGGAGCTTGGGTTGCATTATCCATGAGATGTTTTATGGCGCCCCTCCGTTTGCCAAGTGGAGACGCCAACAGGTTGAAGTTATTGCCGGGCCCACGCCAGTGAGTCTCTCTCCTAGGGGCCTCTTTGGGTCGGTCCCTAACATGTATCTTAATTTGATGCGCGGGCTGCTCAACAAAAACCCCATGCTCCGCCTCGACATGGCCAAGGCTCAGCAGCTGCTGTTGGCTAAGGCGCCAGTTTCTGAGGCGTTTCTGTATGATCTAGTCGCATATGCCGCCGACTTGGGTAGCAAAGCAGAGCACAAGCGCTCGGAAGAGCGCCTGTTCAAGATTTCCGACGCCGTGTTTGCAAAGTTGAGTAGTCTCTCAAAGTAGCTAGTATACAGTATACAGATTGTAGTTATACGTATAAAGAAGGGAGCGCCTCTTCGCGCCTCTACGCGCCTCTGCCCTCGCTTCTGCGATCCATCATGAGCCTATTGTTGCGCTGCTCGCCGCTTCTATCGGTCCAGCCGTCCCATTGGCCCCACCCGCCGAGCCTAATGACCATGGCGGTGGCATTGTCGCGCGTGCCGAGATCAACGACATAATTAACAATTTCGGTGGCTGCACGCTGCGGAGTGCCGCGCGAGCCCCAATTTTCAGCGCTCTGAATCACCAGATCAACGATTTCTTGATCGCTAGCCTTGTCGGTGACGCCATCAGTGCACAGCACCAAAAATGCCTCTTTTCCGGGCAAGCGGCCAGCGTCTTGACCCAGCAGGTAGCCTGTGAGGTCTGGCTCGGCGCTGATTCCAAACGATTTGGCTCTCAAATCACCAAACGCCCGCGTGTTGGTGTATTGGAGAAACCTGTTGTTACCGCCGTCCACTTGGACAAAGGCATCGCGGAACGCCGTCAAACGCTCTGTTTCGTGCGGTGAGCCAGGGTGGTGCACAGTGCTAAGGGGTAAAACGTTGCCCCTGTTGTCGCTGATAATGGCTCGCGTATCACCGACCTGAGCAATTGTGATCACGGCAGGGCCCCCGTCCCAATATTCAGATGAGCCAAGTGAATAAATATAGGCGCAGGTCGCGGTGGTACCGGCCTGCATCTCCTCGTCCCAGACTTTGAGGTCGGCCGACAAGAATGCCAGCGGCAAGCGCTTGGCGAGATCATCGTTGCGCCGAGCGTTTTGCCTGTCGAGCGTCGGCAGTTTGCTTCGCCATGCTCGCCAGTACCCGCCAATCTTGTCCTTGTAGGCTTGAGCAAGCGACGGCCCCTCGGCAGGGTCCTGATTTTCGACTATTGATGGGAGGGTGGACGAGATATAGTCGACTACGTCGACTCCTCCATGGCCATCAAACACGCTATAGTTGAAAACTTTGAGGGGGGTACCGTCTTTGCTCTTGAGCTCGAGCATACACGCTGCGAGCCGATCCTCGTTGTAGTCGCGCATTCCTCGGTCTGTGTGGTGCCCAACAAATGCTGGGACTTTTAAAAGAGGCACTCGCATACGGCCGTGCCCCGTTTTTATCGTGTAGTCGGTGGAGAGCCGGCGTAGCCCAGGTAGCCCGCGTACCCTCATGTAATGTGGGGTATGGACGAAAGTGTTGACTTCACGGCGGTTGCCTTTGTAGAAACTGAGGGGTATAGGTAGATTATATTGCTCTCCGGATTGGCACATCCTTGCATTTTTGAAAATGTGTCCCAACATATTTTTTTCCCCGGAATGTGTCCCAGCATATGAGCAAGATGCCCGCTGCCTGGGGCCCCAAGAGCCACCCAAGGGCGCCCTCAGCACCTCCCCTGCACGCACGCCCTTGGCACCCAGATCTAAATCTCAACTCGAATATACAGACTATTTAAAGCTTAGGTCCCTCGTCCGGCAGCTCAATGGCAGCGGCGCTGATGGCCACCGTCTTGCGCTCAACGACATGGGTCTCAAACACAATCTTCTTGCCCTCCTTCCAGGCAACGACTTTGAGGGTCTCACCGGGGAACACGTGGCCCGAGAAGCGCACTTTGAGGTTCTTGAAGATGCCAAACTGGTCGACAAGCAACCGGCCAGAGATACCGAGCGTGCACAAGCCGTGGAGAATGGGCTTGTCAAAGCCGCCGACCGCAGCAAACGAAGGGTCAATGTGCAGCGGGTTAAAGTCACCGCTGAGGCGGTACAGCGCGGCTTGGTCGTCGCTGGTCTTGAACGAGGCCTCAAAGTCGGGCGCGCGGCTGGGCGGCTTATTGGGGGCGTTAATGGCGCCGTGGTCGTCGGCCTGTTTCTTGCCGCCGAAACCGCCAGAGCCACGAATAAAGGTGCTCATGACGTTGGTGAACACAAGGTCGCCAGTCTCCTTGTCCTTGATCTCGGACTTGGCCATAACAACAGCGGCCTTGCCCTTGTCAACAAGGTCAAACAGAGAGGACTCGACCTCAAAGGTGCCCTCATCGGGGATGGGCCACTTGTTGACTTCTAGGTACTGCTCGCCATGCAGCAGCTTCATGGGGTTGAAGTTGGGCACCACCTCGTCGTAAGGGATGGGAGCAGTAAAGGGAGGAATGACGCCGATCGTGGGGTATGCCTCAAAGTCGTCGGCACCCTCAAAGGTGTGCTTCAGGTCAGTGGCCGGAGCACCGATACCGAGGTTGTACAGGATCAGCTTCTCAGAGTTCCAGCTCCACTCGCCCGAACCAGAGGGCACCTTGTTGGCCTCGGCAGCCATCTCAAAGATAGCCATGTTGCTCTCGGTGGCAGTCTCGGGGTGGGTGGCGTTCTCGTCAAAGGTGATAATCTGCTCCCAGTGGTCGCGCACTTGCTCCGGGGTCAAACCGTTGCGCACAGGGATGGCAACACCGGCAGTACGCTGCCAGCGGGTCGAGCCCACCCAAGCACCGCCGGCCTCGTAGAGCTTGCCGGACTCGGGGGCCGAGCTCGAAGCAAGCAAAAGCCCCAAGGGAGCAATAAAGCCGGGCTTGAGGCCCTCGAGCATCTCGGGAGTAAACACACCAGAAGTCATGCCGGTACCGGCAGTGGGAGCCACGGCGTTGGCAATAATGCCGCTGCGCTCGCCCTCAATGGCCAGAGCCTTTGTAAAGCCGAGGATACCGGCCTTGGCGGCAGCATAGTTGGCTTGGCCAAAGTTGCCGTAAATGCCCGAGGTAGACGCGGTGTTGACCACGCGGCCGTACTTTTGCTTGACAAAATAGGGGTACGCCGCCTTGGTGACGCTGAAGGTACCAAACAAGTGCACCTGCTGGATGATCTGCCACAGCTTATCGTCCATCTTGACCATCGACTTGTCGCGAATGATGCCGGCGTTGTTGATCACGGCGTGCACGGCGCCAAAGTTGTCAATGGCGGTCTTGACCACCTTTTCGCCCTCGGTGACGTTGTTGCTGTCGCCAACAGCCACGCCGCCGGCTTCCTTGATGAGCCTCAAGGTCTCCTCGGTCGAGCCCAAGTCATTGACAACCACCTTGGCGCCCAACTTGGCAGCACTCAGGGCGTACTGCTGGCCAATACCGGCGCCAGCGCCAGTCACAATCACGACCTGGTCCTTGAACGACACCTCGGGGCCCTGCTCGGCAGGCTGCAGCTTGGGCGCCTCCTCCAAAATGGCGAGCAGGTCCTTGGGGCCCGTGGGGTGCTCGACGCCCTCGGCCTCAAAGTTGGTGATATCCTCGTACCGCTTGAGCACGGCGCTGGGAGTAAAGCTCGAATCGGGCTTGAACGCAACGCCAGCGCTGCGCTCCCAGCGAACCTTGGTCACAACGCCCGCAGCGGTCTCGTAGATGCCGTTCGAGTCGGTGGTGTCCTCGTGCACCAGGTAGCCAACAACCGGCACAACGTACTCGGGGCTAAGCTTCTCAAGCAGGTCAGGAGGCAGCACAGTCTCGGTCATGCGCGACGCAGCCAGAGGAACAATCACATTGGCAGTGATATTGTACTTCTCGCCCTCCTTGGCGAGGGTCTCGGTGAAGCCCACGAGAGCCAACTTGGCGGCCGAATAGTTGGTTTGACCAAAGTTACCGTACAAACCAGCGGCGCTGGCAGTGTTGATGACGCGGCCAAACTTTTGCTTGCGGAAATAGGGCCAAGCGGCGTGGGTCACCTTGAACGAGCCAAACACGTGGACATCTTGAACAAATTGCCAGTCCTTGTCGGTCATCTTTTTGAACGACTTGTCGCGGAGAATTCCGGCGTTGTTGATCACAATGTGCACTGTACCAAACGCATCGACGGCAGTCTTGATAATCTTGTCGCCGTCGGTGACCGAGTCGTAGTTGGCGACGGCCTTGCCGCCGAGCGCCTCAATCTCCTTGACCACACCGTCAGCCACGCGACCGTTCGCCTCATCTCCTTGGAGCGAGCCACCGAGGTCATTGACCACGACGCTCGCGCCACGCGCGCCAAAGAACAACGCATATGCTTTACCGAGCCCGCCGCCAGCACCTGTGACGACGACTACTTTGCCATCATACCGAATTTCAGACATTGAGATGGGATGAGCGTCCGAGTGGGAGCATGTGACAATTATATAGGTGGTGGGCAAGGGTACGGCGGCCACCGCGCCTTTGCGCGTCTGTTGCCCTTCCAAGGCCATTACAATTAATATTAGAGATTAACGCACCTATTAAAATGAAATAGTAAAGAAATGACTGCCTACAAAAGGGTTAAAGTTACATCCGAGGTCATGCTACCCCGGAATCTGGGTTAGGGCCGGGGTCGGTAAATGTGGGGGGTGGGAGTGGGGTAGCCGCGAGCCGAAAAATGAATGAATGGGGCCAGTGTTTGCACTATGTGCTGTTTAAGCTAAATATGTGCCACTGAGATTTAGCAACTAGTCTCCTAGTGCCCGGGCAAACGCCTCGTCTCGGCTCGGTTGGGCACGGAAAATGAGATCCATCATCTAGGGTAGGGGATGGTGGGGCGGTAAACCATGCCTATAGCGGGCCAACTCGACAGACTGGTCAAGAATGGACATCCGGTTTTTGCCGAATTAAGCGAGGCGTGGTGTTTACGGTGTGTGTTTAGCTATGTATGTGGCCCCAATAGTTACAAGTCGTAGACAAGGGAGAGGTTGTGAAAGCAACCGCCCAAATATCACCAGTGGTCGAGCATTGGCTAGAGAGCGCTGCCAGAATGATTGCCCGAACACACTGCCAAATCCCAGCGAGACCTACATAAAAGAGATTCACTTTAACATCTTACGAGCATTCCACTGGCACACTACCTAACCACAAATTGACCTTTTCCACTAATGACTTACATCTTGAGCGCGTTGGGCCTGTCATCAACTCGCCAAGGGGCTCGCCAAGGGGGGCTCGCCAGGAGCGCTGACTGCACCCAAGCTTATATTATGCATCTACCCAACATGCCCCACATTATGCGGAGAGGCTTGCACGCAAGCACGATTCTCGGCAAACGAATCCCCAGTCTCAGCAGCATCAAGCCCGTGGACATCCAAGAGTATGCACGGCAAGCCAAGGAGCTTGAACCAGTACGCCTTGCCACCGAACCGGTCGATGGCTCTGGCGAGCAAACGGGGCTCGTGAAATCGTTTTTGTGGGGATCCTCAAGCGCCAAAGCCGAAGCAAACCAGATGGAGCAGAGTTTCTCGCAGCAATTGCAGCGGGGCAAGTACGTCCACGGCATTGAGTTCCACGATGTTCACCCCACCAAGAGCGTCGAATACTGCGAATTGCTCAACGAGGCGTACCCCATGCTCAACAGCGATCCTGCCATTCGCGAGCACTCACGCCTCGTGGGCAGCTGGCGCACCGTGATTGGCGATATGGACCGGTTTGTCCACATTTGGGAGTACGACGGCTACGTCGGCTACCACAACGCCATGGTGGCTGCGCACAAAAAGCCCGAGTATTTGGACTATTTGGAGCAATTGCGGGCCTCCTTGCGGTCGCGCAACAGCAACATTATCCAGGAATTTGGGTTCTGGGGCGGTACCTCGCGCCCCCACAACTTGGGCGGCATTTTCGAGCTTAGGGCCTACACTCTCAAGCCGGGCAAGCTGCTCGAGTGGGAAACTCATTGGCGCAAGGGCATTGAAGTGCGCCGCCAGGTCATGGAGCCTGTGGGCGCTTGGTTCTCCCAGATTGGGCCTCTCAACAAGGTGTACCACTTGTGGCAGTTTGCCGACTTTGAGCAGCGCAAGCTGGCCCGCCAAAAGAGCTGGGAGCTCGATGGATGGGCTGACACTACGCACAAGACCGTGGAGCTCATTGAGCACATGGATTCGAGCGTGCTGGTGCCGATGGAGTTTAGTCCTTTGAGGTAGGAGTAGCTAGCTTAAACGTCATTTCAGCAGTGTTCTTTTTGCACGGAACGGGTGCGCAATGGCTTTCACTGTGACCCTAACTACATATGCAACCCCGATTCGTGTCTATAAGAGCCACTCTGGGCACTTTCGGCACCAGCCTTAACCTCCGCAGACCTGACTACTGCCTCGAGATTTTTCGGAGGCCTGAATTTTGACATTACATGAACAACTTCCTCAACGCCAAAAAGCACATCCTAGACAACCTGGGTGTTGTCGACTACTCGCCCAAAGGTTCAGTTGACCACGAGATTGTGCCCCTCATAAACCTCGTCAACTCGCACCCAAAATACGTCACAACCAGCAGCTGTGCCGGCCGGTTGTCGATCTTTATCGAGGGCAAAAAGAGCAGAATGGGCGGCAAAGGCGACGGTGGCGCCTGGCTCTACTTTACCCACGACTATACCCAGGTCAAGACCGGCTGGATCAATGGCTACCACAACTATGAGCATGAGACCGCTGTGGATCCGTCTGAGCCGCGCCGCTACGTGCTGTACAAGTTTGAACCGTTTGTTTTGCATGTTAAATGTGCCGATCATGCCTCTGCATGCCGCCTTTTCAGCGCTGCCATGGCCTGTGGGTTCAGAGAGAGTGGCATTGGTTCCAACGATATTGTCGCGATCAGAATATCGCTGCGCATTGATGCACCCCTCGGATACCTCGAGGGAACACGTATCAAGAGTTTGGTGAGCGATTCGTACATTGCCGAGCTCGATGAAATGACGCTAGAAATGTTTGCCAAGAATCAGAGCAAGATCGATGCATTGACCGAGGCTTTTCGGGGCTTGTTTGAGGAAACCGAAGAAAAAGAGACTTTTGAGCAGCGCCGCGAGCGTAAACGCCGCGAAGGTCTTGAGCGTCAAGCAAACGAGCCCAGACAGCAGCAGCAGCCTTCGACCACAGCCGATGAGGACTTTAATTTTGAGCTGGCAGAAAGCTAGAAGCTGGATCAGAGATGTGATCTGGCTTTAAATATAGATGGTACACTAGAGCATAATGAAAAACAACACGAGATCAACCCTTGGGCGTCGGTGTTTGGATTCGTTACAAATGCGCACTCGGGGCAACGACGTCAACGAGTTCTTGCGCGAAGTCAAAGAGCTCGAGGAGCGTACCTCACGTGAAGATCGAGAACGCCTGGCCAAGCTTGCTCAGGTAAAGGCTAAACCCAAGGAGTCTGAGGAGGACCGGTTCAGTCGTCTTCGGGCTCGCGAGGTCGAGCTTCAGAAAGAAAGGGCAGAAGAACGCAAGGTTTTGGCGGTTGCTGACCGCACCAAACATGCCAATGACCCACCAAAGATGCCTGCGCGTCCTCGGCAAAGTGTTGTTGATGCCCAAATCAGGGAGGCGACCCCAGACCTGCCCAAGAGGCCCAAGGAGCCCGAGCCAGCACCTAAACCAGCGCCCAGAGTTGAGCTTGTAGCTGAACCTCGAGGATTTGTTTCGAGCGCTTTAAGGCATGCCCCCGCTAGTGGCCCTAGTGATCTCAGAAGCCACCACTCGAGCACCCCCTCGAGCTCTCACTCTCACAGCCATGCCCCAGCACAGTCAAAGCCCAAACCGAGCTGGATCTCGAGTGCAATCCAGCACACTCCTGCTCTCGAGAGCCCCAAACCGCCCGCTTCAAGGCAGGCAGCGTCTTTGAGCCCCAGGCCGGCCACGAGCAGTCCCAAGCCTAAGCCCAGAGAGCTGCCCAGGACGCCCGAGCCTGAGCCTGAGTCGCCGCCGGTTCTCAAGCCGCTGAAACCTCAGCACGCGGGCCCTGACCCCAAGTTCCGCACCCCGAGCCAGAACCTCAAGGAGCTGCGTAGCACTCTCAAACCCAAGCCTGCCTTGACCCCGAAAGAACTAAAAGAAACAGCAGAAGCCAGGATCCAGCTTAAAACTCAGAGCACCAGCCCCAAAGATACAAAACCAAAGCTCGAGCGCAGGACGCTGAGCCCGGCTGTGCAGGCCCCCACCCACGCCGCCGGACTCAAGTCAGTCAAGACCGGCAGTAGCCGGCAATCAACGCCCGAGCCGAGCTCACCGTTCCGCCAGAGCCTCAAGCCGCCTGCACCTGTGGCCAAGGAGGCGCCGCCCTCGCCCGAAGCTCATGAAAAGCTCAAGACGCTCAAACCGGCCAAGAAGCTCGAGCCCAAACCTGCGCCCAAATTTGAAGCTTTGGAGCGTGCCAAGAGTCTCAACCACGCCGAGCGCAATGCCAAACCAAAGGCTCAGCCCACAGAGGCCGCCAAACAAATGGAGGCGCTGCGTCCTCCCAAGCCTCAGGAGCGTGAGGCCCCGCCCTCCCCTGAGGCAATTGAGCGTCTCAACAGCTTGCGCAAGCAAAAACCTGTGGTTAAGCAGCGGATTCCCTCAACCTTCACCAAGCCCCAGCTCAAGGCAACCCCTTCGCCTGCCCCTCAAGATTTTAGAGCTCAGCTCGAGAGCGCCCTGAGCACCCCGATCAAGCGCACGCCAACTGATGCAAAGGACGTACCGCTCGAGCACTTGACCAAGAGCCGCGCTCGCGGACCGAGACGGAGACTTCCGAGCAAAAAGGGTCCCAGCAGTGAGCCTCGTACTGAGCCTCGCAGTGAGATCACGGTGCCCAAGCGTAGCGGCGCCATGTCCAAGCAGGAGCTCAAGCGCATCGCGTCCGCGAAATATGCAGTCAAGGCTGCGGTTAATTGAACACTTTTTTTTTATTTAGATTTAGACAGACTCTTCGCAACAAACACACAGGGTAACCCAGAGCGAGCCAATGCGGCCTAGGCTGCCAAGGCTGCCAAAGGCAGTTCTTGGGATCTTACATGAAAAACACCATATTGGGGCACGCAGCCAACGGATTGCGCACGCTCAAGTGGACCCAGCCGCCGAAAAATATATTTATTGCTAAAAAGGACTATGACCCTGCCGTTTTACGCGCTACAAAGGGCTTCATCAACCACTTGCAGCGGACCTACAATTCGCGCGTCCTTGTGGACAAGCCCACCAAAAAAATGCTGCAGATGGATTTGGATGTGTTTAATGAGGATGAAGATGTCGATCTGGTCGTCACAATGGGCGGCGATGGTACAATTTTGAGAGCAGCCAGCCTGTTTCGGGACCGCGAGATGCCGCCTGTTTTGAGCTTTAGTATGGGCACACTTGGGTTTTTACTGCCCTTCAATTATCAAGAAGCACAGCAAGCGTTTGAATCCGTGTATAGCGGCGAGTCGCTCGTGCGCAACCGCCTCAGGCTGCAGGCCGAGTTCAAGGGCCAAACTGTGGCTGCTCTAAACGATTTAACCTTCCACCGCGGTTCTAGTCCGCATCTTGCACATATCGAGGTCAAAGTCCAGGGCAATTTTGTTACCAATGCCATTGCCGATGGCCTCACCATTGCAACCCCCACGGGAAGCACTGCCTACAGCTTGAGTGCTGGGGGCTCGATTGTGCACCCCAATGTACCCTGTTTGTTGTTGACACCTATCTGTCCGCAAAGCCTGAGCTTTCGGCCGCTGGTGTTGCCGAGCGATGTGGTTATTTCTATCCAAGCCGCCGAGCGATCGCGGGGTACCCCAGAAATTTCGGTCGATGGCCTCGATATGGGCCAGCTGCAGCGCGGTGACTGTGTAACAATAAAGAGCGGTGACGGCGTTTGGTGCGTGTCAAAGCGGCCCGACGACTGGGTGCGGAACTTGAACAGTCTGCTTCGGTTTAATAGCAAGTTTGGTAGTTAACAGACCTCGCCGCTTCAATCCCTGGCTGAAGAACTCGCTCGTTGTTAAATAGTGGTTTGTTCAGGTTGTAGAAACTAGGTCGCAATCTCCCTTGGATTCTAAGAAAGGTGTTTGCGAGAGAAGAGACGCGGGGCCGCGCTCGGAAGGAGCACTGGTCGGAGTCACGGGCCTAAAGACTTCAGACAGAGAAGCGCACGAGTTTAGGCTTTTTGCGCTGTGGTTCCTCAGGCTCAGCCTCGGGCCTGGTCTGCTCGTCACCTCCAACTTGATTGTCGCTGAGCCTGACAGCTGCAGCCTCGTGAGCCATCTCCTGCACGGCCTCATGAGCAGCCTTGGCCTTACGCTTTTTCCGGGGCTTATAGACTTTCCAAAGCTTTTGCACTTCTACCCACAGCTTTCTGCAGCGCTTTCTGGTTGCGCGGTACTCCTTCAGCTCTTTATCGCTCCGAGGGCCCTTGTGCTCGCGCATGGCCTGCAGGGCGAGCTCAGTATCGAGCCACGTATCCTGTAGGAGGAGCTCTGAAGCTGTGAGCGGCTCGGTGTTGCCCTGGTTGACGGCTCCATCCTGGGTGACCCCCTCTGCGACCTCAGCGTGATCCTCGCCCACGTCGCCTTGACCCTGTGCTCTGGACTCTTGAGGCTTTTCTTGACGCTCCTCTTGAGGCTCTACTTGTGGGCATTGAGGAAATTTAATCAGGCGTCCACGGTTCAGCTCAGGTATTTTTGGCGCTGGTGGGCCCACCCCAGGGATGCTCTGAAAAGGTGCGGGCGCGGACCACCCTTGAATCCCAGAAATCATCTGTGGCTGACCGTACATATATGGAGTTGTCACACCAAACAACGCGCCCGCTGGAAAAGTGAGCCCAGGTGCGAACTGCTGCGGCGCGTTCAGCCAAGAGACAATCTGCTGCTGAGGGACTAGGGGTTGCTGAGGCTGCGAGGCCATGGAGTAGTACTGCACAGGGAACCCGTTTGGATAGAGCAGAGGCATGGTAACAGGAGGGCAAGGATGGGGGCTGCCTACGTGCCAGTACACTGTCTCCTGCTGCTTGGCTAGGGCCCCGTGCCGTTCAGGCTGTTTGGGTGCAAGCTTTTTGAATGAATACTGGCGGCGAAGCATTAAAGGTGGGATTTATGGAGGGACTTTTGTCATCGACGCGTTTAACGAGCTCCTCATGCAGGTACCCACAAAATGCATAATCACAGTGCATGCCGAGCAGCAGCCTTCTATATAAATTTTCTTGGCTGAGTTCATGCACTAGACCGCTTTGCATGCGCACCACATGAACCCAAAAAGCACAACATCTCCATCACTCCCACCGCCATGTCTGTGACCCCGGCTCAATTGAGGCAGCTGCGCGCTCTGGCAGCCAAGAAAAACATGCCGCGGTTCCTCCTCGAGCGTTTAGACTCTGATTCCAAGATCCTTAGCTTTGAGCAGCTCGCTATCCTTGTCAACGACTTTGAGATCAAGGACGCCCAGGCCCAAAAGCTGGTTGATGTTATGCAGGCCATGGCAGATACACGTGCGGGTGCCCGCGATAGTCGCCGTCCCAAGTAGATTATGTAGTAATGAGTTTACAGGATTGGCCGCCACCACGTCAGAATGAGGCGGGGTGACCCAGCCCAGCACTCAGCCCAGCACCCTGGCAGCAGCACCGCACCAACCGGCTGCTCCTCCCCCAAGCCCCCATTCTCTACAGGCACTGATATGCTATATAAATACGTTACACCCGGCACAAGTCACCTCACGGTATGAGTAAACCTCTGAATGTTGCGATTGAGGGCGCCCCACCAGCGCCATTGAAGCAGGTCGCCCAAGTTGACCACAAGCGAGACAATGTACGAGACGGCAATAATAAAAAGAGGCAGCCAGAATGTAAACAACATGTGATCGTTGCGAATCTGCTTGAGCGGGCCCGAGGCCCACGACTGGATCACCTCTGAATCGCTCTGCTCCTCCTCATCGTACGACGAGTGCTCGCCGCTCATCAGCGCGGGCTCAGCCTCCTCCTCCTCGCTTTCGCTCTCGCTGTGGCTGATTTCAATCACAGCGCGGCGAGCCTGCTTGTCTGAGGCGCGGCGGTGGGGGTAGATTTCGACGTAGCTGGGGGGCTCCTCGCGGCCGAGATGCAGGACGCGCGACAGGAATTGCAGCCACGGGTTGGCAATTTGTTCTTCTCTTTGAGGCGCTGAGGGCGTTTGCGCGTCGCGCACCGCAGCGCGGTGGCTGCTGAGGGTCGCCAGTTTGTCCGCCTCGGGCTCGCTCTCTGCCTCGCTGTCAAAGACAGACGCAAGCGTGGAGCTGCTGTTTGTGTTGAGAAGCTGGTAATATTGGCGCTGGTCCTTGGGAAGCAGGTCGGCAATGCTCGAGTCGGCCACATCGATGGCGGTGGTTCCACCGAAATTGCGGTGGAAAGGATCGGCGTGCGAGTTGAGCAGCGCGCGCGTAATGGCACGGTTACCAAACAATGTGGCGAAATGCAGCGGCGTGAACCCCGAAACATCCTGGATATCGACGTGCGCCCCGAGAGAAATGAGCGCCACCAAGACGTCCAGCCAGCCCAAAATGGCCGCCAAGTGCATCATTGTTTGGCCCTCGGAGTTGCGCAAGTTCATGTTTGTGAACCCCGAGGACCTATTGAGGTACTGCAGGCACTGCAGCACGACCTTTTGCGAGTCCTGGGGCCCACCGCCGGCCGGCGAGGCAAACCCGCTCGAGAACCCGCCGCCAGAGTACTCTTGGTTGACAATGCGGCTCGCAACGTCGGTAGCATCCTCGATCTTACCGTTCATCTTGAACCCCACAACCTGCAACGCCAGCTCGACCAGCTTGACCTCGCTGTCGTTGGTGTAGGTGAAGATGGCACTATTTTGGTGCGGAGGGATCCCAGAAAAGGAAACTACCACCGGGCCCGCCACATTGCTCGGCGGAAGGTGTGCAATGATTGTGTTGTCGCTCCAGCATTGCGTCGAAATTGCGGCGTTCTCGCCAAATACGGCAGTCAACCCTGCGTGGAACCCGGTGCCGAGGAGAGTCACCTCGACACCACCGCGGACGCTTCCCTGGGCAGGAATAGCCCGCTGCACGAGCGGAGCGGCTGCTTGAGGGGGAGTAGGGGGTACAGAAACTGGAACCTGGGCCTGGACCTGGGGGGCCACCGAGGGCACGCCCCCACTGACGCCGCCCATACCGCCGCTGATGGAGCCACCCATCGAACTACGGCTTGAAACGGAGCTGCTGCGCCTAAACCCGCGGTCGTACGGCGACGTGAAACTTGTCTGAGGCACTCGTCTGATGGCTTCGCCCGTGCTGAGCTCACTGCCGCTGCTCTGGTCGGTGGCCCGGATTTCCTTGTGGTTATCGGTGATGAAGATATCGTCCGACACGTTGCGAGCAACAATATTGTGCTGCCAGTCACGGACCGTGAAAACAAGCCGGTAGCCGCTCTTGGCGCCGTGGTGCCGGCAGTAACAAGCGAGTCGCAGGGGCAAGTCAATCTGGCGTGCCATGGCGCTCGTACCGTCCGGCAAGCGAGTCATTTTGGGTAGAGGGATGGCCATCAACTCGCGGCAATTAAAAATGACCAGCCGGCGAGCCTGTGTCTCGTTCCAATGGTACTCCTCGTTTAGGTCAAGGGTTTTTTTCCGGAACGCGCGCTTCTTTTCGCGACAAATGCACTTGGAGCACATGTAAATACGCTTGTCGGGGGCATCGGGCAGCACCGCGTCCACCTCGAGGTACAGCGTGTGCGGGTTTTGCGGCGTCTCGTCCCTGAGCTGGAACCGCGGCCTAGCGATGGTATCTGCGGGCAAATGCAACAGACTTTCTTCAGGGGGCGGCGACAAGAAAATTGAGCACTTGATTTGGGTCTCAACGCGGCTGCGCACTGGCAAATCGCCGAGGTGCAGCTCAAACTTGAACGGGTGCGGCCCGGCCAGCGCGTGGGTATAATCCTCCGGCGGTGGCGGCGGCGCGCTTCCCTCGGCGGTGTGCGTGCGACCAAAGATGCTGTCGCGCAGAATCTGCTGGCTTAGGCGGTGGTCCTCGTTGAATTTTTGTGAGGGTTCCCACGGCGCGCTGTAAGTTTGGTTGAGGTCAAAAAATATGTCCTGCTCGCTTTTGACACTGCTCCCAGCCTCGGAGAACTCTGCATCCGAGTAGGATTGCCCGTCCCACTGGAGAAAGTCAATGACCTGTTCGTCCATGTTGTGTAAGCTCTTACTCTAAGAGGCGGGGGATTTTGTAGAGCCTCAAAGCTGAGGTTGAGGTTGAGGGCATAATCAAATGTTGAGGACTCCAAATGAATGCCTTGATACTATCTGTGGCAAGTCCTCGGGCGAACAGCGATAAGAATTCTCCACTTTGAGGCCAGAATCGAGCCCGTCCACGGGAGCCAAGTCCGCGTCTACCGTTCCCCTAGCGACCATGCACCAATGCTGTGTCAGCAAATTACGCGTCGCCGGGATCAATCTTGGCAGGCCGCAGAGTGGGGCACAGGGCCCCATTTGGTAGCCAAAAAGGCCCTAAATAACTATTCTAGGATCACAAGTCCATACACCTTACACGACCGGTGCCTCGCGACTGTGTCATCTTTTGAGCTCACCAAGAGCTACCGTCTAGCCATGCTCCAGCGCACTTTAACGCGTCTTTTCTTTATATTTTTTGAGATTCTGCCACTAAACTTGTTGGATTTATTTTTCTATCACCAATTTTCTAAAATGCACATGTCGGAAACGCGTGTGCCACTATATAAAACCTTACCAGCCACTTAGCTTGTACACTCAGACATGCTAACACCGATTCGCAGAACAGTCAAACGCCGCGAGCCTACCCCTCAAAAGGATCCAGAGACTCCTTCAAAAAGAATTAGACTGGAACCATTAACGCCTCCTTCAACCCCGAGCGTTTACTCGGCCGCCAAAGAGGTGTTCCAGCGGGGGTCTCGGGCTCGGCAGTTTTACGGCCGCAAAAAGGAGCTTGACGTCATCAAAAAGTTCATTAAAACGAGTTTGGAGACTGTCGCGGGCGCTCTCTACGTCTCAGGGGTCCCTGGCACAGGCAAGAGTGCCATGGTTGCCCGGGTGTTTGAGCAGCAAAAATGCGTCAAGGCGAGCATCAATTGCATGTCTGTAGAGCGTCCAGAGCAAATTTATCAGACCATTCTCCAAGCTTTTGGGTATAGCGCACCGGCAAACAAGCAAAAGAGTCTCGACCACCTCGAAAATTTGTTGACCCAACCCGACTCGCCGCCTCATTTGTTGGTGCTGGATGAGGTGGACCATATTGTGAATGGCGACCAAGAAACCATGTTTCGTCTTTTTGAGTGGAGTTGCCGCGCAGATGTTAAGCTGGTGCTCATTGGCATTGCCAACTCGCTCGACCTGGCCGATCGGTTTTTGCCCCGGTTGCGCACCAACGAGCTGGCTCCCGAGGTGCTTGCCGTCAAGCCGTACTCGCAGCGCGAGATTGAGGCCATTTTGACCCACCAGCTCGAAAGCGCAGACAACCTGATTGAGCCCGAGGTGATCAGCCTGTTTGCAGCCAAAATCGCCGCTCAGTCGGGCGACTTGAGGCGTGCCTTTGACTTGTGTGGCCGCGCCCTCCAGCTTGTGGAGCAAGAGTGGCGTCTCAAGCCCGACCACGCCACGGTGGCCCCTCACGCGGCCTCAATGAAGCACGCGATCGAAGTGTGCCAGGAGGCCTTTGGCGGAAACTCGAGCATTGCCCGGATCCGCCAGCTCAACCACGTTCAGCTGTGCTGTTTGGTTGTTGTACTAATTGAGGAGCAGCGCAAAACAAAGGCTAGCCTCAGCATCCACGACTTGTGGGTCATGTATGGCGCGTTTGTAACTCGCGAGCCGTCGTGGACGAGCCTCGGGCTCGAGGAGTTCATCCAGGTGATGGCCGCCCTTGAAGCCTACTCTCTCATCTCTATCACCGGAGTGTGTGGCCGCCGGAGCCGCGCCTTTGGTGCCGCAGACTCGGCTGCATACAGCCGCCGCCGCGTGCGCATCGCCGTCCAGCAGATGGACGCACTCACGGCTATCAGTAAGGAGGGCGTCAAGCGGGTTTTGTTGGAGAACCTGTAATATTTATTATATAGACTTAAGCTGAATAGCAAAGTTTTACCCTTTCTTGGCCTCGCTTGGCTCGCTTGGGTCGCGTGGGTCACATGCCGCGCATGCCGCCGTGGGGTATTCGTGTGGGCTTGGCCACAGTGGGGGTTACCCTTACCTCAAACTGAACGCCTGTCTGTGTTTTCCAACTCCAATCCGTCAATAGCATCCGTCAAGAATACCGAGAAGTTTGCAATTGTGCACTTCTCAACGGCCATTCCTGCGTCGTAGGCACTGGAAAACAATCTGTGACAGATCTGTGACAGATCTGGACCTGTAGATCCGGTAGTTCCGCCGGTAGTTCCGGCCACACAGGCGATCGCACATGATTTAGCTAGGAATCGGCAGCAACTGTGGCTAATCGTCCCCAAAATTTCCTCGTTTCTCTGGTCGTCGCCGGTAACCGTTACCTGTAGCGCCGCCTAATATGCAAGTAGCTGCATATGCATGGTGGCCACGGCAACAGATCCTAAAATGACATCTAGCGCAAGGTTTGACGAAACTCTAATCAAATAGAGCACGATCGGGTGCGATTGCGGTTTTTTTGTGGCTTTTTTTGATCCCCATGCGATCGTATCACGTGATGCCCATTTATATCATCCCGGAATTTCTCCTCCCAAGCCTAGTGCTGCTATATGGACACCATCGCCTTTAACGGCGTTGCATGGGGCAAATGGATTGCACTTGCATGCCTCGTTGTGGCGGCACTATCTGTTGTGGTTAGTGTCACAGTTTATAATAGACGAAGGATGCAGCAGGGTGCAACACCGATTAGAGGCACAGGCTGGATGCTTCCAGGGTATACACCAGCTCAACACGATAGTGAAGGAATTCCTGACGTTGCTGCGCCCGCATACAACCCCAATATCACAGAGCACGACGCGGGTTATTACGACAAGCACGGAAACTTTATTGCTCGCCCGATGGAGCTCTCCACAATTGATCCGTCTCAGCTGCCTCCTGGTCTGAGTGCAACAAACTCGCATGTACTCGAGCCTCCAGCTCCGGCTGCGCGCCGCGAGACGCAGATGGTATAATTTATTCAGACTTTTTATGCATTGTATAAATACTAGGTGGTAGCTAGGCGGTGGCTTCCTCAGGCTTGATCTCAGCTTCGGGCTGGGCCTCCGGCTCGGCCGTAGTTTCGCCCGCAGTCTCAGCCTCGGTCTCGGGCTCAACGGTGGTCTCACCCTCGGTCTTGACGTCCTTGGCCTCCTCAGGCTCAGCCTTGGCAGCGGCTTCAGCCTCAGCCTTGGCCCTGATATCGCGGGGCTTCTCCTGGACAACCCCAAAGATGCGCAGCAGCAACTCCTCCTTGGCCTCCTTGGGTAGCATCACATTGACACTCCACTTGCCGCGCCACAGAGGCGAGATGTGGCCCTGAACATCCAGGAAGCAGCAGCCCTCGGTCATAGCCTTGACGCTCTCGCCAAGGGCACTGTCAAAGGCAATGATATCGTCAACCTTGGGATTACCATCCTCAATCAAAAACTTGAGCGCCTCGAGGTTGTCGCTCTTGAGAATGCGCTTGGTGGCGTGGGGGTACAGCATAGCGATAGCCTCGCTCTGAATCCTCCAGGCACAGTCCTTGTCGTTCTTTTGCAAATTGAAGGTCTTAAGACCAGCGTACACAAACTTGATGCGCTCGTCATTCTCAAGAATGATGCTGCGCACGTTGGGTGCGACGTAGTAGATGCTGCGCACGGGCTCACCGGTCTGGTTACGCACAACAAACGAGTCGCGGTTGAAGTCGTGCAGGCCGTAAAAGTCCCAGCACTGCTGGAGCACCTCATTGTCGCTGGGCAGGAACGAAAATGGGTCGGTCACGGCATCACGAGGCAGCTTGGCCGAGGCAGTGGGGTCCTCCTCAGCACCGTCACCAACAACAGGCTCAACAGCCTTGATCTCGACCTTTTGCTTCTTAGCCTTGGGCTCCTCGTCCTCCTCCTTCTCGAGCACAGCAATGAAAAATCCACCAGAGTCTTGCTGGTGGGGGTACACGCGCATGCAGCGCTCGAGCTTGAGGTCGGCAACTTCTGCGTCTTCGGGGGCAAACAAAGAGTCGTCGAGGTCGCTCAAGTTCTTCTCGACCCAGTTTGAGTTTTTGTCCTGCACCTTCCAGCTCGAAACACCGGGGCGGCGCTTGAGCTCGGGAATCTGATCAGAGACGTCCACAAGCTTGAGCTCGGGAAATTGGCGCAAAAGCTGGGCAACCACAGCCTCGTTCTCAATTGGGTTGAGCGAGCAGGTCGAGTACACAAGGCGGCCACCAGCCTTGAGCATTTGAACACCGCGCGAAGCAATGTTGAGCTGCAGCTTGTGCAGGCCAAGGCCGTTGCCGGTGCGCCAGTCCTTCCATACATTGACGTTCTTGCGCATGGTGGCATCACCTGAGCAGGGCACATCGCACAGAATACGGTCAAACTTGACGACCTGCTTGTCAATGGTGATGTTGGGCAGCATCTGGGCATCGTGGTTGATCACAATCACGTTGGGCGAGTTGAGGCGCTTCACCTGGTGCGTCAACATGTGAGCGCGCTTGTTGTCCGAGTCGTTGGCAATAACAACACCAGTAGGCGTGCCTTTGGCGTGCAGGGCCTCAATCAGCTGGGTGGTCTTGCTACCAGGCGAAGCACAAGTGTCGAGGACAATGTGGTGAGGCTGGACGTCCAAAAACAAGGGCGGGATCATAGACACGGTTTCTTGACGGCTGATGTTTCCAATTGAGGTCTCGACCACCAAGAAGCGCTGGAACTGCTTGAACTGAGGGTTACGGCGAATGATCTGCTTGGCGAGCTTGACCTGCCATCCCAACTTGTTGGGGTAAAAGGGCAGAGGAGCAGGGGCAGGCAAGATCTGGCCATCCCATTCAATACCCTTGAGCTGGTCAATGTAGTTGGACTCCATCATTTCACGCACCTGTTGAGCATGCTCGGTCGAGCCAGTGATGCGGAAGGTCAGGGGCAGGTCCTGTTGACAAGCTGCTTTGAATGCAGGGAACTCCTCCTCGGGAATTAGATTGAGAGCTTTGTAGTAGTCCTCCCATTTTTGGTTCTCACGCGTGATATTTTGCCAGTTGGCTTGACGAGGCCTGCGAGCACCCTTTTTGAAACCCATGGTGAATTTTTAGTGAAATTTCAGATGACTACTGTATTTTGGTCGACCGGACGCCACAAACGTTGCCACAAACGCCACGTATCGCCACATCGTTTGAGAGTCGACTCGCCAAGCCGGACCCTCCTGTCTATTGTCTGATAGACCATGCGTCTAGGGTTAGGAAAATTAAAGTAGACGTGCAGAAACGTTACAAAGCGCTTCAAGACAAGGCCTAGTTTACCACAAGCTCAAAACCCCTAATTCTAATTTTGAGAGCACATGAATTGGCACAAGACTGTGGAGTGGGACGGGACCGTGCTGCTTGGTCTTGACAAGCCAAACTCGACCCATAACACGTTAAATGTCAAAGTTATAGCCGAGCTGCAGGGCCATTTGGACAATTTGACCGCCACCGAGCTTATCATTTACTCAAAGAAGTCGTCGTTCTGTGTCGGTGCGGACGTAGACGAGCTTATGGGCAGCGAAGATCTGCTCTCCGTGATCGAGGCCGGCCACGCCTGTTTCCGTACCCTCGCAGCTCTCGAGATTCCTACTGTGGCTATTGTTAATGGGTACTGTTTGGGTGGTGGTGCGGAACTGGCCCTGGCCTGCAAGCACCGCGTTGCCACTCCTGATCTCAAATTTGGTCTGCCTGAGGTGAAACTTGGGCTCCATCCTGGTTGGGGTGGTACCGTCAGACTGCCAGACTTGATTGGTGCACACAATGCGTTGCCAATGCTCCTCAATGGCAAGCCAAAAAGTGCTACTGAAGCTCTACGGGTGGGGCTCGTTGACACCGTGTGCGAGCAGTCCGAGACGGTACGTATGAGCCGCCAAATAGTTGCCCGGTGTGAGCGCAAATCTCTGCTGAGCGCCGGAATCAATTACCTCTCGAATACGTGGCTTGCACGCCAGGTTTTCTCTCAGGTCCTCTACTTCCAAACCAGCCAAAAAGTCCTGCCCCAGAACTACCCCTCACCTTTTAAAATCATTGGTTTGTGGCGAGAGTATGGTCTTGAGCAAGAGCGGCTCAATAAGGAGGCCGCTTCCTTCCTGGAACTCACTAAAACGCCAACCGCCAATGCCCTGGTGAAAATCTTCTTGTTACAGGAGAGTCTCAAGCGCGGTGACAAAAATCACAATATTTTCCACGTCCATGTGGTTGGTGCTACTCAGTTGGCAATTGATGTTGCTGGGCTGTGTGCGCGCGAGGGGTTTATTGTGAGCACTGACGAGCCGCTCGATGCCACAAAATTTCTGTCCCACAAGCTCAAAGGCTCGGAATTGGAGATCGCTTTTGGGCGCATAACATGCGACGCTACTGGTTTAGAGCGTGCCGATCTTGTGCTTGAGGCAGTGCCCGAGTCCCTCGCACAAAAGGTCGAGGCTGTGGGCCGTATGCAAGGCGCCAAGAGCTCGGCCATTATTGCTACAACTTCAGGAATTTATACGCTGGATAAGCTGCAACGACTTGCACAAACATCTCGGCTGTGTGGTATCCACTTTTTCTCGCCATTGGGCATCGTGCCGCTCGTCGAGGTCCGCGACGAGGCCCGGCTCGTCTCATTTGCAAAGAGTTTGGGAAAGCTGCCGGTGGTGGTGCAGGACAAGCCGCTGCTAATTGTCAACAAATTGCTTGCCCCTTACGTCTTTGAGGCCTGCTATATGCTTGAGGAGGGCTACTCTGCTCGGTCAATTAATTCGGTGTGCCGCAAGTTTGGCATGCCTCAGGGTCCTCTCCAGGTACTCCAAGCGGCCGGCATTGAAGAGTGGCAGTCCATTGCTGAAGAATGTGAACTCCGCACTCCAAGCTTAATTCAAGGGACCCCGCTTGAGAGCTTTACTGGCTCCAAAGAGGCCAGCAGCGACCGCCTAATTCAGCCTCTTGTCAACGCAGCTCTCTCGGCTGCAAGCAACCGTCTCGCAGCAGGACCTGACCTGATTGATGCCGCAGCAATTTTAGGCATTGGCTTTGCTCCATTTAGGGGCGGTCCTATCCAGTACTCTCGGGACCGGCAGTCTGACCAGGCATCTATTTAATTCTCATTTTTTTTGTGTTTGTACGTTATATATACTATATATATCTATGGAGTAGTAGCGAGTGGGACAATGGTAATGAGTGGACTGTCAAGTGGTTGTTCAATTTTTAGACTTTGTACTTGCGCTTGACTTGGTGCTGGCCTTGGACTTGCAGCTGGAGGTAACCGATGGTGTGCTCTTGGGCGAGGGGCTAGACTGCTTGGATGCCGTGCTGGGCGTTCCACTGGCTCGAGATTTCTTAGTGCCAGCAGAACTCTTGGAGGAGGCCTTGGACTTGCCGCTCTTGAGGCTGGAGCTGGAGCTTGGGCTGAAGCTTGGTCTGGAGGCGGGGCTTGAGCCTGGGCTGGGACTGAATGTGGGGCCAGAGCTTGGGCTTGAACCAGGCTTGGGGCTCGAGCTAGAGCCTGTATCACTTGATGATTGAACACTTATCGGCGACGGGGATTGCGTCCGCTTGGATCTGGGCGTCGAGCCTGAAATGCTTCTCTTGGCGGAGCTCGACGGCCCTGAGCTGGACCCCGAGCCAGAGCCGCCAGAGCCAGTGTAGCCGGTAGACGTCTGCTCGAGGGTCTGCCAGGGGTTGGTGATGTTGGACGAGGCAGCCTTCTCGGGTAACTCCAGAGGCGAACGGTTGATGGGGCTCGAAACCACAGACCCAGCGTAAGGGTTATCGCTGGCAGAGAGCTTGGACTTGTAGGTTGGCGTCTTGGTCTCTGGATCGGTGCTCATTTCATAGGTGGGTAGACGTAGGTCGCGGTTGATGCTGGACTTGTAGCTGGCAAAGTTGGCGGGCACTTTGGTAGGCTTGGGCTGAGGCTTGCGAATGGGTACAATCGTATCAAAATACCCCTGCTGCCATGTAAATATCACACCAATAAGCGAGGCAAGCAAAAGCACCAAGACAAGTGCGAGCAGGGTCCACTTCCCGTAGGAGTCCCATGTAGAGTCTGTTGTAGTAGCCATGATCAAAGCGCGGGGAACCTGAGGCCTTTATAGTTAATTGTGATGTTGTGTTTTGTTGTGTTGTTTGCTTCGCGCGAGCACGCGCTTCGTGCATGCGCCGGCCGAAACCGGTGCTCGCATATGCATATGCAAGCGTCACATGGCGGATGTCGCGCGCAGTGACAGTGACAACTCCAGCGAGGCAGCGCCACCAAGCCAGAACCTGCGACCGTCGCGTGCCAGGACATGTCGACTGGCTGTTTCCGTGACCCTATCCGCGGCCAATATCATCTTTATCCAAACTATTCAAGCCAATGTTTTTGCAAACATCGCTCGGGTACGTCGAGCACGCTGCCCTGCCGTGAATTTAGCAGTTGACTGCAGAGGTGCTCGAGCAGAGATCCATGGCAACTGTAGCTGGTTTAGAAGAGCTAATAACGAGCAATTTTTGACGCAAAAATCAATACAACATAGAATAAAAGAGAAGGCTCTGAGAAGTAGTCCAATAAGCCTAGTTTTAGCGCTCAACTCTCGCTCGTCTCTATTTTTGACAAGTGCGCTAAACGCCGCCTTAAATGATTGTTTTGAGCCTTTGACAGAATATAGACATAACAAAATGTCTATTGGTCTCCAAAACACAAGCGTTGGCAACCGAGAGGGAAAAATTTGTATCTCTATGGAGAGCAACGCGACAGGCGTTGTCGGGGCATCAATGCACTTTGTTTCCACAGCGAAATAATTTTGTGCATAACAACACGGCGTATCTAGCCTCTACCAAGAGTTTTCTCTTGTTAAGCACGCAGGTTAATATGGCAGGGCCGCGGTTCAAGTAGTTTTTGACAAGACGACTTCCGCCTGCGGTCAAATCGTGGTGAATAAACGGTTCCCCGTCTGATCAACCATAGTTAAGCACCGCAGAGCCGTCACAAGTATTACAGTGGGAGACCATGTGAGAACGGGCGGTACCGCAGGTTTCTTTTTGCTAATTTTTTGGATATGCATAAGAGTGGGTCCCTTATTTCATTTTCAATGTGGATCGCTTTTTAGCTGGGAGGCTGCTGACAACTCAAGCGTCAGTTAGCGATTGGGTGTGGAGGCCAGGGCCACCCAGCTGCGAAGCCACGACGTTTTCGATGTTTTTGATGAGCGTGGCCAGCTCCTCCCCCTTGAGGAATACACCGCGGTCCTCGTCGCATCAGAAGCTGAACTTATAAAAAAAATAGAATAAAGTACATTACAGAAGATTAGGGGCTGTGAGACTCGTGTTGGGATGCAGAACATAGCTCTCGGCAGCGGCCTCGTCGATGTCAAGGTCGCTGGTTCCGAGGATGCGCATGAGCACGTTTTGCTTGACCATACGGTTGAGGACTTTGCTCAGCAAGTCCTTCTCGTTCATAAGATCAGCTTCGTTATCGATATCGGTTCTTTGCGAGAGCCACGCTTCTTGCAAACTCGTCAGAGACACGCTAGGCGCGTCGTCCTCCGCGCCAATTTTACTGATAATAAAGTTGAACATGGTGTTGAACTGGTCACGAGTGATACGTGTGCGCTCGCGCCGTGCACGTTGCCGCGCTGTGAGCGGGTTACGCAGGCGGCGAATGGTCCTTTGGTTCATTAGGGTTGTGTCCTCCTCAAAGTTGACATCGCCATAGTCGACACGAATGGTGGAACTTCTCAGCAGGTTGTAGGCCTCTTTGACGTATTCAATAGTGACCTCGTCATTGCAGTGGGCGCGAGCGACCGCCTCACTCAGGCGAATCAGCGACTCGAGCTGGCGCACAGTGATACGGTACGAGCGAGCACCCGCGGTCGGTACGTCCTCCATACGCAGCTTTTGGTAGCAATCGACCAAGAATGCTTGAGACTCTTCAGTCATTTGCGGCTTAAACGTGCGCGCATACTGGATATAGCGCTGCATCTGGGCTGTGCTGAATGGAGGGTTGATTGCGTCGTCACCATCCATGTGCAGGGCCACAATGTGATCGGCAAGACGCGAGTCGGCCGAGGAATCGCACTCGTCGAGCACAACAAAGAAAACGTCGAAACGACTCATGATGGGGGCGCTCATGTTGACGTTTTGTTTAAGACCGAGACGGTGATTATAGCGACCACCCACGGGGTTGGCGGCAGCCAAAATCGAGGCACGCGCATTGAGGGTGGCATGGATACCGGCCTTGGCAATAGAAATTGTTTGCTGCTCCATCGCCTCGTGGATAGCGACCTGGTCTCTCAGATCCATCTTATCAAACTCATCAATGGCACAAATACCGTTATCGGCCAACATAAGAGCACCAGCTTCAATGGTAAACTCGCCCGTCTCCTCATCCTTGACCACGGCAGCAGTGAGACCGGCGGCCGAGGAGGCCTTGCCCGAGGTGTAGACAGCACGGGGCATGAACTTGCACACATACTTGAGGAATTGACTCTTGGAAGTGGAAGGGTCGCCCACAACGCACACATTAATATCACCTCTGAGCTGGATTCCCTCAGGGGTGGTCTTGTGCACGCCGCCCATCATTTGCAGCAAAATGCCCTTTTTGATCATCTCGTGGCCAAAAACAGTGGGCGCGATACTCTTGACGAGGTTAGCGTACAAGTTGTCGGTCTGGGCCATCTCGTCGAGCTCTTGGCGCTCCTGCTCGGTCAAGCTCTCAATGAACTCTTCTTGGGTGTATTCGTCCGACAAAGTGGTCTCACGCTGTGCAGCTTCGTCCTGAACCATGCAGGCCATGAAAACCATCTTGTAGCTGAGCTCACGAGCGCCCAGCTCCTTGAGGCCGCGCACGGCGCCATTAAGGCCCTCGCCGCGCCCGCGCTCGTCTCTTTGAGCCATGGGCTTAATACCGGGGATGCGGTATTGTGAAACATCAGGTACAACCGTCAAGCTACCGGTAAACAGCGACTTGTCGCCGGCTTTAGCGCGCTCGACAATGTCACCCCTCAAAATAACGTCCAGCGTTCTTGGCATTGAGCCAGTGGGGATCTCGTCGGGATTTTCCTGAATGCGCACCTTTTGCCAATCAACAAACGTAGATTTGGTCACGTCCAGCGTCCAGCTCGTGCGGTTACCGCAATTGGGGGTCGGGCAAATACTCGGCTCGGTGTACCTGAAATGCTGTTCAACGTTACTCACGGTTGCTCCACAGGCATCACACTTGAATGTGGCGTTGAACAGCTCGGGCCTGACCTCGGAAGTGCGCGTAACAGTGCCCGAGATGCAGCTGAGGTGGCCGATCAATTTGGTGTGCATATCGCGAATCCGGTTCACCAGGGGCAATCCGTAAAAGGCCACCTGGAAAACCCGCTCAGACTCGTTTTGAGTTGTGGCAAAGCTCGCCTCTGAGGCGCCCTCGACGCCGGTGGCGGTGCTCTTTTGCAGCAGGGTCGGCTCGACTCGCCTGATAACGTTGAGCAGCGCATCATTCAAAAAGGGATAGAAACGGTAGTATTGATCGCGAACCGCCTCGCCCAAAACAGTGTACTCGCCAGTAAAGTGGCTAAAGTCAATAAAAAGCGTCGAGTTGTTGTAAACGCGCATTCCCTTGATTTGATCCACATAATACTTGGACCCATTGGGCGAAGTGTACTCTTGAAGGAACTTTTGAACACCCTCACGCAGTTTTTCACCAGTGGCATCGACCACTTTGGGGATACCGTCAGGCGTCTGACGCACGTTTCTTGTGGGCCTCTCAGGGGCAACTGGCCGTTGCTCATCCATAGAATGGTCGCTCTGTAGCGGCAGGCTAGAGCTGGGCACGCCGGGCGAGCTGGGGATATCCATGATGATGAGATGACTACACACCTCCAGGACTTTGACGCGTCAATCGGGAGGGGGGAAAGATACAGCGATTGAGGGCTGCGAAGCTGGCCGTGTGGCCGATTCATGCTCAAGTCAAGTGTTTTAGCTCAGAAAAACGCGTCACGCTAAACTCTGTAGAGTTTATGCAGCTAAATTATTATGCAGGTTAATTACGCGACGCGTCATGCAGACGCATCTCAGAGTAGAACCTCTGACACTCCACGAGGCCCTCCACGAGGCCCATCAAGCTCTCTGTAGATCATCAGAGGCAACTTTGCTTTCAGTATTACATTAAATATTCATGACTTTTCGACAAATGCTCCATTCTGTCGGGCCCACTCCTTGAACTCGGGGCTCTCACCGCTCTCCATAAATAAACGACGTAGCGCCTTACCTCGAAGGGGGACATGTGGGTGATTGGCACTCAAATCAACAAGTTTGATAGCCGCTTGCGCCTCGCCAGATTTGCAAAGACTCGAGACCAGGGCATGGAGGCTCTTGTTGCCAAAGTACGCATCTGCTGGTTTTCGCAGCGGTAGATTTTCTAGTGCAAGCTTGTAAGCTTGCTGTGCGGTCGAGTGTGACTCGCGTGTGTTGATTTTCATCAGCGCGGCCACGAAAACATCAGTTACCCCAAGCGTGACTCTGCGACCACTCGCAATCGTTTGGTCCATGTAGACCTTGAAAAGAGCCACGACAGCGTCAATGTCAAATTGTGTGTTGAGCACGACCTGGTAAACCAAGGCCAGCGTGCTCTCATGCATTTCTTTTTGTTCAAACCCCAGATTTGACTTGTGCAGCATAAATGTAGGCTCGGCGGCGATTGAAGGGTCTGGTAGCACATTAAAGACCTTTAGAGTATGTTCATACTGCGGGAAAACGGCCAACAGCGACTTGAAAAACACCTCAGGCTTGAAGTTCTGCGAGACCATCAGCAGGTAGTCGTTGACCAAAACAAACGACAACTTGAGATCAAACACAGCAACTGCACGCCTGAGCGATTCGAACGCCTTTTCTACCTCTCCACGTTTGCGAAACTCGCGGAAAATGGCCTTCCAGCTTTGCTCAGGCACGTTGTCGCCCATGGCTTCCAAGACCGGCTTGGCGTCCTCAAAGCCATCAAAAGTGAGGGTGCGTACCAGCAGAGAATACAAAATGAGGTCGGCACGCGAGTTTTCGAGCTTATTCTCGAAGATCCAGTCGACGTTCTCGCGGTCTTTTCGTCTGCAGAGCACATTAACAAGGTAGTGGTAGAACCCAAGCGAGAAATCGCGCGTCCTAAGTGCTTCAAGCACTTTTTGGTTACCGGCATCGCTGCTACTGAGCAGAGCCCTGAGGAAGCTGCTCATGCCGGGTGTGTTGAGTTTGGCATTATTGTCGTAAAGTAGGTCCCAAATGGCCAGCATATGCCTACGATGTAGCGTTGCCAAAGTGCTTGTGTTGTACTGAAACAGCCTCAGTCTGAATCTTTCAGGCAAATTCTCAAACAGGGCTTGGAGAGAAGAAGTGCTCATTCCTTGCTGCCTGAGCCACCTATTTGCTGCACAATTGAGAGCAACAAAATGGTTTGCCTCGGTTGACCGTGCACCAAGCTCTTTGATATATGCCAGGCCCTGTTCCGGGGCCATGTTCTCAAGCAACTTGAGGGCGACAAAAATGTTCATGAAGCCCCGCTGAGTGAAAAATTGGGCTGCATCGGCAGCTGGAAGCTCACCAACCAATTTCAAAACCTCTTCTGCGCGCTGCCACTCTGGTTTGGGGTGCTTTCGGTAGAGCTCGTCAAAGTTTGGATAGTAGCCGCTGCCAAACCCAGAAGTGATTCTGGTCCAATGTTCCAATGCTTTGGGCACGTTTTTTGCTAGAAGCTCGTGTTTAACCTCTTGCAACAGCACCTGGTTTTTGCGCATAGTCAAAGTGGACATTTGTTTGAGCAGCGACTTGTACGAGTCGCGCACCTGAGTCTTGTCTAGCAGGGTTCTTAATTCTGGCTCCAGCTTTATTCGCCTTAGCGGCTCTTTTGGAGGGGCCTTGGTGAACCACCCTGCCGAGAGGTTCTTGAGCATTTGATGCTTACAGTGGGAGCCGGCAGAAGGGTGAAATGTTTGGACAGGGTGTTTATAGTCTAAAATGTAGCTGAAAATTTACCTGGGACTGTGTTTTGTGGTTTTTTGTCTGGGCACATCTAGCTTTTGAGTGCCCAATTGAACTTTTTGCCAGAGTTCTCTATCCTCTCTACAGACTCATGACAGATCAGGCCGTGCACAGCGGCCGTTTAAACGTCGAGGATTTTGTCAAGGCACGCCGAGCCGAGATTGAAAAGCTTGAAAATCATATTGCTAATGCCTCGGGCAAAAAAAGGACGTTCCAGACGGTGCCGCGTACGCTTCGTCGCCGCACAGCTTCACACAACCCCAAGCGAGTGCCCAAACGTATGCGCGCGAGGGCTTTAGAGGAGTACAACAAGGACAAACCCACACCACCAAAAAAGAAGCGCAAGATTGTGGTTGAGGGCGAGTACCACGACGACGACATTGTGGGTATAAATAAATTGGCCGATCTGCCCCAAGGAAAAAAGTATGCTCAGCGCCAAAAAGTTCAAGTATGGCTTCCAACACACATCTGGCATCGCAAACGAGCCAAAATGACCTGTAGGTGGACTTATGTCGTGCCTACTGCTCCCACCCAAAAGCAGTACCGTGTGAACCACCGCGTGCTGAATCTGGCCAAAGATGCTGCCTTGGTGTGGGATACGAGCTATTACGGTACTATGGTAGTTGAGGCCACTACTGCTGCTTTGGAATCGTGGTTTCCTGGCGTGTCTAAGCCTATCTATGCGAGCCGTAGCTGGCAGGGCGTGGCCACACTCGATGGAGCCGAGCTGGGGCCATGCCTTGTGTACACTTCTGGAGGTGAGACAGTGATCAATGCCCATCCTTCTATTTATGAGACACTATTTGCAAGCTTGCCGTTTGAAAAACGCGACCTGCGGTTTGCGGTCGGCTCCATTGACCTTATTGGATCTAGAGCAATGACCACCTTGTGTCGGGCGCTCCCCAGCGAGTTTTGGCATCGCTTGGGTGCAGTGCAGCACCTTGATTCGCTGCCGTGGCATGGCGTCCTGGCCAATTCAGTGCATGACCCGCGCTTCTCTTACCCCCCTCAAAAGAACCCCATAAAGGCCGATAGCGAAAATGTGCGCAAAGCGTTGAACGAGCTGTTTGAGCCTCGCCCCACAACGCTCTTCGGCGATGGCCGGTCTAAGAGTTATACCAACAAATCCACACAAAAGCAGATTGAGGAGCGCCGTAAACCAGGTGCGGTAATCAAGCCAACTGAAGCTGACCCCCAGATCCCTCTGTTGCTGTTCAAACTTGATGATGCTCGCGTGCGGCTCATGCTACCGTGGCACTGGGTGCTGCCTGTATGGCTGAGCATTGTCGACATGCCTCAGGTCTTTATTGGCGGTACTACGCAATTTGAGCAGCTAGCGTTCGAGCAGGGCTTGCACCAGTTCCCTAAGGACTACCCATTTACAGCCGCAGGCGCTGCTCAGGCCAAGGAGAAGGCAGAGCTGCGGCGCGCTGCGCAGGCTGCGCGGCCCGAGCGAATGCAGAATCTGGTTGCAGATGCTGGTGGCGACCCCTTTGAGCCCCAATGGGATCTTGTTAGTGACCTCAAACCTGTGAGCGTACAGGTTCTCAAGCGAGGTGCGCCAGCAGACAACGCCCGCATCTTCGAGGTTAAGGAGGATAGCGTTGTGCACAGCAGTAATGGCCCCGAGTTCATGGTTGGTCGGCTGCTTGGTTTTGTGACCTCTGGTGCCTACAACCTCACCAACGCTCGCGGTAGCGGCGTGGGCTATGCCTCAAAAGACAGCGGCTATGTCGCTATCAAAAACTGTGGTCAGTCAGAGAAGCTAATGCTTGCAAAGATAGAGCCCAAAGGCAGCGTATATCTATAACTGGCTCCCGATATTTCACCTGAAACATACCACAAAGCCTAAATAGGCTCAGTGCTGGTATGCGGCATGATCCAGAATCTAGCAGAAATCGGTCGTGCGAGGCCACCCAGCCACGCGACAGCACTCTCTAGAGGTTGATAAAAATATAAAACTAATAAAACAAGCAGCTATCTGGAATTGCGAGCCAACTTCACCGAGTTGACCTTTTCTGCAAAGCGTAGGCTCGTAAGACTCTCGCCCAAGCTAGCAAGGCTCGGAGACAGGTTCACGAGCATGAGAGTCTTGCACTTGCCCTGCAGCGAGTCTTGGAGTGCAAAGGTGAGCTTGGAGCTTCTGAACGGAACGTGCTTTTGATTGGTAGCCAGGGCCTGGATCACATTGCCGAGAACAGTGAGACTGGTATTGATAGCCTTGGCCTCTTGCAGCTGCTGCCCAACCACCAATGACCGCTTGGGGCGCTCGCTGCCAGCCAAATCAATCAGGTTCACCTTGCCCTGCGTGGTTATGCCGGTCTTGCGGTCGGTGCTGTTGACCACGATGCAAAAGATGCTGTGCGAGCGTGAGGACTGATCATTCATGGCGGTGCTCGCCACAGTGCGTCGATTGTGCCCGCGGCGCAAAAGATTGCACAACGCATTGTAGTCGCCGCACTCCACCAGAGCGGGCTCACGGCCCTCTTGATTGCCAATCAAATCACGCACCTTCTCGTTGTAGATCTCGACAAAAGACGCGCAAATCTTGACCTCAGCCGAGTTGTACACCGTGGCCTTGAGCTCAAACAATGTACGCATGCTCCGGTACACGATACCGTCGTCGCTGAGCATAGTATAGGTTTTACCCGAGCCGGTTTGGCCGTATGCAAAAATGCAGGCATTAAACCCATTGAAGCAGCTCTGCACAAGCAAGTCGACCTCGGCAAAAATATCGGCGTTGGTACTGTAGCGGCCAAAAACCTGGTCAAACTGGAATGTGTGCCTCTGTCGATTGCCGTTAACAATTTGATTGAGTGTCACTTGTTGCTGGTACTCATCCAAAATAAAGCTGCCGTCGTGGCAGGTCTCGCCAGTCTTAGGGGGGCGCACGCGACAAAACACGCGAATCGTGCCCTTGATGTCAAGTAACCGCTCCTGAAGTTGGCGCCTCAATTTGGACTCGGCGAAGAGGCACGCCTCCACATCGTTTTTGGTACTCTCCACTGCGTTAAGGCGCTCGCGCAGAGCCTCGTTTTGGCGCACGTGGTCTTTCTCAAGGACCTCGAGATTGGCGTAGGTATCGATCCTGATTTTGAGGTGATCAATCTCAGCATCACGCTGATAAAGGCCATTTTCGCGCTCTTTAATGGTCTCCTCCTGAGCCTTGACAAGCCCTTCAATGTTGGCAAGCTGCGTCTGGAGCTCCATGTTGCGGTCCTGCTGTTCCTCGAGGGACCCACCCATAAGCCGCAACTCCTCAATCTGGGCTTTGAGTAGCATGACCTCGGCGGCGTGGCTCGCCCTGATGTCGTTGTTGGCTTGGTTGAACTCGGTCGCTTGATGAAGAATTCGCTGCTTGCTCTCGGAGAGATCATGGGACAATTTAACAATCTGCTTGGCATTGGCGTCTCTCTCTCCACGCAGCAGCTCGGCACCGCGCTTCAAGTTTTGAATGGTATTTCCCAGGTCGTTGACACGGCTCTCGTAGCCGCCAATCTCGATGCGCGCGGTATTTTCGTTGGACTCGTTTTGCGATAGCACATGGCTCAACTCAGCCTGAATCTGCGCAATAGTCGCCTCGAGCTCTTGCTTTGTGTTGGCCTGCTCCTCAAGTGCCTGGGCTTGCTCGACAATGGTGGCCCGAAGTTGATCACGCTCGTTGGTGGTCTCTGCCAGTTTGCCGTTGAGTTGCTCGACCTCCTCCTTGTTGGTGGCAATGCGTTGCTTGAGCATAGAAATCATGTTGCTCTGCTTGGCGATCTGGACCTTTTTGGTTTCAATGGTGTGGGCTTGGGCCTCGATGCTCTGCGAGACTTGAGCGTGGCTGGCCTGAAGAATGGCGAGCTCTTCACTCTTGGCCTCCAAAGTGAGTGTGAGGTGTTTGGATTGCTGGTTGAACCCTTGCTCCAGCTCTTTGGCGAGGCCGAGGGCCGACTCGACCTGGTTGCCCAACTCGGCAATCTCAGTCTTGTGGGCGCGAACTTGGTCCTCCAGAATTTGCCGCATAGACTCGGAATCCTCAAGCTCAAGAGCAAGGTCGCGAATCTCCAAGCTCTGCTCCGCCAAAGTAGTCGTGGCGATCTCGAGCTCCCGCTCAAGCGCAGCCTGCTTGGCGTCGGCAACTTTTTGAGCGTCCACGCTAGCAGCCTCACTCTTGTTATTGAGGTCCTTGAGCACCTCAACTTGCAGCACCTGCTCATCGAGGCTTTGCTTCAACTTGGCAGCACGCTCCTCGATCTCGCCCAGCTCTTGGCGCGCGCGCTCGTGCAGCTCGTCCTTGGCTGCGGTGAGCGAGTCGATATTAGTTTGGAGAGCTTGCTCGTGCTCAGCATTTTGCTGCTTTAGCTGGCAGATCTCGGCGCGGTGGGCGTTTGTTGTCGCCTCGAGGTCGGCGGCCAACCCGGCATTGAGGCCCTTGAGCTCGGAGGACTTTTTGATCACATGGTCGGCATACTGCTGGAGATCAGTGCAGCCAGCGCACCGCAAAAAGTGTTGGAGCTGCTCAAGGGTGTCGCGCTCCGTGCTGCTGAGCTTGTTCTCGTCGAGCATGCGGGTAGCGTTGGCGAGCTTGAGTTGCAGCTCATAGACGTCGCCACGGGATTTAATCCACTCATTTTCCCAATTGAGCTCAGGCCGCGGGCTATAAGGTGCCACCGGGCCAAACGGATTCTTGATAGGGTTGGGGGGCATGAGAAAAAGATGTGATGTTTGGGGCGCGCGTTAATGTGGTGCCCTGCAGGGGAGCCTCGCGCAGGGCCAAGCACAATATATATTCAATTACAGCCAAATAAGCCTCAATACAAAACTAATGCACTATTTAATGTCAAACAACCCCTTCATCTTCTTGATGAGGAGCCAGTCCTCTCTGGGGACCTCGTCTCTGAATGCGGGATCCTTGAGCACGTCGATGGACTTGCGGCTCAAGAGCGAGTATAAATTATCGTTCTCATCGATCTGGCGACCCCACGTGGGCATGTTGGTGGCGTTACCGGCGTCGAGGCGCACGGCAACACCGGCGTTGGCCTGGCCCTTGCGCACGAGATCCTTGGGCTTGTGATCGACCTCCATACTCTGGATGCGGCCGAGTTTGTATGTGATGCGCTCCTTGGTGACCGGGTCTGTCTTGACAATACAGATGGGCGTGCCAATACGGATGGAGCCCTCGACAATGTCCACACCGACAATCATGGGGTTACGCTTGTTGATAACCTGAATGGTCTTGAGCACGCAGGGGAACGTGGCGTCCAGGGCTGAGTCCTTGCGCTTTTGCTCAAGCAGCTGCTGCTGGTACTTGGTAAAATCGTCAAACAAGTGGTAGATAATGTCGGCCTGGAAGATCTTGATGTTGTTCTCGTTGGCGTAGAGCTCGGCGTCCTTGTCGACCCTGACGTCAAAGCACAGCATCACCGCGTAGTTGGGGGCCTTATCGAGCATGGTCACCGCCTTCATGATGTCCGCCTTGTAAACAGGGCCAATGGCGATGCTCATGACGGGAATCTTCATGTCCTTGAGGAAGTCGAGCAGAGCCTCAAGCGAACCAAGGGTCGAGGCCTGCACGCACACACCCTGACCGCTCTTGTCAATCGAGTCGAGCAGCCCGGTCATATCGTCCATAACGTCGTCCATGAGGTCCTCCTCATCGTCGTCGGGGCCGCACAGCAGCAGACGCGAACCGGCGACTGCGTGCTCAAGACCGTTGGCACTGATCTTGACACCGAGCGCGGCCTTGACCTCTTTGTGGTGGACGTAGGCACCCTTGATGCGCATCTCCTTCATGGGCTGCGGGGTGAGCAGGGCTCTGACGTGAGTGACAATGGGGCCGTTCATGCCGCACAGCACAATCTTGTCGCCTTCCCGCAGGATACCGTTTGACAAAACAACGTCGATGGTAGTACCCAACCCCTCAATGACCTTGACCTCGAGAATGGTGGCCTCGAGCTGGCTGAGGTACATGAGCTGCTTGGACATGCGGCTCTGAGTCAACTCCAAAATGAGCGAAATCAGGTCAGGCACACCCTCACCCGACTGGGCACTGGTGGGAATCAGCGACACGTACTTGGCGAGGTTCTTGTTTTTGTAATAAACCTCGGCGTTGAAACCCTGCTCGGCAAATGCCAGCTTGGTCTTTTCGAGGCGGTCCTCAAACTCGGTCTGCACCGAAGCGCTCTGTTTCGAGAGCGAGTCGCGGAACGAGTTGTCGGTGGTGGACTCCCAGCCGTACAGGCGGTCGACCTTGTTGAGGGCAACAACAAACGGGGTCTTGCGGTCCTTGAGCAGACGGATCGACTCGAGGGTCTGGGGCTCCAAACCGTGCATAATGTCAACCACCAAAATGGCAATGTTACACAAACTGGAACCACGGCTACGCAGGTTGGTGAACGACTCGTGACCGGGGGTATCGATGATCAGCAGGCCAGGAACGTTGTACTGGATCTGGCCGTACTTTTGCATGACCGCAGTCTTCTTTTTGATGGCGTCGATCGGGAAGTAAGTGGCACCGATCTGCTGGGTAATACCACCGGCCTCGCCCTCCTGGACGTTTGTGCGGCGCATGTTGTCGAGCAGCTTGGTTTTACCGACATCGACGTGACCCAAAATAGCGCAAATGGGCGACCGCAGGTCGGCGGCGTTGGCGGCCGACTGGGCCTTGGCGTTACGGCTCTGGCGCTTGGCGTCGACGGCCTGGCGGTGCTGAGCGTCCACAGGAGCGCTCTTGTTGAGCACCGACTCTTCAGTGTCCTTGGACTCGACCTCCTTCTTCTTGGGAGCGGGGGCAGCCTTCTCGGCCTTGGGCTCAGCCTTGGGCGCCTCCTTAGGGGTCTCCTTGACCTCCTTAGGGGTCTCCTTGACCTCCTTAGGGGCCTCGGGCTCGGGCTCCTCGTCGCTCAACTCGGCCTCCCAATCGTCAACAAGAGCCTCGTCCTCACTCTCAGCCTTGGGCTCCTCCTCAGCCTCGGGGGCAGGAGTAGCCTCCTTGGGCTCCTCAATTTGGACCTCTTCGACCTCTTTGGCAACTTGCTCAACTTGGGGCTCGGGAGTCTCCTCGCGCACAGTCTCCTTGGGCTTGGTCTGACTGGCCTTTTGGGGCAGGCGCAGGTTCTTGAGGGCTGCTTTGGGATCGCCGTCACCAAATAGGGCCTTGCGGCGAGCCTCAACCTGGGCCTGCTGCTGGCGCTGTTTCTTGCTGAGCAGCTTACCCTCGGCCTTGAGCTTCTCGCGCTCTTCCTTTTTACGCTCAGCCTTGAGGCGCTTGGCCTCGGCGGCGGCAGCCTCGGCCTCAGCAGCACGCTTGGCCTCTTCCTCGGCCTCTTTGCGCGCAGCCTCTTCATCAGCAGCGCGGGCGTCCTCGAGGGCCTTTTTGGCAGCAAGCTGTTTCTGCAGGGCAGCCAGCGCGGGGTTCATTTTCTTGCCCTTTTTACCCTTGGCGGGAGCGGCAGCAGCCTCGGGCTCGGGTTCAGGAGTACCTTCAGCCTCGGGCTCGGGAGTCTCCTCAGCTTCCTCCTCGGCCTTCTTGCCCTTTTTGGGCAAAACAGGCGCGGTCATCTTGCGCTGAGCAGCGGCCTTCTTTTTGGCCTTTTCACGCTCTTTCTTCTCACGCTCCTTTTCTTTCTTGGACTTCACCTTGACCTCGCCCGCCTCGGCCTTGGCGGCAGCCTCTTCGGCCTCCTTCTCAGCCTCCTTGGCGGCCTTTTTGTTCTTGGACCGCTTGAGAGCGCCCATCAGCCCGGTGGCCTCCTCTTCGGGCTCCTTGGGCACGTCGGGCTCTTCAATGCCTCCAGTGGCACCAAACTCTTCGGCCTCTTGGGTTCCGAGCTCGGGATCCTCGTCCCAGATATCGGCTCCGGCCTTTTGCTTTGATTTTTTACCCATGACAAAGGTTAGCCTGCTCTCTGTCTTTTCTTAAAAGTCCCAGGCAAGGGGTGACTAATTTGGGTGTGAGTGCAGTGGCAAAGGGGTGCCAAAGGGGTGCTGGGGAGAGTCTGGAGAGCGGTACGGAGGGCGGCAGGGTGGCCCGAGGGTAGCTAATTAATTTTTTTTAGGCTGAATTAAGCTTTCGATGCACCCATAGGTAGGGAATCGGCCAGCCTTCAATATTGACAATTTGAGACGTGCCCAATGGCACACCCTTGATCTGCGTAGCGCACCTAAATGCTCACCCATCGCTCCAGTAAATTTGGGCATAGCTTTGTAGATTGAATTTGTGCCCTAATCCAAACAAAGACCAGTATTATCCGAACCAACACTGAGAACCCGCAATTTAGGTGCATGGCTATATGCACGGCTCGGCCCACTATTGACCCTCGCAAAAGCTATAAAGGAGCAGTCCTTGCTCACTTTTCAGAAATGCACTCTTCTACTTCATCCTCCGCCCTCATCGCCGAGCTCCTTAAGAACAACAAGGACGTCGCCAACTCCAGGGGGAACTGGAATCCCGCCTTCGGTATTCTCCCCTGCTGCACTATTGCCTAAATTCTATAGTATCAGTATCAGCAATCATACCACACATTTGTTCACTATAAAGTCTATAAATTGATGCGCTAGCATGCTGCCTCGGGACCAGGTCTGTTGCGGGGTGCGGCGCGCGCTGAATGTGGCACTAGATAATGTGGCACTATCTTATGTCGCACTGGCCAATATTTTCGTTCCTCCCACCTCAGCATGCGTGTGATTGCGCGAGTGCGCCCCTTTAATCACCTGGAGACCCCACATATTGACAGCCACCTTTCACGCATTGTCAACTGTACCCAACGCGTGCTACGCATCACCCAAGCCACCAAATGTAGGGATAATTCGGTCGCGTTTACTGCACCCGGTCGCGGTATCAAGCGCGATGTTAGCACTCGCTCGTTTAAATTTGATGCTGCGCTCGAAAACGCTAGCCAGGATGAGGTCTACAAGGCCAGCGTCCAGCCCCTGCTTGACCGGCTGCTCGATGGCGACAATGTCACGGCATTTGCATATGGAGCCACTGGGTGTGGCAAAACCTTCACAATGTTTGGCACCCTTGATCTGCCCGGTGTTGTGGTCTGCGCTATGAGCGACCTGTTTCTGCTCAAGGAGCTCAAGGAGGACCTCGGCCTACGGCTTCAAATGACCTACCTCGAGATTTACAATGAAGAGATACGCGACCTGCTACCCCTTAATGATACCCAGGAGCTTCAGCTCAATGTGCGCGAGACCAAGGGCGTTGTCTCTGTCACAAACAGCGCCGAGCATACGCTCAATTCTATGGACGACTTTATGGCCTTATTATTGGAGGGTAACAAGCGACGTGCCGTCCACTCTACGCTCAAGAATCAATGCTCGTCGCGCTCACACTCGATCCTCAAAATCAGCATCAGAGGTGCTACCGAAGCACGCGGTACCCTCACATTTGTTGATCTTGCCGGCAGCGAGCGCAGTACGGACCAGGCCAAGGCTCGCGCTGCAGAAGGCGCCTATATCAACAAGTCGCTGCTTGCACTCGGCAAGTGCATCAATGCTCTGGCACACAAACAGCAGCACGTACCCTACCGCGACAGCATCTTGACGCGGCTGCTCAAGGATTGTCTCAAGGGCAAGGGCCTCGCGGTGATGATTGCGTGTCTCAGCCCTAGCAGCGAGGACACCTACGAGACTCGCAACACGCTCGAGTATGCCTATCAGCTCCGGTCTCTCGAGCGCAAGCCGTGCAGAACACCTCCACCTACTTTGGCGCAGCGCCAAGCAGTCACCATCGACTTGTACCGCAAGCTTCTCGACACAAAGCAAATCGAAGTCGAGGACCGGAAACACCTGCAAGAATGGCTGCCTCACATTGCGCAGAAGCACAAGGTTCGCCTGACCGAGGATCTCGTGAAGAGTTTTATCTCCATTGTTCCGGAGCCCTCGAAGAAAAAGGTCAAATTTTCCTAGACCAGGTCCATAATTTATTAATTTATTATCTCCAGACCGGCCAATATCGAGCTCTCCATTTACCTTGACAAATGCAAAATTTCGAGGATACCTTGAGCTGTTTAATATGCAAAGAGCTGCTCGATGTGCCCGAGATGGGGTCCTGCGAGCATCTCTTTTGCTCGGTGTGTATCCGGCGACATTTGACCCATGAGCCAAAGTGCCCAGTGTGCCGCCAGGGCATGCATGCTGGGGGCCTTAAACGCGTCAGAGTGCTTGAGCGCGTTGTCGAGGAGTACAAACTTGTTCGTGAAAAAATGCGCGGCCTGGCACCCGACCTCAAGGAGTGCCCCGTGTGCCAAAAAATGTTCCCTCTCGAGGAGCTCCAGGGAAGCCACATTGAGACGTGTTTGAAGCCGCGCCGCGAGCCCCCAGCGCTCAAGCGCAGGGCTGTGGTCAACTATGGCATGGTCAAGGATAAGGATCTGCGCTCCATGCTGCAAAAAGATGGGCTCAGCACCGAGGGTGCTCGGTCGAAGCTCGTGGCTCGCCACACCGAGTGGCTGATCCAGTGGAATGCCAATGCGGCTCGTCACACCCCTTTGGGTGTTCAGGAACTCAGGGCAAAAATGCGGTCGTGGGACCTCGCCCAAAATCAAAAACAAAAGGAGATCGATGTTGATCAGTGGCAAACGACCAATGCAGACGTTTATAGCGAGCTTTGCACCTCTGCATTCAAGCAGCTTGGCCGCAGCGGTCCCCGCAAGCGCAGTCTTTCGGAAATTGAGAGCGAGCAGGACCAGCAGCAGCAGCCAAAGCAGAGCAAAGGCGAGCAGGCCGAGGCCCAGGCTTGAAAAACGGCCTTTAAAGACTCCTAAAACAGTCCTTGCGTCGTATGATGATGCGCTATTTATTTATTTATCGTAAACAGAAACCGAAGGCTCCTCGTCGTTGTGCTTCTCAATGTGGTGCTCATGGACAATCTCGCCGTCCTTGTACTCCACGGCATGCTCATGCGAGTGCGACTCTTCGTGCGACTCTTCGTGCGAGTCCTCGTGCGAGTCCTCGCGCACCTCCTCGTGCTCGGGCGCAAGCTCGTAGATGGTCGTGGGGGCAATTGTCTCGTACACGGTGTGGGGCTCCTCGTTGATGGTCTCGGTGACGGTTGTAGGGTCCACCGTCTCGTAAACAGTGGTGGGGTCGGCGTAAACTGTTTCGTACACAGTTTCCATCCCTTCCTCGGCGAGCTGCGACGGCACAGCCTCCTCCTCGACCTCAGGCACAGCCTCAGGCACAGCCGCAGGAGCAGCCTCGGGAGCAGCCTCTGCCTCGGGCGTCTGCTCGACCTCACGCTCCTCAACGGGCTCCTCGTCAACGTAGACAGTCTCAACAGGTGTCTCCCACACAGTCTCATATACCGTTTCCTCGTGTGCTGCGGTGGGGGTAGCGGTGGTGAGGCCTCCGCTGAGAGAGGAGCTGTCGCGGCTCGCGAGGCCTTGGTTGTTGCCCCACAGGGCCTCAAAGTCGAGGCGAGACAGAATAATTGCCACCAAAAGCGCAAGCACACTCAGAGCAAGTGCTACCCAGCCAATTGTGGTCAGAGCCCCGCTCCACGCGCGCGTGCTAAAGGGCGGCCTGATGATGTGCAAAGTGCCGGCAACCGAGACTGAGGCCACAACCCCGCTCGACGAAATGGCAATACCACTCACGGGCAAACGGTGGGCCGCCTTGAACGTGCTGAGAAGCGAGAGTTTGTCGGTGGCAACCACGACGTCGCCCGAGGCCGAGCCCAGCGCCAGCAGCGAGCCAGCCACCGCCAGCGAGGTCACACTCTTGAGAGGTATTCTCGATTTGGCAACGAGCATGGGCTTTTCCTCGATTTTGTACGCCAGCAACTCGGTCTTGGCGCCGGTACCAACCACGACAAATTTGGTGTCTGAGGTGAATTTGCCGCGCGAAAACTTGGTGCCCGCGGCCGCAATGGTGTGCGCCAGCTTACCGGTAGACGCATCATAGAAATCAACCTTGGACGGCAGCACCACAGCAAGCAACCGGGTCGACTCGGAAAAGCTAATGTCGCGCACGTCCTCAGTGGTACTAATTTCCCAAAGCAAGGACAGATCTGGCGAGTTTAGGACGTAAACGCGCGACTCGGTGTCTGACTGGCCCAAAATCGCCAGTTTCTCGAACCCAATGGCGGAACTTCTCTGGTAGAATTGGGGACCAAATAACGAGTGCTGAAGACCGATTTCGAGGTCGCTGTTGAACAGGCGCAAGTGTTTATTATCGTCAAGACCAGAATTGGCGCCAACCACAATCTGGCCCGCCCGCGTTGCGACGCTCATGGGGCAATCGCTGCCCTTGGGGAAATCGTATTCGCGACGGCCATTGTCCTTCATATTGATAGCAATCAACTTGTTTCCCAACCCGTGATTGCCCAGGCCTCCACCACCCACAATGGCCAGCGTCTCCTCATCGAGAAAGGCGGCTCCATACAGCGGGATATCGATCGCTGTGGTGGTCATGAGTAAGGAGTTGTGAAATGGGGCTGGCGGCGTTGTTATATTTATAAAAGACGTTGTTTCAGATTCGAGGTTCAGGCTTGTTTTAAAGTTGACACGCGCTGCTCTATTACGCCTATTTTTGGCTGAAGACTGCTCACAGCTCATGAGCGGCGCACGTCATTGCACATATGCATGTGATTCGACCGTTCGCTTCGCCACCCGCATAGCAACCACTTGGTCAAGTCTGGGCGCTCGAGCGCAAACGGACTGCGTATCCAGCCACCTCGACCCACGTGCCCTAACCCATATGCGCCCTAACCCTATGGGACGAAAATGACGGCATTTTTTGGGCAAGTGGACAAGCAAAAGAATGGCGTGTTGGTTAAAATTTTGCTCAAAGACAGACAACTCGGCTCCAAAATTTCACCTTTACTGCTCTGTTTAATCGCTATGCTCCCGGATCACCAAACTTGTCAGATGTGGCGGGGCACATGTGCATCCCGCATGCACCCGCCATCGCTAATGTAGGTGAGCGGCTGAGCGCTCGAGCACTGTCTCAGGTCTATATAATAGGGTCCATCCACCCTATGCAGATCACCACAAGCCCCACTTTCCTTTCAAAATGTACACTCGTTCATTCCTCCAGGCTGCCCTGCTTGCTTGCAGCGCCAGCGCCGAGTACGTCGACCCTGCTTTGCACCACACCAAGATTGTCACAGTCTACGAGAGCTGTGATACAACCTCCAGCTACCCTGTTGTTGATGTTGCTGGCGGTAGCGGCTCCACCGAGACTGTCACTGCCACCGTCACTGCCACCGAGTCCACATCGGCCACTGCCATCGTCACTGAGTCGTCTGAGGTGTCACCACCCGCTTCTCTTGTGTCGAGCTCGAGCTCTGACTGCACCACCTACACAACCACCTTGTACTCAACGTTGACCGAGTCTGGTTCGGCTGGCTCCTACATTACCAGCGCCCCCTACACAACCCTCACTGTCACCCAGACCATCACCGACACAGCCACTGAGGAGAGTGACTCGACGGTTTACGACGACAGCACGGTTGGCAGCACCGCCTACGATGATGTTAACGGCTCTGGCTCCACTTCCACCGCCTGGAGCACCGCCACCGACACCGTCACCGCTGCTTCCTCCACTAGCGCCGAGGAGGACTCCACTGTTTACGACGACAGCACTGTTGCTAGCACTGCTTATGACGATGTGAACGCCTCTGGTAAGACCTCCACCGCTTGGGCTACCGCCACCAACACTGTCACTGATGCCTCTACCAGCACCGCCACTACTGTTGTGCCTGAGGCCACCGAGACTTTTGTTTCCAGCGACGCCACCACCACTGTCACTTGGACCTCCATCATCTACCAGACCATCTACTCCAACAAGTCCTCGTCTATTGCTGCTACTGCTACCTCCTCTCCTGCCTCTTCCAACGTGACCTCTTCTGTGACCTCGTCGGAGGCCGACTCCACTGTTATTGAGTGGGACACTGTTGGCGGCTCCACTCAGTGGGTTGATGCCACTGCTACGCCCTCTACTTCTACTGAGTGGTCCACCGAGACTACCACCTTCACTAACGTCAACGGCACGTTCACCGAGACCTTCACTACTCCCATTGCCACCGAGACCTTCTACAACTCGACCAGTGATGATTCCACTACTACTGTGAGCTCTACCAACGTCACTACTCTGACTAGCATCAACGCTACCTACACCGAGACTTTGAGCACTGCTTCCAGCTCCGTCGCTGCGTCTGCCATTCCGGTCAGCACTGGTGTCTCCAACACCACCACTGGCTCTAACACTGGCACCTCATCCACCACTTCGAGCAGCTCTAGCTCTGGTGCTTCCAACACTACCACTGGCACCACCACTAGCAGCAGCACCAGCAATGCGTCTTCTCCTGCTAGCAGCATCACTGCCTCTGCCAATGTGACTTCGTTCCCTACCCTGACTACTTTGACCAGCTCTGAGGAGACCACTACTATTCTCATCACTGAGACTATCTGGGACACCATCACCATCTGGCCTAGCAACAGCAGCTCCACTGCAGCTCCCTCTACTACTGCCAGTAACTCCAGTTCTGTGGCCACTGCAGCTGAAGCTAGCACTAGCTCCAACTCCAGCAGCTCTGCCAGCACCTCTTCTGTGGCTCCCACCAGCAGCTCTGCCAGCAGCTCCGACGTGGTTTCCTCCCCTACTGCTAGCAACACAAGCTCTGTGGCTACTTCCACCAGTGCTAGCTCCAGCTCCAGCCTCAGCTCCAGCTCTAGCAGCTCTAGCAGCTCCAGTGTGGATCCCTCCACTACTGCTAGCAACTCTAGCTCTGTGGCACTTACCACTACTTCCAGCGACTCCAGCTCTGTGGCCACTTCCGCTGCTGCTAGCACGAGCTCCAACTCCAGTAGCTCTGCTATCAGCTCTTCCAGCTCGTCGTCTGCTGTCACTAGCAGCATTTCGAGCATAACCAACAGCATTGTCTCAAGCGCCACTAGCGCCAACGTCACAACCTCGCCAGAGATCACTTCCTCTGTGACCTCGGTATGGAACTCGACCACCGCTACCACGAGTACCCTTTGAAGAAACAAAACTATTTATCTAATTGAGCATGTATATATTCATTTATCCTAGAGATTTTATTTTGACTTAATCTTTTTGTGCTCGCTTTGTGCTTGCTGTTCCATTGCTCGAGGCGTCTATTCCTGCTGGCCAGACAAGAAGCTGCATGGGCCCGGCTCCCAGCATCACTCATCATGAGCGCTATCCAAACAGTAGTTCGAGTTGCCCAACAGGCAATTGCGTCACGTGCAGCGGGAAAAGCGGTTATAGTTGGGGTCTCTGGTTGTCAAGGCTCGGGGAAAACATACACCAGCCATGGGGCTGTTGCGGAGCTGAAGCAGCTTGGATTCAGGGCAATTGCAATCTCAATTGACGATTATTATTTGGATCATGAGCAGCAGCAACAATTGGCGCTCAGAGGAAACCCGCTTTTGGCCAAACGTGGCCTTCCTGGAACCCACAGTGTTGATGCCCTCAAACACACCTTGGCGACTCTTGAGCAGGGAAAAGGCACTGAAATTTTGCAATACGACAAGAGCAAGTTTGCAGGCGAGGGTGATCGAGTCCCTTCCATCTCTGTAGAGCCCGTGGATGTTGTTATCCTAGAAGGATGGATGGTGGGTTTCAAGGCCCGTAGCGACCTTGAGGCGGCCTATGAATCGAGCCCCCACGCCAAACCTTTTGGGTTCGAGGCCGTGCAGCAGGTTAATTCCCTACTAAAAAGCTACGCGGACGTTTGGTCCATGTTCAGCTCGCTGGTGCTTCTCAAAGCGCACGACCTCAGCTATGTGTACAAATGGCGGCTTGAGCAAGAACATGCCATGATTAAAGCTAAAGGAGTGGGTATGAGCGACGCTCAGGTCAAGGCATTTGTGGACGGATATATGCCAGCCTATGAGCTATACCTGGCAACCATCGAGCCCAGCGTAACTTTGGAATTTGACGCTCAGCGTCAAATCTTAAATTTATAGCTATATGGCAAGTAGGGAATCCTTGTCTCGACCGCCCTCACTAATCATGGACTTGGACGATAGTGACTTCTCGATAGAAGAACTATCTATAGATGAGCCTGTACCGTCGAGCTCAATAGGTTTGCTCGGCCAACCGAGCGCAATTCTCACGGGTATAGTCCAACAAAACGACAAGTCGAGTCTACACATGGCTTTTATGAACATGGCCAACAGCATCATTGGTGCTGGTATCATTGGCCAGGCCTACGCGGTACGTCAGGCAGGGCTAGTGGCAGGAGTAGTGCTACTTGTTGTCTTGACATTTGTGATTGATTGGACTATTCGGCTCATGGTCACCAACGCCAAGCTCAGCTCCACGGCCACGTACCAGAGCACTGTGCAGCACTGTTTTGGCCGCCCTGGCCTCATCGCCGTGAGCCTGGCCCAAGGAATGTTTGCATTTGGAGGGTCCATGGCCTATTGCATCATTATTGGCGACACTATTCCTGCAGTCATTGCCAGCATTTTCCCTGGCCTCCACACAGTTCCTGTCCTTGGCCTGCTTGGCCATCGCAACGTGGTGATTGTGATTTTGGTGATGGGTGTTTCTTACCCCCTGTCGCTCAATCGCAATATCGGTGCACTCGCCAAGGCTTCCATGCTGGCGCTAGTGTCCATGGCTGTGATCACTCTGACGGTGGCCATCCGAGGCCCTGCTGTATCGCCTCCTGAAGCGCAAATGTCGCCCGGATTGTGGACTATTAATAGCGGCATTTTCCAGGCGATCTCCGTGATCTCGTTTGCGTTTGTGTGCCACCACAACTCGCTCATCATTTACGACAGCCTCAAGACCCCCACCATGGACCGGTTTGCCCGGGTCACCCACTGGTCCACTGGCGTCTCGATGATCGCATGCATTATCCTGGGTGTCGGTGGCTTCCTCAGCTTTAAGAATCTCACTAAAGGAAACGTCCTCAACAACTTCCCTGTCAAGGACGTGATGGCCAACTTGGCCCGGTTCTGCTTTGGCTTCAACATGATCACCACGCTGCCGCTCGAGGTTTTCGTGTGTCGCGAGGTTATTGGTGAGTTTCTGTACCCGCATCAAGAACTCTCGCCCCGCAAAAACATTGTTATCGTGACCCTTCTGGTGGTGTCTGCCATGGGCGTCGCTCTCTCGACCTGCAACTTGGGCGTGGTCCTCGAGTTGTTGGGCGCTTCCTCGGCCTGCACAATGGCCTATATCCTGCCTCCGATGTGCTTCCTCAAGCTCAGCGCCAAGCAACCGTTCAGCAGGTCCAAGCTCATGTGCTGGGCGTGCATTGCGTTTGGCTGCGTCGTGATGCTCATCTCGTCCATTCAGAGCATCCTCAAGCTGTTCAATGGCGGTGAAGAATCCCATTGCATCAGCTGATATTTATATTTAGTACATAGCGGCTCGAGAGCTATGCCCGTTAGCGGCTCTCTGGCCACCCCCCAAGCCGTACTCCAAGCCATCTCGAGCCTCCCGCTTATTATGTCCTACGGGCCAAACTACAAAAGGGCAATGCCCCTGAGCGAGTACCTTGAAAGTAAGTACATTTTTGCATTTGAGCAACAGCACTAACTAGTGAAAATCGCCGTGCTTTGCACAGATGGGTGCCATTTCGTCGGGATCCTCGAGGGGTTTGATCGGTTCACAAACCTGGTGCTACGCGACTGTATAGAGCGCCAAATTACCCCCGAAGGTACTGAGACAACCCCACTTGGACTATTTATTATACGCGGAGAATCAGTGGTAGCATTTGGGCCCGTTGAAGAGGACCTCGACGCCAGAATAAATTGGGACGAAATGAGAGGCGAGCCAGTCAAGGGGACACGCATTCCTTATTGATCCAAGTTTTCTTTACTATGAGAATTTTTTTTTCATCTTTAGCTTGTCTGATGGGGCTTGCTTGAGGAGTGTAGCTCGTGTGCACTCTCGGCGCTCCCAGGCACCCCCCGGGCTCCCACGGGCTCTCCGGCTTTCTCAGGACTCGCGCCACACTCCGTTCTGCTCCAATTGCATTATATACTTGCATAATTATTTAACAAACATATCATCCTCGTCGGAATCGTTGCCCTCAGACTCCAGCGTCTCGGCCAGCGTCGCAGGGCTCTCAGTACCCTCACGGGCCGCGGTAACTTGCGAAGCTTCGGCTGGTGATGATGGTGAGGCGGGTAATGACGGCTTAGGCGTGCCCTCTAGAGATTCCTGAGAGACGTCGCCCTGTGAGAGAGAGGCCTGGGTGCCCTGAGTGGCTGTGTCGTAGGGAGCGCCACCATTCCGCTCAAAATTGCGCTGTCGCTGCTCGAGCTCACGCTGGAAGAACAATGCATCGCGCTCCTCGTCCTCCTCGTCATCTGAGGCGTGCACAAACGCGCTACTGAGAGTGTTAGCCTTCTCGGGCACAGCGCGCTTTGGTTTCTTTTTGGGAGCATCATCCTCATCATCCTCGAGCTCGCTATCGCTACCGCTCTCGTCAGACTCAGACTCCATGGCACGCTTGCGGAACTTGCGAGCACGCTGTTTCGAAAAGCCGACAGGCGGCCCTTTGCTGAGCTCGCGGGCCGCCAGCTCCTCAGCGCTGAGGGGCTGCAGTCTGGGGTCGTTAAACCCGTCCTCCTCAGGCTCACTATCAGACTCAGCGCCAGCGGGGCGGGGAACAAAAAGCTCGTCGTCCTCTTCTGCGACCTGCTCCTCATTAATGCGGCGCTTTAGGTGGTTGTGCGGGTCCTCGTCGAGCTGCTCGTTGAGGTACTTTTGGATCCACTCGCACGCCTCAATGATGCTGAAACTATCGAGGGACGTGGGAATAAAGTAGCGGCCTTTGTCAAGCTTGAGGCCAATCGTCTTGAGCAACAGGCGCAGCAGTGGGATCGAGTCTATCTCGCGCAGCCGGCCTGGCGACTCGCAAAATATGCGCACCTTGCTGTTGGACTCTACAAACGCCTTGAGCGTCTCGAGGACCCACTCGACAATCGGTTTACGATTATCCTCAGCCAGCGCCGCCACGGTCACAGCGATCTTGCGCTCGCGGCTCATATCCTCAGGCAGCTCATAGTCGTAACTGGCAGCCTTGGGGGTCTTTGCGCTCTTGTCCACAACACCCAGATCGTAGTAGTCGACGTCCTGCTTGGATTTGTTGAACAAGATCTCGCAGTACAGCGAGGGGTGCTCCTCAAACGCCTGAAACAGCATCTTTGTGTAAAAGTTGGTGAACTTAGTGTACTGCTTGAGCAGCTCGGGGTTTTGAATACCGCGCGTTGTGGATGTGGCGCGCTGCAGGGCCATCATGAACGACAGCTGGTAGAACTGGGCTCGCAGCTCTTTTTTAATAAATAAACGAGAGTAGAACGCCAAGCAGTGCTTGAGGATCTTGTCGTCGCTCTCTTCAAAGTTGTCCACCGCTTTCTCGTACAGCTTGAGAGTGTCGTGGTGGTAAAACGAGCGGATGTACCTCGTGAGGTCCCACTTGCGGTCCTTGACCCTCGACTGGGCGCGCTCGGCATCTCCGTCATAATCAGGATCGCGCGCACGCCGGCTCTTGACAAAAAGGTACGCCTTGTCCGAGGCATAATAGTCGAGCAGCTTGAACAGGCTGTGCACAAGCTCAATAGTCTCTTGCCGGTATGCCACGGTACGCTTGTTGGCCGAGCGAGGCAGCCGCGCAAACAGGTCGAGGCGCTGATCATCGTAGAAGAGGCGGGCCAAGATGTTTTGCGCCGCATCTTTCCACTCGCTTGAGGACCGCGTCATGTCGTCAATGGCCATAAAAATGGACCTGAGGCACACCATACAGGCAAACGTCAGGTCAAAGCTCTGGCCTGGCCCCGAGTCGTGGGCGTTGGCCATGATGTCGCAAACGAGGGTGAACATTTGGTAGCTGAGGGCGGTACCAATGAGCTTGAAATCGATCTTGCCGCGCGACCTCTCAGCGTTGGCAAACCAGCCCACCAGAAAGACATAGTGCATGACTTGTTCTGGGGTGAAATCGTCGGCAAGGCCCGAAACAAAGCTGCGCGTGCCAGTAAAAAACGGGTTGTAGGCGGAATCCAAAAATTTGGCCACAAACTCTTTGAGCGCCTCTTGGCCCTGAGGGCTGAGCGAGACCTGGACGTTCCATTGATACTTCTCTTTGCCAGCGCGTCCCGCAGGATTAGCCTTGTGCCACGTCTTGGACTTGTCGATCGCGTCAAAGTAGTTGGTTGAGAGCGCTTGTTGGCCCGAGACCGGTAGGGCGTTGTCGCCCATATCCAGCGAGATCATGGTGCCAAAACGCGAGTGGCGCGTCGGCCTGAATCGCGACTCCTTCATTTTCTTTTCTTTTGCGAGCAAATCGCCCAAACTGCGGTCCTGTGAGGCATACTCTGCGCTGCCCTTGAACAGCTTGACCGGGTCCACGTTGGACACCAGTCCCCATGTCACCTCCAAAAAGGGCAGAGCCTCCTCGGCACTGATGAGTTCCTGATTTGAAATTAGCAGCACGAGAAAGTCGAGCATCTTTTGGTCGTTGAGCACCACCAACAGCTCGGAGCGGTCCTGCTCGATCGCGAGCATATTGCGCACAAAATTTAAGCAAAGCCGCACAATACCGTTGTCCTTACTCGAACGCTCAATGCTGGGCTTTTGAATCGAGGGCACTGTGAGCTTGATGACCGCCTTGAACAGCGAGCCAAGGCCAAGGGCGGTGCGCTTGTATCGTAATTGAGCATCCCTAAGGCCCTTGAGGTGGTCCATGTGGTTGACGTTTGTGTGGTCGGGCTCGAGTGGCCATGTCAAGTGGGTGACAATTTCCAGCGCGTTCAGGGCTGGCTTAAACGGGACTTGCTCCGGGTTGGAGGCGTGGGTATGGATCATGACGAGCAAATCCCCATCCACAAGTGTTGTATTTGCAATTGCTCGGGCCACATCCCACTTGCTCATCTTTGTATCGTAGTTTATTAGCCATTTTTTCAAGTCGGAAAGGCACCCCTGAGCCTCGTCGCCGAGCGAATACCCGTTTTTTGTGGATGCTCCCATTGCCGTAACCAGCTGCGACACATGACTTTGCAGCCACGGCTCCACCATTTTGTCTAGTGTGTGTGGTTGGAGGTGTGCGTCCTTTAATTTAGCTTTAATTACGCGACGCGTTCAGATTAGTCAGATGGTACTGATTGTTTTTTATTGCGCTTTATTTTCTATTGAGCCGATCAGTAGGGCCCGGTCCTGGGAGATTTTGATGCGCTCTTCAAGGCGACATTTCAGGACTATCAATAGTTGTGGAAAGTTTAGACCGTGTAGCCACCCAATTGCTCATCACGTGATTCTCAAACATATTATATGCAACCATCAAACTGAGACAGTAGAGCTGCATGAAACCGCAACTATAAAAGGCGAGGCTCGATACCCATCTATCCAGCAGCACAACGCAACCACCCGACCGTCACTGTTCTGCGCACAATACTGTACTTTCTGGAGTTGACGACCATTGTGAGTGTCGTGGGATACTGCCCCGATGAGCTGGTTGGAAGCCCTCCTCGGGTCAGTGTTCTCTGTCGGTACGGTGGTCTTTGATTGTAGAAGGCTATGTGGATTTAACCCAGGCAAGGGCGGTCGGGTGGGCGCATTGCGCTAACTTGTGCCTCATTGCACGGCAGCATCGGAGCTGCCTCAACCTGGGCCAATCTTCGGGGTGCTTGGAAGTGCCCCCGTTAGCGCCATCTCGTGCAGCCTCAGGGAAACAGCGGCAGGCTCGACAACAACGGCTTGATCGCCAGCTCGAGCAGGATCAGGGGCTTGAGCGCCAGCCGCGGCGACACCGGCAAAGGCCCGCCGGAAGTAGCCTTGAAACCGCACGGGAATGACATTGTCATTGCCGACAAAGTTCTCCACCTCAGGCAAATCCTCGACACGCTCAGTACGCAGGATGCGAGCGGGGTCCCAGTCCGCGAACTCGTCGGTGCGGTGCCACACGTGCAGCATGGTCGCCATGGCAGCGCGCGCAAAGTTCCCGCCAAGCAGAATCTCGGCGCCCTCGAGCACTCGCTCACCGCCGATGATAGCCCCAACGGTCAAACAGCCGACGAGCTGCCGGGCGTCGAGCCGCGAGTTGGCACGAACGGGTCTTTGTTGCACCCACTGAAACACGACATCGCCGGTTAAGTCCTCCTCGCCAGTGGCGACCAGGCCGTTGAGACCAACGTGCTCAAACAACTTCTTGTACATTCCGAAGCCGCGATTGTTGTTGGCGCGGTTGACCCGGCCGCAGCACATCTTAATCAAATGACCCAGAGCGTCAGAGTTGCGGTCCGCCGTCATAATGCGGTTCTCGGCTAAATCGTCACCGCCGAGGTCGAGGACGGCGTCAGGCTGGACCCAGTCGTCGGCAAAGCCGGCAGCAGGTACGGCCCAATTTTGACGGCAGCGCAACATCATAAACGCCAGCAAGGACACAACAAAGGTCGTGCTGGTCTCCAAGGTGGCAGCGGCGCCCGCCTCGTTTGGGTGCTCGCTGGACGCGATTAGAGCGTCGGCCCATTGATCACCGTTGGGCACCAACAAGGCCAAGGGGCCGTGGTCCGATCATCGGCAGCTCCTTGATGAGAAGCTGAGCAGCATGCTCGATCTGCACAGAGACACCATTGCGCAAGAAGGCGAAGACTCGGTGGGCAGCCCAGTCGAACTCCCACCGGTCGACGTAGAGATAAGTACGGGCGGCGAATTGGCCGGGCCGGTAGCGGTCGTCGGCGTCGAGCTCAAAGCCGTAGCGCGAGAACTCGGGGGGCAAGTTGTGAGTGAAGACCTCCTCAAGGAAATGCTGGGTCCAGGTCAGGCGACGCTGGCCGCCAACATCACGAGGGACCTCGCGGGCCAAGAGAGTTTGACGGTGGTGGCCGACGCGGTTGAGGAGGCGGCCGACGCGGCCATGGCGGCGCTCGCCCTGGAACGCGACCGGGAAGTGGCCGTTGTCGACCGTGAAGACCCGGAGGGGCGCCTCAGCGCGGCCGTTTGGACGAGCAGGCAAGCCGGGGTGCGCCACAACGACCAAGTGAGCGTACTCGCCAGCGGTAAAGTCAGGAACCGGCTCGCCGCGAGCAGGAAAATAGAGAAAGGGCTCGTGGGCGAGGCGACGGTCGAGAGAATTGTTTGTGTCCATTGCTGGATGAGCCGGGAAGGCGCGGTTATATGGTCCAAGGTGAGACACGCGTGGGCAAGACATTGCCAGCATAGCTATGGATCATAGCTGGCTAGGCCGGGCTCGTGCGTGGGGTTGGACTGCTCGGAAGGCTCGTGCTGCTCAGAGGACTCGGGAGTAGAGCCCTCTACTCCTCTACGCCCTCTACACCCGAATCCTCTGAGCAGCCAGCCCTCTGTATGAGGTTGAGCTACGGCGTAGCGCGCAGCGGTCGACGTGGGTGGAGAGTAGCGTGGATGTCTGCCTAGGGTGGGCAGAGGTTAGGCCTGGGTAACGGGGCACCAATTTACGAATGGGAATGTCATCAGGGATTGTGGGCCCGACCAGTTTGGCGTGGACACTGATCTCTCTCCATACTGGAGCTCGACAAAGTCGGGAATACTCGCACAAAAGATGAGCCTCACGCCACTCAAGGGTTGCATCGCGATCAACGTCAGTCCGCGTTCAAATCAGTACCCTGTCTACTACACTCGACTTCTACGTGCATCCTGCCCCCGTAAACGCCCCCGTTCACACCAAGAACGCTGCAATTTTTCGCAATCACACGATTGAGACAGTTGATGCCCTTCATTTGGACATTGCGGGCGACTGGCACGTTCGCCCATCTTTCTGTATTCCCGACTCAATCGAGCTCCAGTCTGGCGATATCAGCGTCCACGCCTTTTGTGCGAGTGGGTCCTCGAGCCGCATCTTGGTGGCTGTTCTGCGCGCGATTGGATTTGCGCCGGACCCTGAGTCGAGTAGGGTCGTAAACTCTGCTGCGGGCTTGCGCGGGCAGATGGTCATTTGGACCGTGCATGGCTTCATAGAAATTGGAGTATCTATAGACGCTACTGCTACGGCCCCGCACCCCTATTCGGACTCCTCCTCGACATGGCTAGCCTCGGTGCGGCGGCCGCCTTTACCGGCGTCGCGGCTGCCCCGGGACTGGTTGTCAGGGGTGTTGGCAAAGTTGCCGCGGCCGCGGCCGTTGCGGAAGCCACCTCGGCGAAAGCCGTTGTTGTTCTTGTGGCCGGGGGCTATTCTTCGACGTTCTGGCGGACCCATGCGAGCGCGTTGACGTACTTGGCCTCGCGGCCCGACACGTGGGCACTGAGGTCTTGCGAGAAGTTGCGCCAAGTGCTGAAATAATTTTTCAGGAGGTCGACGTTGGTGAGGTTGCTGAGACCTGCTGCGCGCACTTTCTCGGCGAATGCGTCAAGCATCGCGAGGTGCGACTTGTCGGGCTTGCCGACGCGACCTTAAAGGCCATGAGGTCCTGCTTCTGGGTCGCAACATAGTCTTCGGAGGAGTAGTGGGCGACGTACGCGTCGCGCAGGGCCTCCCAAGAGGGCCAGACGCCGCCAGGGGGCGCTTTGGTGTACACCCACGCCTCGTGACGCCCATTGAGCGCGCTGACCAGAGCCATGGTCTTGGCCAATGGGGTGGCGGTTGACGTTTGGAATAGGGTGTGTGCGTGGAGGAAGAATTCTGCGGGGCTCAGCCCGTCGGTCCAAGTGACCTTGGGGCAGGTGCCGTCGGGGGCGGTGCCGGGTGGACTGGGCACGAGACGAGGGAGCGAGCGGATGTCATTGGGGTCGGTGACCGCTACGGGGCCCGTGAGATTGAGGGCAGCCAGTCTGGTCTCGAGGTTGGCCTCCATTTCGGCCTGCATTGCCTCGAACTGCTGGGCAGCCACTTGCGCCAAGCGGTCGGCCTCACGGGTGGCTACTTCTGCGGCGACTGCTGCCATGTCAGGCTCGGGCGGGGTGGGAGTGTGAAATTCCTCGTCGTCGTGGGCCCTGGCCGCGATTTTGGCGAACACCCGGTGGATCCGGTTGCGGGCGTCATCGGTCTGGGCTGCCTCTAGGATGGCTTCGTAGGTGGCTGTATTTTCAGCGTCCAGTTGGGTGATGTCAATTTGATCCTTTTGCAGTTTTTTGACCGTGTCGTCCAACAGTTATCCCTTTCACTTGTTGCAGTCCGAGAGGTGTCGTCCACTAGGCACCGCTCGGATCTCTCGAAAGCTTAACGCAGGTAAGTATCTATAGAGTGTATTAATTTTCGATAGCTTTGAAATTTTTAGGTTGTAGACACCTTTCCCAGGTCAGCTAGGTGCACTGAGCTGCAGGTGACAGATGCCGGATGTAGCTCCTGCGCTACCGCTGGACGTCTATCCCACGTATTTATTTTCCCTGAGAGCAACCCATTGCTATATTTCACTACACATCTTTATATCTAATCACGGCAAGGACCAGCAAAAGCCTCACGCAGCAAGCCGCATCTTAGCAAGCTCATATGCCCTGGTTCCAAAAAGAGATCACCCTCAAGCCCCGCGAGCAGGGCACATATTTGATCACTGATGAGGTGCTCAAGTCGTTGCCTGAGCTCAAAAACTACAAGATTGGTCTCCTGAACCTATTTATGAAGCACACGAGCGCAGGTCTCACATTGAATGAAAACTACGACCCCGACGTGCGCAAGGATATGACCGATTCGCTCGCTCGTATTGCCCCCGAGGGCAACATGTACCGCCACGACGATGAGGGCCCCGACGATATGCCCGCGCATGTTCGGGCGACGGTGGTTGGCATGTCGGTCGACATCCCAATCAGCAATGGCAGGCTGCGCACTGGTACGTGGCAGGGAATTTACTTGTGTGAGTTTAGACACTACAAGCACACTCGCACCATTGTTGCCACCATCAATGGCGAGTAAGAGTAGTTTATATAGATCACATGCCGAGCAGCGAGTGAGGCAGTGCAGACAGTGCGCCTTTCACGCCTCTGGATGAGCTCGACACACTCTATAACCATGAATACTACCCCAACACACTCCCCACACTCTCGTTGCCCCCGCTTGGACCCACATGCCATCCTCCCTCCCCCATGTCATCAAAGGGCGAGGGCATCAAACGCGAGCTCAAAATGAACCGCAGGCAGGCCCGCGAGAGTCTCAAGAACATCTCCAAGCCCAGTATCCGTCGCCTGGCGCGTCGCGGTGGCGTCAAACGTCTGGGAAGCGCCGTGTACGGCGAGATGCGCGTCGCCTTGCACCAGTACCTCACTAAGATTTTGTTAGCCACGACGGTGCACACTGACCACGCCAAGCGCCAAATTGTTTCGGTAGAGGATGTGCTGCAAGCGCTCAGGGTCCACGGCCAAAAGTTGTACGGGTTTTAGGGCGCTACAGAGAGTAGGGAGTCGGCCCCAACCGTTCCCCCAAAGCGCTCCCACTCCCACCGTTACTCATGCTCTCGTACATGGAGCACATTGAGCGCGTGTTTCTCGAGAAATGCGGTCTTGGTCTCGATGATTCCTACTCAAATTTGCTTCTCACGAGTGCGGCAATCCTGGATTTCAGAGTCCCCGAGGGCCTCAGCGTGTCGCTCGGCTCACAGGCGTCGCCAAACACTTTTAACACCTATACGTTCCGCGACTTGACCAACATCTCGGGCTCGATGGCCTACTTGTACTCGAGCCTGCCGGTACCCATCGTCCCCACGCGCGACGCACCGCTGCCGATCCTCTCTGAGCGGTTCCAGACCACCGCGAGCAAGACAGCAGCCCCGCAGCGGGCCTCGCTCCTCTATGGCAAAATGTTTACTGGACGGGCTCTGGAGGCCATGGCGATCCAAAAATGGGGCTCCAAGCAGCTCGTGGCCAAGTGGGTGTGCGATCCGCGCCTGCCCAAACCGGTCATTTTGACCAGCACCCTGCAGATGCTGGGCGACCGCAGCGTGACGGAACTTATTTATTCGAGCCATGAAAACTTGTTTGGCGTGCAATCACTAATTAATGTGGCCGAGTGGCGCGAAACAAACGCCAAACTGTGCGCTGGCTTTGAGGCGTTTTATGCAGCCTCCAAAACCGCTCCCGGCATCTCAATTGCTGGGCGTTACTCTACCTACTCCAAATACACGGCAACCCCGCTCACAATTACCGGCGTGCTCAATCCGCTGATGGGAAACGTGAGCGTTGCCTACGCCCTCAAACCCACGCCCCTAAGCGCCCTCAGCTCGCGCTTTGACTTTAATTTTTACTCGTATGAGAGTGATTTGAGCTTTGGGTGTGAATTGTGGCGCACCAAACCTATTTCGCTCCTGGCTACAAGCGGTGCCATGAGCGTGTTCAAGGCCTCCACCTCATTGGCCTCTCAGTCGGCACAATTGCTGTGGGAGACCTCGTTCAAGGAGATTTTGGTTTCGACCGGCTGCAGGTTTTGCTATGGCAACCTTAGCCCCATTGGCTTTGGCATTGAATTTGTCTACGCCTCAGCTCCCAACCCGCCACCCCAATGATCCATCGCTACGACCTCAAAGATGTGCCTCTCTCGGCGTGTATCGCGGCCGGAATTGTGTCAATGGACGCGTTCCGCGACGACTATATCATGGTGCGCTTTTTCCCCGACTTGTACGGCGAGAAGGCCACAATGCCCGAGCCGCAGCAAGTAGCAACCAAAAATAAGTTGGGCAAAATCTTTGGCGAGGAGATCTTTTTGGACGTTTTGAGCGGCAAATCGGTGCTTTTCAACTTGGAGCAGGATGGTGAGGTCGTGGGAACCGCCCTTTACGACCTGCCGATCAATGAGCGTCCCCAGCTCTCCATCGTTCAGCGTCTGCGCTACTGGTCTGCGTGGGCCTACTTCTCCCTAAAGGGCCTGCTGCACCGCAGCTTTTACAAAAAATACTTTGGAAAGCCCGAGTTCCTCGCGTTCCACAAGGGAATGTACTCTGCCGGTTTGAAAAGTCCCCAGCAGCACGCCGACTACCGCACGACCCTGGCGTCCAAGAGCCCGCAGGAACTTGCTACCACCCTTTACCCTCGCGATGACACCTTGTACCTTCACGTTCTTGCCCTCAAGCAGTCGGCGATTGGCAAGGGTTACGGAGCCACGCTGCTCACCAAGTCGCTCGCCGAGTTCAACATCACCGAGGGCCCTACATTCAAGAAGGGTTTCAGCGTTGTTCAGGGCCCCGCAAAGGCTAGCTTGTTTCCCTCGAGGGGCAAGGAGAGCTTCTACCAGAAGTACGGTTTCAGCACTGTTCTTGAGCACCCGAGCGACGACGCGGCCCATCCTTACCAGGTCATGGAGAAGGTATTGAGTTAGTACGTATTAAACTATTGAGTAGCCGCATGAGCCGCTCGCGCTAAAGGATGCCAATGGCCCCGCCAATGCTATATACCTCTTGTAGCAGCGCTTGTCCTAAACTCCCAACTGTGACAGCTCGCTAGTAGCAGGGCGCATCTCATAATCATGGAGGATCCATATGAAATTCTTGGGATCCATCGCGAGGCAACGACGGTGGAGATCCGCAAGGCCTACAAACGGCTTGCCCTGAGCAATCACCCAGACAAGGTCCCCGAAAGCGAGCGAGTGGAGGCAGAGGTGCGGTTCAAGGTGATCTCTGAAGCGTACGAAACGCTGTCCAACCCGGAAAAGCGCGCCCATTACGACCAATTCGGCAGCGAGCAGCCCGCAGGATGGCAGGACTATTACGATCCTGGGTTTGGGCCTGATGCGTTTGCAGAATTTTTCGGGTTTTCGACGCCGCAGCCATCGGCTCGTAAATCGCCCAGCACCTCGTTTGATATTGAAATTTCGCTTGAAGATGCCTACAAGGGCCGCGTGCTCAAGCTTTCGAGCGCGCGCCAGGTCATTTGCAAGACCTGCCACGGCTCTGGCGGTCGGCCCAAGGCCAAGCCCAAGGTATGCGCGAAATGCGAAGGTTCAGGCATGATTGAGCGGTTGCGGCCGCTTGCACATGGTCTTATGACCGCTTCTCGCGTGCCCTGCGATACATGTAACGGTAAGGGTAGCCTGTACCGCACCAAAGATCTGTGTCGCCACTGCACCGGCAAGTGCACCATCAATGAAAAGTCGGTATTGGAAGTCCTGATTCCCAAGGGGGCTTCGTCAGGACACGAGATCAAGTTTTCAGGAAAGGCCGACGAGCAAGTTGGCCAAGAAACAGGCGATATTATCGTGTCTGTACAGGTGACCCCTCACCCGCGGTTTGAGCGTCGCGGTCAAGATCTCTACACCACGGCCACTTTGACGCTGCGCGAATCCCTGACTGGGTTTAGCAGGGTCTTGGTGCGTCACCTCGACGAGCGCGGTCTCAAGGTCACTGTGCCCCGTGGCAAGGTTACGGCCCCGGGAACCATACTCAAGGTTAAGGGCGAGGGCATGAACACCTCGAGTGACCTGTACATTGAGGTACATGTGAACTTCCCCGAGACGCTTGAGCCTGCGCTTGTCGATAAATTGGGCCAGGCGCTCCCGTTTGACGAGCTGAAGCAGCCCCGTGACAACGAGCACGATGTGGACCACACGGTCGTGTCCAAGGTTCCCGAGTATAGAGAGGAGCCCAAGGAGAAGGAGAGCGAACGCAGGCAGGAGCAGTGTCCGACGATGTAGCGAGGCACCCCCCTCACGCTCAACCCTGCATCTAGTCTGCTTCAGCACCCCTTCGCTCAACGCATTTGTACATATTTATTTAGCTTACTTTTGGCGCTTGTAGATCTTGTTGAGGAACGCGGTAAACACCTCCTTCTTGAGACCGTTGCTCTCGTCCACTTTTTCAATCTGCTGCTTCAAATCGGCAACAGTCTTGTCCTCGTACTCGTGGTACAGCTGGGCGACGCCAACCTCCTCAAACACCTTCTTGACGCGAGCCTCGCACTCGGCGTCCTTGCGGGCGTAGTTGTCATCCAAAACCTTACGCTGGGCCTCGTTGCACTTGAGCAAAACCTGGTTGATGAGCCAGCCGCACTTGTTGTCCTGGATGTCGGTACCGATCTTACCGGTGACTTCGGGGTTGCCGTAGCAGTCGAGGTAGTCGTCCTGGACCTGGAAGTAGGCGCCAAGGGGCAGCAAAATGTCGCGGCACTGCTTGAGGTTGCTCTCGCTGGCCTTACCAGCCAAAAAGAGGCCGAGTACAACCGGCAAGTAAAACGAGTAAAAGGCCGTCTTGTAGGTGACAATGTAAAAGTACTTGTCGAGGCTGAACTTGTCAAGGTTCACGTCGTCCTCAGGGGCGGTGATCAGGTCCACAAGCTGGCCCAACTCGGTGTCAAAGGTCACGTCGTGGTACAGCTCAATGAGATCGACATAGTACGACTCAGTCTTGAAGTACTTGCGCAGCAAAATGTAGATGCAGCTCTCAATGATGAACGCATCGTTGATCGCAACCATACCAACGCCCTTTGTCTTGTACCAGCAGGGCACGCCGCGGCGCGTGTGGGCCGCGTCCATAATGTCGTCGGCCACGAGGAAAAACGCCTGCAGTAGCTCCACAGTCCAGCCCAAAACAGCAGCACGCTTGTACTCCTCGCTAGAAAGCTCAGCCTGATTGGTAACGAGCTTGTAGGTGTCAACGACGCTCAAACCGCGATTGAGCTTACCGTTGAGCGTGTTGTGCAAGAGCGCGTTGCTGATCCATTTGCGGGCCTCGTCGTTTAGGTTGGTCTTGGAAATGTGCTCGTCAAGCTCCTTGACAAGCTCAGGAAACACGTCCTCAAATTGTTGGCGGCTAGTGGACATGATGACAAAAAACGCGGCCCACAAGGCCTTGGGAGCTTCAAGGCGAGCCTTCAAAAGTCTGGGGAGCAAAAAGATTGCCTCATACCGGAATCGAACCGGTGACCTTTGCATTACGAGTGCAACGCTCTACCTCTAAGCTAACAAGGCAAATCTTCCTTCGTCAGCCGCGTAGTACCCTTATAAGATGAGGCTAGTGCAAAATAAACGCATTTTTTGATGATACATTTTGTTTTTGTTCTCGGAGATTTTTTGAACGTTTGAAATGTCCCTCTGGTTGATAAACTCGTCCTGACCAAGTTTTTTTAGTCAAATCAGCCATATCTTGAATTTTGATGGAGTTACAGAAAATAAAAATTTTCTCTGCCCATTTTTTGATCAAAACGACCTATTTAAGAGCCCTGAATAGTCTACTCGGGTCTCAAATAGCTCATTATACAGTTTGGAAGTAGTTTTGTAGTCGCAAACGTACGACTTAGCCTACTGTGGTACCCAAGATTCTGCACTACCAACTCGTCCTGTGATAGCTTGATACAGTTCTTAAGCTAGCATTCGCTCCAATTTGAATCTACAATAGCACAAAACGTCTTTAATTGCTCTTCAAATGAACTCTTTCAAGTGTAAAATTGACTATGCAAAACCCCATCCTGAGTCTCTGCAAAGCACTCGACCCTTGCTCCCAATCAGCTCGCTCAGAACTCAAAATACCGCCAATATGTCTAATTTCAATGTAGAGGCTGCGAATCTCTCCTCGCGCTCTTTTTCAAATGCTGCAGCAAGCGACTCGCCGCCATCCCCAAAAACAGTGCATCCACTTAGACCCGAGTACCAACTTGTGCTAAACTAGTCGACACTATTCAAGCGCCTCGCCCAAACTACGTTTGGGACGGCAAGCATCTCGTGATTACTTCTACATGCTGCAGCCAGCACCCAGAAATGCCACCCCTGGCGTCATCAACGGCTGGCTGGAGCTGTCTTATAAAAATCTCGAGGATTATGGTGTGCCTGAATCACTCTGGCTGTCAATTCTCTGTTCCTATGCCCCTGATCTCGACATTCCTGCTAGTGGTGACGTCGGCGAGCTTATTGCGAAATTTCGAGAAAAAAAGAGCCGGCATGAATCCAACGCCATTCTCGATATCGTTCTTGATAATTCAGAGCGAGCTATCCGAGCACAAAAGACTACGGACCACATGATGCGTCAGTTAGAGCGGCGCATCATTGACTCGCCAGACGGCGACTTTTACGAGTACATGAGCAAGCGATTTCTTCTAATCAACCAATTAACTACCAACGAGCGCCAGCGCCAAGTTCTTTTGCTCGATGGCATCAGGGGTGCTGCCCGTGAACATCTTTTGAAAGAGTTCCCAAGCATGGGGCAATGGAATCCCCCTCAGATCAAGGCAAGGATCTTGGCTTGGGCTGATAAACGGAACCCACCTCGCCAGCTTCCTTTGAAGCGACCTGATCCTCCTGCAACAGCGCGAATAGAGTCCAACAAAAGGGCAGACACGCGTGATACTCGACGTCCTTCAACTGGCCGTCCTCCCAGAGTAAGGGGTGGTCGTGGACGAGCTGGACGCCAGAGGTCCACTAACCGTCGCGAGCGCTGACCTCGCTCAAATCAAAAATTGGATCAGGTTTCTACCCGCTCAAGAGAGAACGGAGGCAACCTCAGACGGTATGGCCGACCTGGGCGTGCTTCTTGTCGAAGGGCGAAGCTCTCAGTAGAGTCATTGGTACACAAGCAGCATGGCCAATCAGCCACTGAAAACTGTTTCGTACTTCGAAGGTGATGAAGCTCCCCGCGCAGTGATGCAAACACACCCTCTAGCTAGCCCTGTAATATTTATTCTTTTTAATCTCTTGCTAGAATACCTCGGTACTCTTCTTATCCTTGTCCAAGCTCTAGCGGCTTCTATATTGCTTTATGCGTGTGGGGTCTGGGCCCCCACTGCAGACGGAACCACGTGATGTCCATGCTCCTCTGAGAGTACAAGAGCGTTAAGAGACTAATTAACTGCATTTTGGGTGGAAAAAAACTAAGTTCATCAGGCTCAACACGTTCTGGATGCACTGGGATTTGTAGTTGTGAATGCAAAGTACGTTACACATTGTTCAGGCTCAGTGCAAACGATAATATTGAAGATCTGCTAAAGAAACGAGTAGTAGAAAATCTTTGATATCAAGCAATTCCGGCTACGACGCACAAGTGTACTGTTTATAAACGTTGATGCAGGCGAGTCGTAAATCCTGCAGGCTGCAGGGTGCATGCGCGTGGGGGCGCCAGCGCAGGAACGACCTGTGCTGCTTTCTTGAGGGTATCGTCAGCCACTAGAGCTTTAGACAGACAGGCTTGTATGCATTTTTCTTGGCAGATGCCAAATTCCGGTTATGACCAGCTAAACTAGAGCGCTAGCCAACGCAGCGCGCATAAACACAACATTCGGGTCTGGCGCGACTCACCTGTACAACGCAACTCCAACTCAAATATGGTATGCGGTCTTAAACTGTGCCGCTCAAAGCCTGATCTGCGGGAGTACACCACGATGAGTGTGTCTTGCTCGACCTTCAAGCCCAAGCATGCGCCTGCCCTTATGCTCGACGAGGACAAAGACACCTACTGGCAGTCCAACAATATGGGCAGACGGGGCAAAAATACAATAAATATCCAATTGGCCAAGATCGTCAACATTGAGTACGTTGTTGTGTGCGTCAACTATGCAATTGACCGCTCGTTCACCCCAGAGAAGATCAGCGTGCACGTTGGGTTTGACGAGTCTGGTGTCCAGGAGATTGGAATCTTGCAGGTGCAAAAGAGTACTGGATGGGCAATGTACAAGCTGCCTTCTTTTAAGTACAAGTTTATCCAGCTGCGCGTCGAGTCCAACTACAGCTACGGCCAGGATTCGCGCGTGCGTGGTGTCAAACTGTTTAGGCGATGCGAGACTGATGAATTCAGTCGCCAGTATAGATTGTAGAAGCTAGACGAGCTGCTGTGCCGCATAGATAGTAGATTATCCCGCTATATCCTCCTGCATGATATTTCTCGGCAATATTGGGTGCTGCGTTCGCGTACATAATTCGATACTGTAAGCCAATTGCAAGCCCAGAGTTGCATTTTAGGCGCAATTCTGGTAAATTTTGTAGAGTTTATGCTTGAATTAACGCAAAGTACTCGACTCTACGAATCTGGACGTTGTATGTGTCAGCGCTTACTCAGTTGGCAAGTCATCTGTTAGGGCTTGGGACTCCATCTGCTAAACACCCACGCACCACTCACTGCACATATACCAAATGACGGCCAGCTTGCCCCACCCCAAAATCGTGAAAAAGCACCCCAAGCAGTTCAAGCGTCACCACTCTGACCGCTACCACCGTGTTGGTGAGTCTTGGCGCAAGCCCAAGGGTATTGACTCGTGCGTTCGTCGCCGTTTCCGCGGTACCATCCGCATGCCCAAGATTGGTTACGCCTCCAACAAGAAGACCCGCCACCTCAACCCCAGCGGCCACAAGACCTTCGTTGTGAGCAACCTTGCCGACCTTGAGATCCTCATTCTCCAGACCCGCACCTACGCCGCTGAGATTGCCCACAACGTTTCTGCCAAGAACCGCGTTGCCCTCGTCAACCGCGCCAAGGCTCTCGGTGTCAACGTCACAAACCCCAAGGGCCGCCTTGCTCTTGAGGCTTAAGCTATAGCATAATTATTAGTGAAGCGTACGCTACTTTTCAAGCTGAGGCAGTTTTTATCTCTGGCTGGGACCCGGCTGGGACCCGGCCGGGGTCCTGCTAGGGCTGGCATTTGTTGACTATTCTGACTTTTATAAATCTTTATGATCCCATAGATCTATTTTTCACTTGTTTGCGGTGTCTGTGCGGAGTTGTGTGCGACGATTGAGGTACCTAATGAGAAGCCATACTTGGGGACAAGCGGCTGCACGAAATGCCTCAATGTTCATCTCGAGATAAAATATGAATCGATCTCAAATTTGCGATTAGCTTGGAACTCAGCTGTTTTGTAGCTCTGGCTAGCGCCATAAGTGTGTTTACCCCACACTTGGCCAGGTGGTGGAGCAGTCCAAGGGGTCCTGAACGCTGCTCGCCGGCTGCCCCAGACCACACACCTCCTGACACAGGCAATCAGTCAATAAATTAATCTAGCTAATAGTGGTTGTACATTCGCTGTTGCATCTCGCTATGTGAGCTGAGCAGCCCGCGGGCAAACAGCCTCAAGCTCATGGCCATCACCTCGGCCAGGCGCCAGGTCTTGATTGCGTCAAACAGCTCGGCAATGCTTTCGGCAAGTGCGGGTGCTAGGGTGCCGTAAACCTTGTGGATGCCGGCCTCGCTACAGATCTCGTTGATCCACCGGTACACCTTTTGGAGGCTGTCGCTGAGGGGTTTTGCGCCATTGTTGGACTCACGGATCCGCTCTTCAACGCGGTAGCACCAGATGATCACGCCCAAGATCAGCTCGTACGCCAAAACCATGCACTGGCCGGCAATTGACCCGGTCAACGGCGACTGCAAAAACGCTTGGTACATGCGCTGCCCCAGCAAGCATGTTGCGCGGATTACGTCGCACGAGCCGATAACAATGCGCGTCATTTGCTCGATAATGTCGTCGTTGTGGCTGGCAAGGCTGTTGAGGCACGTGAGCGCGGCCTCGGCCACGCGCTGAGCGCTGCGGTAATTGAGGCTCTCGCGCACGAGCGACAGGTCCAAAATGAGCTGCAGGCGCGCGGTACCGAGTAGAGTATAACTCAAGATAATGATTGGGTGCTGGCGGCACTGCATGGCCCCCAAAATGCTCTGGGGCAGGTTGTGGTCGCTATCGTACTGCAGCGGCTTCATGAGACTGATCAGGGGCAAATTAGCCATTGCAAGCATAGCACCTTGGCCCATGCCGGGGTACGGATCGCGCGCAACTTGTTGCCAAAGATTCATCTGGCGGCTGAGCTTCTTCTTCGTCTGAGCGTCGCAGCTGGGGCTCAGGCCGGCCGCGCGCAAAAAGAGAATATTGCCGAGAATGCGCACGCTAAAGGGGTTGAGCAGGGGCGCTTGGCTCACGTCGACATTGTCGAGAATGGCCAGCAGCTCGCCAACGGTCAAGATGGGGATCTCGGTGAGCTCCTGGCGGTATCGCGTTAGCCACTCTTGCTCGTCGTCAAATTGATTGTTCCAAATGACCTCAGAGCAGGGCAGCATGAGGCCCGGCGGCATGTGATCAATTGAGACCGAGGCATTAAAAATGGCCGCCATGGTCGTTATGGCGATCAGCGTGCAAAAGTACGTGCGCGTACAGATTTGGTTCTGGATCCACTCGCCAAAGCTCGGAATGTGGGCCGGGTTGGAGTGCTTGAGGTTGTTGGTATCGAGAATCTGGTCCACAACGCGAAGAAGGAGGGTGCGCGCATTGGCGATCTCAGAGCCGGCCATATCGCCGGTATAACTGGCAAAAATGATGATCAAAATGATTGTTTGCGCCGCACTCAGCTGGTCCTGGTTCTGGAAAACCTCAGCGCTCAGAATGATCCGCGAGTTATACGAGAAAAGCTGGGCCGTCGTCTCCTCGTGGCACAAGTTGGCGCCCATCGCCAGAATGGCATTCATCAGGTAGAAGTTTGCCCGGTGCGTATCGAATGTCTGGGTGTGGAACATGGGCATGATCGGGTGGAAGAAGCAAAAGTACGCACTCAGGTACCGGTCCAGCTGCAGCCGCGTGATGTCGCGCGGGAACGAGTCTGTGCGGATACTGGGGCGGTTCTTGAGCTTCTCCACAAAAAAGCTGGCGTCAAAGCTGGGCCCTAGCTGCGGCACTCGAACGGGGTTGTCAATGTCCGGGGCCACCCGCTGGAATGTGGGGGGGTCAAACGAGACTTTGGGCAGGTATTCTTGCTCGATCGACAGGAGGTCCGAGGTGCTAAGGGGTGCCAGGTCAGGCATCTCTTGCTGCTGCTTGGGCATTTGAGGCATCTGGGCCGGCACCTGGGCCGGCACCTGGTGCTGGAGCTGAGCTGCTTGACCCGAGGGGTACCCCGAAGGAGCTTGGTGAGCCATGTTTGGGGGCATCCCCTGCATTTGTACTGGCCTCTGCGGTCCCTGAGGTGCCTGCGGTCCCTGCGGCATTTGTTGGTTCGGGCTGGGCAGCGGCATTTGGCCCGGCGGCGCCTGCTGGGGCGCGGGCATGGGCACGCTTTGGACAGCACCGTTCATGGGGCGCCACCCGTACTGCTCATAGGTGGATTTGGGGCTCGTGGACGCCAGGGTGTGCATCTCGGTCATGAGCATCGCCGTGCTCATCTCCTTTGTGGTTGCTGGCTCGGCCTTGAGATCGTCGCGGTTTTTCTTTGTTGTGGGCGTTTGGACGGAGCCGTGCACGGTACGGCAGTGCCTGAGCAGCAGGTCGCGTCGTACAAAGCTCGACGTGCACTGGCTACACCTGAACGGGCGCTCGTTACTGTGCGAGAGCTCGTGCCGCGAGCGGTGCTCAGAGCGCGTAAAATATCGGTCGCAATAGTTGCACTTGAACTTTTTGGCCAGCTTGCTTTCGGTTTTCAGGCTCTGAACTTGTGCCATGTCGGAGAACTGGAAAACGTGGGGTGGTTAAGGGGAAAGGTTAGGGAGTGTGGGAGGTGCAGGTGGGGTAACATCAAGTGGCGGCTGGGTGTGGGGTAAGCGGGATTCCCGGTGGCCGAGGGTAAGGGCATGTCAGCCGTGTTTTGAGGGAGGGAGGGAGGGGGGTGGGGGAGGGCATAAGTTGAAGGAGAAAAAAAGACTCGGGCTTGAGGGCGCCTCGGATTCTAGAGCAGTGCTATAGAACCCGTACGGGCACACCCCTCATTGCACATCCCCAGACTCGACATTAGATATTTACATATTAAACAGATTTTTGCTCGCCCTTGGCTTCGAGCTGGGCCCGTTTCCACGCCAAATATTTTACAGAGTGGCCAAACCCCTTTGCCACAGCCAAGCCCTGCTTTTGCTCACCGAAAACCCGGGGCGACGCAAGCACGTCCGTGTGGTACCGGTGGGAGACCCAGATGGGGCATGCCGGGAACCACAGCGGCTGGCCGTCCTTGCCGTGGGCAACATTGGCCAGCTGGTCCTGCCGCAGGCCAGAGACAAAGGGCAGCGGCAGCGAGAAGGCGGTGGGCATGGCGACCGGAGCGCTCAGCTGTGTGTTGTAGCTCGGGACGGGGCCAGGCGCTACCCTGCTTGTGTATGGCACCGGCTGAGGGGTCGGGGCCTTGACCGGCTCGATTATCGGAGTGGGGGTCTCAGGGGGGTCGTTGGGGTCGATGGGCCGCTTGAACACCGCGCCAACAATCGGAGGTGCATTGGGCGAGCCCATTTTGGGGCTGGGGATCGGGTCGTTATCCTTGGCGTCGGCCGGCAAAAGGTGCTTGATCGGGGACGCCAGCCTCTTGAGGGGGTGAGGGCGGTCAAACAAGTCCATGGGGTAGTCGCCCGAGCGTACCTCGTCGGGGATGCAGGCCTTCCAGGTGCGGATCTTGGTGAGCTGGCGGTCATTCTCATTGTAGCGCGACTCGCAGCAGTACACGGAGCGCGAGGCAATACCGGTGGGGCGGCCGCGCTGGTACTTGGTGATAAACATCACAAAACATTTTTCCAAGATTTGCTCTACCGTGTGGTCCCGGTACTGGCCGCTCTTGACCACCTCATTCTCGTAGAAGCACTTTGTGTACTGGTGCACCGTTTGCTCAGGCCTGTAGTACCAGCAGCAGTTGGCAAACTGCTTGCCCTCCGACTGCCACAGCCTAAAAATTTGGCCAATGATCGGCTTGGCAGGGTCGTTAGGGTTCTCAATGTGCACCCAGTCGCCAACGCTATAAACCTCACCGCGGTGCTGCACCGAGTCGAGCGGCGTGCGCGCTGTCTCCTGAGCCTCGCCATAAACGCTGTCGTCTTTGGCTGCTTCTTCTTTGGCGGTCGCCAGAGCCACCGCCTCCAGGGCTTCGGCATCGGCGTAAATCAAACTCTCGGGCGGGTTGAACTGCTTGCAATTGGCGACCATCAGGGCCACATCGGCCATAAACTCGTCAAGAGAATTGTAGGCTCTCCGCTTGATGTTTTTCTTGATCACATCCAGCGCAATCGGGTTGGCAATCTCCTGGTAGTACTGGGGCAGCGCCACCTTGTCGGGCAGCTTGTCAAACTCTGTGTGGAGGGCATGGCCATCGTGGGGGTCACGCTCGCGGCGCATAGCCCGCAGCACAGCCTTGATGCGGTGCTCGTGGGGCTTGTCAACGGTGGGCGGCCTGCCGCGCTTGCGAGGCCCATCCTCGTCGTCGCTGTCGCCCCTGATGTGCTTTGTGCGCGAGTTCAACACACTCAGGCGAACCGGCCGCCTTCTTCTGCCCGGACCGCTCTGCTCGGGCTCAGAGTCACTCTCGCTGTCACTCGAGGCAGCGCTCGACAATGCGGCCTGTGGGGGCGGCGTGGGTAATGGGCCCAGCTCGGGGTACGCCAAATCTTCGTCGCTGAGCTTGCCGGTCTTGCGCAGCTTGCTCAGCTCGGCCCGGAGGTACTTGTCGATGACGAGCGCGTCCTGATAAATAAAGCTCTCGGGCGGGTTGTAGACGCGCGCGTTGTAAGTGATTTGGCACAAATCACGCACAAACTCGGAGAACTTGGCGTACTTTTTCTGTTTGAGCGACTTGCGGATCATATCGAGCGCCATTGGCCTCTTGATCACCTGGTAGTAATCGACGAGTTTGCGCGACGGCGGGACCTGAAACGCGTACGACGCGTCCTGCCCCTCGGCGTTCCGCAGCCTGTAGACCCCGTCAAGGATCGGTTTGGCAAACTCCTGAACAGACATCAAGGGAGGTAAGGTGAGTAAGCGGCGCGTCGAGCCTCGAGCAGCTTCGGAGAGAGGGTGCCCAGTCCCTCTGATGATGCAGGGTATATATATTTTAAATAGCTAGGGGGCGTGGTGTCCATACCACAAATACTTATAATCCTTTAAAGAGGCCGTCAGCACCGCCTGGGTGCCGCGCCCGGGGGGGTTCCCCAAAGGGGGCTTTGGGGGGTAGCTGTCTGTGACCCGACAGCCAAGGGCTCAGCGCAAGATTGGGACCTTCTTTCGGAGCCTTTGGGCACTTGCAATTTTAGGGGGTGGGCGATCAAAACATCAGTCAAGATGACCAGTCAAGATGGACCAAACTTTCGGGGGGGCTTTGGATTAAACCCACCGCTCACTAATTTGGGGCTAGGTTTGGAGGTCGTGCAGTAGACAAGAGGGGGGTTGTAGGTGGTGGCCTGCGACGGTGTAGTAGTGCAAAAAGAGGGTATAGCGAAGCGGTACTCGAGGGCCTGAACAATTGCTATGGGTACTCACCCCCGCCCAACGCTCACAAAGAATACTCGCCTTTCCACAAGAAAACACCCAATGCAGCCAAAACAACCATCGACCAGGTGAAATTAAGCTCAATAAATGCCCAAACAGCAAGTGTTCCGAGCGGCGGCGCCTGGTACATGACTGCATAGTAGCCCATCTCATTGGCAAGGTGGATAATGTAGCCACATAGAGCAAAAGCTGCCACTGCCACAGTGGCTTGGCCAACTCTTGAGGCGAGGTAGGGGTGCACGAGCCAAAAAATCACCGCAAATAGGGGGATCGATTGCCAGCTGTCGCCAAGCACAAGCTTTGCGGTAACGTCCTGGCCATACTGCAGGCGTACTAGCCACGACAGACACACATTCACGACAAATAACACTGGTATAAAAGCAAAGCCCGAGGATTTAGCGGCCAGTGGCTCGTCCTGAAACCGCCATTGCCCATTGCCCTTGGCATTGCCGTTGGCCATGTATAATCAGGGTGAAAAGTTGGCGTTCCAGCACAAATTAGGCGGTGCTAGGCGCGTTCTTGTGTTGACCGGGGCGGGCCTCAGTCTTCCTTCTGGGTTTCCTGGGCTGCGTACGGTGTGTCCTGGGGCCATGGACATTGTCACTCGCGAGGCATGGGATACCGACCCGGGCGCCGTTTGGCAATATTATACGGCCAGGAGGCGCCAATGCACTCTGAGCAAACCAAACAAGGCCCATTTCAGCTTGGCCCGGCTCCACAACCTGCTAGGCGACCGCATGCTCCTGGTCTCACACACAGTGGACGATCTGTTTCAAAAGGCAGGCTATCCCAAAGAGGATACTCTTCTCATGCTTGGCTTAATTTACGACGTCAAGTGCACGCATTTTAGATGTACGTACGCGGCCGAGGACCGTTCAGATCCACTTGTACCTGCGCTTGCCCCGAGCAAGTTCAACGATCCGTTTGATTTGGCGGTTGAGGAGCTCCCCAAATGCCCCAAATGTAGGCGACTCCTAAGACCCAACTGCGTGTGGTTTGGTGATCCCATGAGCCAGGCACATCTCAAGCGCATTGACGAATTTATTCACCAAGTTGATTTGGTCTTGATTGTTGGCATGTCTGGGACCGTGTGGCCCACGGCTGGGTATGTGAAGGAGGTGCAGGCACGCGGTGGTCAGGTGGCTGTTTTCAATATTGACGAGGCCGCGCGGGGCTCGGCGGACTATTTTTTCGAGGGCGACGTGCAGGTAACGGTGCCCGAGGTTTTGGGTATGTAGGTAGAAGTGTAAAGTATGCCCCCGTTAGTATGGGGGTGCTCTAAAACAGAATTTGTGATTTCAGTCGCTCAATCGCCTGTTGAGCCGCCACAGACCCACATTTTTCACGCCGGATCGAAGGCTCGAGTTCCGCTTCCCTCTTTCGCTGCTCTCTCTCAACGGGAGAAGGGGACATCAACCCTAACCCTCCTCTCACCCCCCAAAAGAGGGTCCAACAAATCATCTTCTCCCAATGCTTTCTCGCGCCCAGCTCTTGAAGCAACCCGCGCGCAAGTTGTTTGCGCGCACCTATGCCACAGACTTTGACGTTGTCGTCATTGGCGCTGGTCCCGGCGGCTACGTCGGTGCCATCAAGGCCGCCCAGCTCGGTCTCAAGACCGCGTGCATTGACAAGCGTGGCCCCCCCGGCGGTACCTGCCTGAACGTCGGCTGCATTCCTTCCAAGGCTTTGCTCAACAACTCGCACCTTTACCACCAGATTCAGCACGATAGCGCCAACCGCGGTATCGAGGTGTCGGGCGCCTCGATCAACTTTGACAAGTTTATGGAGGCCAAGGACACTGCCGTCAACGGTCTTACCAGCGGTGTGCGTGGTTTGCTCAAGAAGAACAAGATTGAGTACTACGAGGGTGTCGGTAAGTTGAGCGGCGAGAACGAGGTCAGCGTCGAGCTCAACGCCGGCGGCAGCGAGGTCCTCAACGCCAAAAACATTATTATTGCCACTGGTTCCGAGGCCAGCGGCTTCCCCGGCATTGAGATCGACGAGGAGCGCATTGTTACCTCGACCGGTGCCCTTGCCCTCAAGGAGGTCCCCAAGCGCCTCGCCGTGATTGGTGGTGGTATCATTGGTCTCGAGATGGGTTCGGTGTGGAGCCGTCTCGGCACCGAGGTCACCGTGCTCGAGTTTGCCCCCGCTATCGGCGGTGCCGGCATGGATGGCGAGCTTGCCAAGACCGCTCTCAAGGTGCTCAAAAAGCAGGGCATGGACTTTAAGGTCAGCACCAAGGTGACTGGCGCTAAGCGCGAGGGCGACGTTGTCCAGATTACCTACGAGGACAAGAAGGGTAAGGAGGGCACTCTTGAGGCCGACGTGCTGCTTGTTGCTGTTGGCCGCAAGCCCTACACCGAGGGCCTTGGCCTCGAGGAGCTCGGCATTGAGACCGACAAGCGCGGCCGCATTGTCATTGACTCTGAGTACCGCACCAAGTTCCCCCACATTCGCGTTATTGGTGACGCCACCTTTGGCGCCATGCTTGCCCACAAGGCCGAGGACGAGGGTATTGCCGTTGCCGAGTACATCAAGAACGGCTACGGTCACGTCAACTACAATGTGATTCCTGGTGTCATGTACACCCACCCCGAGTTTGCTTGGGTTGGCCAGACCGAGGAGGACCTCAAGGCCGCTGGCATCAAGTACAACAGCGGTAAGTTCCCCTTTGCTGCCAACTCGCGCGCCAAGACCAACCTCGACACTGAGGGTTTCGTCAAGGTGCTCAGCGACAAGGAGACTGACCGTATTCTCGGCGTCCACATCGCCGGCCCCAACGCCGGTGAGATGATCGGTGAGGCCGGTTTGGCCCTCGAGTACGGTGCCAGCGCCGAGGACGTTGCCCGCACTTGCCACGCCCACCCCACCCTCAGCGAGGCTCTCAAGGAGGCCGCTCTTGCCGCCTACGACAAGCCGGTCAACTTTTAAATCTTGAAATTAGTTAGATAGAACTTTGGCCCTCCCCTTGAAAATGTGACCCAGCACAATTTGTGCGCTGCAGCATGTCCCTGCTCAATACTATTTTGTGTATATATACCCGCGGTGACCCGTCTATATGCTCACACGCCATCTTTTACCCTTTGGGCACCCACCCCCTCGACGCGTCGAGCTCACTAATTACGCGTTTAATGGCCCAGACACTTTTGAGCTTTTGGGGGAAACCGGCGCCTCCAGTGCCCGAAAAGGTGCCTGAACCCATTGAAGATCCACAAAATCACTCACAAGAACTAGAACAGCCATCACCAGCTCCTCCAGCCGCGCACAAAGCTCGTCCAGAACGGCCAAGCTATAAAGTGGTTCTCAAGCTCGATCCAGAGGTGCTGCGGCCCCTGAAACCCAAAAAACATGCATTCTTCGCCCCTAAAAAATACACAACAGCAAAACAAGAGCCCAAACTCACCGTCAAACAGCGAACGTGGCCGCTTGAACCTGTAGCCCAGGTCCTACCTCCTCGAGTTGAGCCCCCTGAGCACACCCTAGAGAGGCGAAAACGCCAGGAGTACGCACCATCCCCACAAAAAATTGTACCCATTCCTGCACACAGCTTTGAGCGCAGCCACAAGTGTGTCAAACGTACCCTCACCGAGGCAGAGCTTGAGCCGCTTAAGGCCACCGAAAAGACGCCATTTGACTGCGGTGAGTACGACAAGCAGCTGTGGACGAGTCGTTACGCGCCTCAATCGTACAAAGAACACATTAACCGCAAAGCCGCGCGCGAGGTAGCTCGTTGGCTGTACCAACGGTTCAAGACCATGAAGACGCGGCCCCTCAAAAAACGGCGTCGTGTAGACGATTTCGATGAGTTTGTGGATGACAACGATATGCCGTTTATGATTGTGCAGGGCCCGCGCGGCTCGGGCAAGACCAGCGCTGTTTACGCGGCCTGCACCCAGTTCTCGGCCCTAACGGTGGAAATCAACCAGACCACGCGCAAGAGCAGCGCCACACTCAAGGAAATGCTTTCAGGACTTGCCCAAAGCCATATTGTACATGCCAACGCCGGCGAGCGCTATCACTGCGCCGTTCTCATCGATGAGGCCGATGTGGACCTCGACGAGGACACAACGTTTTGGACGACGCTACGGGATTTTGCCTCCAAAAGTAAGCGGCCGATTGTTTTGACGTGCGAGACCCTGAATTTGCCCTCGAGCGTGCTTGATTCAAGCAAAATTGTCAAAATGCCACTATGCGATCCGGTGCCGCTTGTCCGCCTTTTGGCGAGCATTGCCATCAAGCAAGGGTTCATGATGAACACACCCACACTTGCAAAGCTTGTGGTTCTGCTGAATTTTGACTTGAGGGCGTGCCTCATGCACCTCAACTTTTGGTGCCAAATGGGGGTCGGCGGCTCGCTCGCAGCCACCGAGTGGCTTGCCCGCGCAGACGATGTGGGACGCACAATCAGCGATAACAATTATGTGGAGCTGCCTCCAGTGTGGTTGCCTGCCCCGGAACCCGAGAGTCTGGCAGAGGTCGCCCAAAGAGCAGAGTCCTTGTCGCTGGGTTTCAGTGATTCGAGCCAAGACTACTTCAAGCGGGTCCGGCCAATTAGGCGCGACTGGCGCTCTTACTTTCCTATTGAACCACTCGAGTCTGGCCGTGCAATCATCACCGAGCTGCTGCCCATTATGCGCGATATTGCCCGGGGCGACCTGGACCGCCGTGAGGCTGCTCGCGGGATGCGCCGTACCAAGCGCTCGCTCGAGAGTTTTGGTATGGATTCTGAATTCTTTGAGGACCCTGAATACGTTTTGAGAACATGGAAAGAATAACTTATTTATAGCATAGAGCATAACATCAACACTGCCCAGCGTCACCCTCAGACACGCTGCACCAACCCACGCCGGTAACTCTCGATAAATAACTAAATAAATTTGCTCCTAAACCGGGAATTTCCCCGGCTAAATTTCCTCAAACTCGTCTCTTTTAGCGTAGGCTGCTGGTATCTGCGCCAGGCCTCGCGCACATGGCGCGCCTCGAGCGGTGTCTCGTCGTTGTTGGGCTTGTCAAACAGAGTCGACTGTTTGCGCACGGGGCCGTGCGTGGTTTGCCTTTTTTCTTTTTGTTTGACCTTGAGAGCGGCTTCTGTCAAGTTGGCAACAATCTCAAACGTCAAAAACCCCAAAATATCAATGATATCGTCCTGAATACGGGCATCAGTGAGGTGCGCCATTCCCACCCAATCTTTGAACCGCTTGGCCTTGCGATACGTGAAACTGGCTTGACGACACTCACTCCAGTGCACATACTCCTCTTTGGTCATTCCGCGCGTGCGCTCGTCGGCGGTTTTGAGGCGCTCGACCATCACGGCGTTTGCCTCGTCGTCCTCGTCGTCACTGCTGTCGCTGTCACTCAAATCCATATTAAACATGCTGCTCAGCGTTGATGCAGCCCCTCTGACTTTCTTGGGCTTCTTTACAGGCTCGACTTCCTCGAGAATCTCTGTCTCGGGAGCAGCGTCTGTATCGCGCGTGTTCTTGCGCACATCCTTCCAAGTCAGGTAGTTTACGAGCAAATTAACCTTGGGAGCGTCGTGGTGAAACAAAAACATCACGTCGTCGACCGAAATGCCTCGAGAACCGCGTTTACGGGCAATCGCAGCACATTGCACGATAATGTCCACTACCTGGGCACGTACAATATCCTCGACCAAATTAATGACCTCACCAGGAGGGTCGTTCGCCGCACCGCTCACAAACATCATTTGTTGGATCTCCTGGCGGTACTTGTAGCGCTCCATGGTGTGTCAGGATGGGTGCTCAGTGTGAGGCCATTTGGGGGTTTGAAGGGTGAAAAATCGGGCAAGCGGATTTGCTGAAGATTCAAATCGTCTCTAGTTATGTTTTAGATGCACCATGTGAAGGGGGTTAGCTGAGACTACATGTCACCTTGCATATGTGGGTCCTCTTGAACCTGCTAAAGGCAATAAAGTATCTTTAGCCATTGATCTAGTCGATCTAGTCTAAATCAAAAACCTTTGATGTTCGCCGAGCCATGACATGATAGCTTTGCTGCCTCTCGCGCACGTGCTTTTTAATGCTCGAGGCAATCAAGTACGATGGCACGCTCCAGGTGCTCGACCAGCTGCTGCTTCCTCTTAAAACCGAGTACATCAAGGTTGAAACTGTGCAGGATGGACACAGAGTCATCAAGGATATGAACGTGCGTGGTGCACCTGCCATTGCAATTGTCGGTGCTCTGAGCCTCGCTGTTGGCTCCAGAAACGCCACTCGCGAGCAGGCTATTGAGTATTCTGAGTACCTTGTCACCAGCAGACCCACTGCGGTCAATCTCAGCAAGGCAATGGCCGAGATGCGTACACTGCTGGAAGAGGAAAATTGGCTCGAGGCCATCGAGAGCTATGCCCGGCAAATGCTTGCCAATGACTTGAGAGACAACAAGCTTATTGGCGATTTTGGTGCCGATTGGGTCCAGGATCTTGGCAAATTCAGTGTCATGACCATCTGCAACACCGGTTCCTTAGCGACCGCTGGCTACGGTACAGCCCTTGGCGTGATCCGCTCTTTGCATGCTCGCGACAATTTGGTGCAGGTGTACCCTTTGGAGACACGGCCCTACAATCAAGGTGCTCGCCTCACTGCCTACGAGCTGGTTCAAGAGCGAATCCCTGCGACGCTCATCACCGATAGCATGGCCGCGAGTGTGCTGGCCAAGGGCGAGATCAAGCTCGCTGTTGTTGGTGCTGACCGCGTAGCGGCTAATGGTGACACTGCCAACAAGATTGGCACGTTCCAGCTTGCAGTATTGTGCCGTCATTTCGGCGTCAAGTTCGCCGTGGCTGCCCCTGTGACTTCTATTGATTTCAAGACCGCCACCGGTGCTGGTATCACTATTGAGGAGCGACCTGCGAATGAACTTACGCATATTAATGGCCAGCAGATTGCCGCACCCGGAATCAACGTGTGGAATCCTGCGTTTGATGTCACACCTGCCGACCTGATCGACGCCATCATCACCGACCAGGGGGTGATCGAGAAGACTAACGGCAAGTTTGACTTGGGCGTGCTCCAGCAAAGCTAGGGTATGCTAATAATAAATAAATAAATACGCTACGCTATATCACTGACCCACTTGTTCTTCTCGATAACCTCCAGAAACTTATCCAGCCGGCCAGCGCCCCGCAGCGTCTTGCGGCTGCCCACAATCACCAGCTTGCATTTGGCGCGCGTAAACACCACATTAATGCGGCGCCAGTCCTTGAGCAACTCGCCCACCTTGCCATCATCATTTGAGCGCACCAGCGAAATAATAATCAGGTCCTTGTCGCGGCCCTGGGCGCGGTCGGCGGTCAAGACCTCAACGCTTTGGCGTTCTTGGCGCATTTTTTCTTGGAGGCGCTTGACTTGCTGGTTGTAGACGGTGATAACACCTATATCGACAGGCGCTAGGCCGTTGGCAATAAACGTCTTGACCATGTTTGCGACCAAATCAACCTCAAACGAGTTGTACACTCCTTCCGAGGTTTCGGTCTCTGCGGCCTGCGAGCCATCCGTGTTTACAAAAACAACGGCGCGCGCAGGGTCAAGCCATGGCGGGCACTGGACAAACGGCGACAACTTGATGGGCAGTCGCTGCTTGGCGACCTGCGAGTTGGCACACCGCAAACGGCCTTCGTACACAAGCTCAGAGCTCAATTTCATGATATCCGCGTTCATGCGGTACTGGTGAGCCAAGTTCACCACCGCCGCAGGGTGCTTTTCGGCCAGTCGCTGGAACAGCGACGTCTGGAGCTCCTTGGAATTGGTGCGCACGAGCGGCCGCAATTGGTAGTCGTCGCCGACCAAAATGAACTTGTCGGCAAACGCCAGCGCGCCTAGGGCAGCAGGAAGCGTTAGTTGTGAGGCCTCGTCCACGATACAATAGTCAAAGCGGCGCACGCGGAAGATGTACGAACGCAAAGAGAGCGCGGTGGTGGCGACAATTTTAGGGGTCATAAAGAGCTCATCCAGCTCCTCTTTTGTCGTAGGGGACTTTTTGGCGGCGCACACCTCGTGTACATCGGGGTGGATCGAGCCAAGACTGTTTCCGAGGCGCAGAACTGGGAGCCCCTTGCGCATCAGCTTGAGCACAATATTGTCCACGGCGCTGTTTGTGTAACCCGTCAAGAGCACGCTTTTGCCTTGCTCGCTCAGCAATTTGCACAAAGAAACGATGGTCGTGGTCTTGCCGGTGCCGGGCATGCCGCGAATGATGGCGTAGTCTTGGGCGTTCTGGACGAGCGAGATGGCCTTTGTTTGGTCGTGGTTGAACTCGCCCTGGAACTTGTAGTTAATGCTTGTAAACTTTGGGGCCTCTAGATCCACCACAAGCCGCAAAAGCTTCTGCTGGTCCTTGGCAAACATGCCGAGCAGGTTGCCGCGCGAGTAGGACATAAAGCTCTGGGCGTCGTTGAGGTTGAGCGAGACGCGGCCCTCAAAGGGCTGGTTCGAGGCCAACCAAACGCTTGTTGCCTCAATACTCTGAATACGGCCTGTGGCGACGCAAATCACCGAGCTCGACGAGATGTACACATTGCTGCCTGCTTTGAGAAGCGAGTCTTTGGGGAGTGGGGTGGTGCGGCTGAGCTTGTAAATGTAGTTCAAACCGCCTGCTTCATCTCCAAACGGCATAGTCTTGACAATGTCTAGGCCCCCCAGGCACGTGCCCTGCTCCTCGCGGGTAGAGTCGCTGCGGAGCCAGAGCCGATTGAGGCTGCGCTGAGCGACGAGGTCCTCGTCTGTGAGAGCGCGGTCCAGGGTCTCCAAGAACTCGAGGTGCTCCCCGCTCAGGTGGCCAGTGTCCTCTTTGACGAGCTCCTCAATCTCGTTGGGCTCGGCGCCCTCGAGCTCCTGGTAGGCGGCCAAATATGGGGTGCAGGCGGCGCGCGAGAAGCACATGTTGCACGTGCGCGGGTCGTTGATTGGGGCCGGCAGCAGGTGCGGGTTTTTGAAGTAGCTCACAATCGAGTTGCGCTTTTGGATCAGCAGGCGAATCTCGTCCTTGAGAGCAGGCACTGCGGTACACTCACCCTCCTGCGAATACCACAGCAAAGTGTGCGAGGCGGCCCGCGACCCAAAGCGTTCTTCAAGTAGAATAGAGTACAGCGCGCTCTGAGCCCTGTGCGCTGCACTCTGGACCTTGCCGGTTTTGACTTCGAGGCCCATTAGTTTGGGGCCCTCGGTGGTCTGGGTCTCGACAACAGCGTCGATTTTGCCCAGGATGCCGTACTGCGGGCTCCAGCACTCGAGCTCAGTGTAGCGGCTGCGCTTGATGGCAACGCGGTAGCGGCGCGAGCTGCGGTAAATGCTCAGGTCGTAGTCGGGTTTTGCCCTGATGTACAAATCGGTCCATTTGAGGATATTTGGGATGGTGCGGTTGAGGTCCACAAGGGCCTCAGCCTGAGTCTTGGCGACAGTGACCAAGTCCTGCACATAATTTTGCACCAAAACTTCAAACAGAGCCATGAGACGCCGTTCGGAAAAGTGGTCGGCCAGGCAGCTCTGGATCGCCTCGTGGATAATAATACCATACAGCAAGTACACCGAGGTCTCAGAGGCCGAGTAGCGCACGCGGTGCCGCAAAACCACCTGGCGCTCGCACTTGAACGCCTCGGCCACGGTGGTCACCGGCACGAGCCAGTCGGGGTTAACGACCAAAAGCAGGTCGTGATCCACAGTGATGATGGGCCCAACAGTCAGCTCGCCCACCACATTGACAATATCGCCCACCTTTACCGGCTGGGCCTTCCAGCTTTTCACCAATTGCAGAGTGCTGAACCCGCCGGCGTGCCGGCACCACAGGTCGGTAGACTCGTCTTTGCGGGTGATTTGGTACACAATGAAGCGGTGCGTATGCTTAGTTGTCCAAAAGGTCACCAGGTCAGGATGTGTGCTCGTCTCTGGGGCCTCATCTTCGCTATCTGTGAACTCAAATTCGGGGATGGCTGGGGGTAGTGCAGGCGCGGGTACGGGCGCAGGCATAGGTGCAAATGTGAGAGGACCTGTGTTGGAGGTCTTGGTAGCACCCGAGGACGCAGTAGATGCCGCAGTTGATGCCGCAGGGGCAGCCAGCGGAGGCCCAAGCACAAGCGGCGTGCTCTGGGCTGTGGGCTTTTGCTGGGCTGAGCTAGTCTCTTCCTCGCTCTCTGAAGCACTAAGCTCGGGGATAGGCAGCAAATTTTTCTTAGGCACACGCGTGGGGCTGCACAAAGGAGCGCTAGCGGCCCTCAAGTGGTTGGGCGAGAACCGGTAATATTTCCCTTGTTGGTCGCCCTTGGCGCGTTTGGGCGGTTGCGTCACCGATACATTTCGGGGCTGATTGCCGCCAAGAGCAGTACTTTGCACTGGCGAGTGCCATGTGGCCGGCGGCGAGCTCGTCAGGGGCGGCTCGTACCTTTGGAGGAACGCCGAGGCCGCGTCGAGCGAGTCCTCATACTTTATTGGGGTCTCTGGGCCATCACGCGACCCCAGCTTTATTTCTGGCAGGTCAGCTGTTCGTGGCCCGTCTGAACTGGTCTGCCACTGAACATGCTCAGAGCTGTCCATGACGAAGCTAGGCCCGACGCGAAATGTTTATAGAGGGGTGGCCGAGGGGGGTGGCAGATTTGGGGAAACGCGCGTCGACACTAGCCAAATGCGTCAACAAGCGGGAAAAAAATCGAAATAGCTCTGATCTAGTTTTAATTGCGTCGCTCTGGGGTCGCCACCCAGGGTCCACCCAGGGGCCATTCAAGGGCCGCCCAGTGGCGAAGTAAAAATATGGGTATATAAGTAGTTAAATAGGTTGTTTAGCAAAAGATCTGTGCACGCGCAAAATTTCGGGAGTTTGAAGTGCCCTTTATTTTTTTTCGCGACCCCCCACTCCCCCCGCTGTGGGACCGATCCCCCGGGAGCCCTTTAAGGGCCCCAGCCCAGCAGCTCTCTACCACACATCAGCGAGGTCGACATCCTCTGTATCGATAGTATAAAGACTGCTCGGGCGAGGCCGGCCACGCGGAGACGGTTGGGCCTCAACGTCCACCACGCGCTGCCGGCAGATGGGGCAGCTGTTGTGGCCCTTGACGACCCACTTGTCGATGCACTCGCGGTGGTACCCGTGCTTGCACCCGAGTTCGCGCACATCGTCACCTTCTTCGCAATCCTGAAGGCAGATAGCGCAGCGGTCCTCAGTGCCCCTGGCAGCCCTCAGCCCGCCCAACTCGTCAAGGTGCTGCTGGGTCACGACTGGCTGCAGAACCCCCTGGGCCATCAGAAGGTCCTCGAGGATGGCAATGTCGTCGAGGGCGCGTGCGACGGGGTGAACCGCAGGGAAAACACTGCCGATGATCAGCACGCGCCACGAGTCACCAGCACTCCGCTCGCCGACCAGCACCATCACCAGCGGGGTCTGACCTGGAGGCGCGGGGAAACTGTACGTGCGAATCAAGCTGCGAGAGGCTGTGCCGAGACTAAACAGCTCCTCAAAGAAGCCAACAAGCCCACGCTCCTCTTCCCCGTCCGCCGCAGCCATAGCAGCCGCCATCACCAGCATGCGACGAACCATCGATAAGTGGGACAATTCCTCCACCTCTGCCAGTGGGTGGGCGTCTTCTTCGTTGTGGCCGCTGCGCCAGCTATCCAGGCTGCGCCAGCGCCGCACGCGGGGCGCCTCCTCGGGGGCGTCGTCAGGGGCCTCCTGGGGAGCCTCGTCAGGGGTCTCGTGAGGGGCCTCGGGGGCCCCACTTGGCTGCGGGTCCGCGTATTCTGGGGCATCCTCAAACGACTCCCACTCATCAATTGAGATCGATTCTGGCGGCTCGGCAGTTACCGCAGTGTATATTGGCTCCTCGGCGCGCTGTTGCGCCTGTTGGGGCTGGACCTGTGCTGGCGGCTGGGCACCCATTGGGGTCGCGGAGCTCACTCCTGCAAAGCTCCCGAGCCGTGACCGCTTAAATGTGTTTTGAACCACGTCGCTCATGCGTCTCAGCGTCCCTGTGCGAGGCGGCTCAGCTGCAGGTTGCGATTGATGTTGGCCCATGTAAGCGTGGGGCCCCAACAGGGGGCCCATTTAATTGGGATGTAATTGGGCCATTAGATGGAGCTTGCGCTCATCGGGACCAATCGATTGAGATGAATTGATTGAGACGAAGCCACTTCAAGTCCAATTCACCCGTACGCGCAATCAAAGAATGTTGTCTATAGTGAATAAATATGGCGTCATGCCGAAATAAAAATCGATAAGGGGAAAGTGTGAGAAGACCGTACAGGGGGTTCAAGTACTGGCAATAAGAAGCAATCGTACAAAAAGGGTGCAGATAGCCCAAGCTAGTCCAGCTCGCGTACAATTGGGGCTATCCTGCGACAAGGCCCAGCTTATCCGTGGACGTTGTGTACGGGGCACTTTCCGGCCCCTTTCTTCTTAAACCACCGCAAAATACACTCATCGTGAAACACACAGAGGCATTCGAGGCGGCCGACGCTCTGTCCCCCTTCGAAATCCTCAAAACAGATCGGGCACTCGCCCATGACCTTCTCGGCCAGTTTGTACACAATCATCCGATTGCGGCTCGTAGGTGAGCACGATAACAGGCACGAGTTGATGTGGGCTTCTTGCTGGGCCTCCTGCATGTGCACCAAAAGCAGGTCGCAGATGGGGCACCGCGATAACTCTTCCTGGATGGCACAGGGCTGCTGGACGATATTCCCAGCAGTGTTGAGGCTTTTAATAACCTCTAGCTCATGATTGCACTCGTTACAGGTCCGGTGGGGCACGAGCGGGCTCTCCAAGTAGCTCCGGCCAGGAGGGGAAACAACATAGGTTGTCGGAAGGTATTCGGTGAAATGGGAGCCGCAGGGGCCGCAAACAACCCTTCCGCAGTGCCGGCAGTGGTGCCGGCGATTCAAAATGGAGAATCGCGAGTTGCAAAGGGCGCACGCCAAGGCGTCTGAATCGGGCTGCCAAACGGGAGGCATGTAAGATGGGACGGGTATTGGGCAGCTAAAGTTTGGAAAAGTGTGGGGGGAGATAAGTGTGGGGCCAAAAAAAATTGTAGAGCCGAATTGCTGCAAGAAAAATAATTTTGAGTGCGATGAGGCCATTGAGCGATGAGCGATATCTGCGGAACCTCGGCGAGTGCCGATTGAGTTTGTGGATCGGGGTTGTCACTTGATCAAACTGACTATCTTTTATCTAGGCTAGCACTAAATTGGCCCCCTAAACACCCCGGCAACAGGGGAGGGAGTGGAGGGGACGCTACTTTCTGGGCCTGTCGCTTATGCAGGGGCGGTGCATGACGCATCACTGACAGCCCGGATACAACCCCGGAAAACAATCCCGGTCAACGGAGACTTGCATCAGCATGCATCATGTGATTCTCTACATAAATAAACTGCCCCATAAGGCACCGTAACTCTCTTGAAACTCACAAACTTTCGATCAGTGTTTAACGGCAGCAGCCCCACGCATCCCCAGACTTTATTTATATATTCCCGCTTAAAGTATTTAGTGAACGCACGCATAACATTTCCAAGAGGTGCCCTTCTTACTGCTTACACAAAGGTTGCTACCGAAATGTCTGGCCTCGAGCTAGCATACCACCAACTTGCGGTGGAAGTTGTGAAGCTCTTTTACATATTTACCGGCATCGGTATAGCGGCCTATGACTTTTTGTGTCCTAATTTGCACCTGCTAAGCCTTCATACGGGCCTTTCCGAGCAGATCATCGGCGCCACCTTCATTGCATTTGGAAACGCCAGCGTGGATATATTCAGTGCCTTTGCTGCTCTTCACAGTGACAATGCGAGTTTAGCCATGGGTAGCGTCATTGGCGCCGCATTCTTTATTATTTGCGTTGTTATCGGTGCCTTGGCCATTGCTCAGCCCTCGCAAGTAATTCCCGAAGCTTTTCTGCGCGATTGCGCCTTTTTGATAGTCGCTTCCACATTGATTTTGTTTGTGGTCGCTGATGGCAAAATTTCCGTCTGGGAGAGCCTGGCCTTGATTGTTTTGTACGTGGTGTACGCCGCGCTAGTGATCAACACAGTACACGAAGATCCAAAGTACGTGCACCTTCACGGTGAGGTTGATGCCACAAGACCAAGCTTTTACGATGTGGTTGAGCATTGGGAGGCTCCTGAACCTGAACGGCGCCACAGCAGTTGTGGAACTGCTCAGCCATCGGATGATGAGGATGAGCGGCCGGGACACAGCGCTGGCGGGGCTACCTTGTATGCTGGTCTGAGACCTTCACGTTCACACGATGTGGAGACTCAATCACAAATATCCCAGCCCTCCCTAAGCCTTCAGATCCCCAAATATTTCCTGCCGATGCCGGGCAGTCCTGGAGGCTCGATGAACCTGTCACCGCACAAGTCGATTGCCAGCTCCTTTATAAGTTTGCAATATCCCAAGTCTCTTAGCGAGCACTTGTTCCCGGCATTCATTGATTGGAGCGAGAAATCGTGGCTACAGCGCATCAACACCGCGGTGATTGCGCCTGTTTTGCTCGTGCTCCAACTCACGATTCCCATCCCACCCGCTGAACACATCTCTAAGCTCAACTCGATCTATGCTGTGACTGCAACATCAGCTCTTTTTGGGCTCGTCTTACCGTGGACTTGGGAGGCGGCGCTCGCCACTGCCGTGGTCTCTGGTTTGCTAGTGTTTGGCGGCCGCTACTACAACGGCGTGGCCCTAGTGGCTGCCTCTGGGTTCTTTTTGGCCGTTTTGTGGATCATGACTCTGGCTTCAGGTGTCGTGGATGTGGTCAAGGTGCTCGGCGAGGCGTTTGGAGTGTCCAAGGCTGTGCTGGGCTTGACGGTGGTGGCGATCGGCAACTCGCTGGGTGACCTAGTTTCGAATATCTCGATTGCACGCAATGACCACTCAGCAATGGCGCTGTCGGCATGCTTTGGCTCGCCCTTGCTGCTCATTTTGATCGGCCTTGGAGGCTCCTCGATGGTCGAGATGCTGCTGAGCGGCAAGCGCTCCATTGCCATCGAGAGCAGCACAAGCATCGTGGTGACCTGTGTGCTTCTCATTGTGACACTACTGCTTCTGCTTGTGCTGCTGCCCATGAACAAGTGGCGCATCGGGCCCCGCGTTGGCGCCATGTGTATAGGCGTGTGGTGCCTGAACGTTGCCTTTAATCTGGTTATCACTTTTGACTAGCGCTGGTCCTACCTGCTAAACTAGTTTTTTATTTATTGACACTTTGAACAGTTCAGTTGTAATATTGACAATGTATTTACGAGCGTACTATCTAAATAGCGTATTGCGGGAGTGCTCTCTCTCTCTCTCTAATGTCTAAGTTGGCGGAACTCGCTCTCGGCCAGCGCCTTCAGCTCCTTGTAGCTGACCACCAAGCGGGTCTTTTCGTCTGCAGACACCAACAAAACGTTCTCATCCACGCCGGCGTCCAGCTTGTTGAGGCAGCTCATGGCGTGGGCAAGGTCCAGCGTCGGCTTGCCGTTCTCGTCCACCTGGTGGAACGTGTAGTCCAGCAGCAGCAGCAGCGGGTACAGGGGGCCAGTAGGGCTCCAGCGGGCATCGTCCTGGCCGGGCCTACGGGCCAAGAACTCGAGCTTGGAGAGGAGGCGCACGAGCCTGGCGTTCTCGAGCTCGGTGCTCAGCGTGGTCTCTAGGGTATCATTGTACAGCAGCGCCGAGTCCAGCACTCTCAAAATGTGCGGGGCAAGGGCCACCATGATCTGGTCGACCTTGGGCGTTTGCAGCAGCTGCAGGAACGCCTGCAGGTCCTGTGAGTACTGCCTCGTGCCGAGCATCGACTGCAACACGTTTCCAAGGTCCTTCCAGTCGCGCTGCATCAAATCTTGCGGGTTGGGAGGGTCTGCAGCGCTCTGGATACGCTCCTCGAGGGCCATCACGTCGGGGCAGCCGCACCCACTAAGGCGAGCGCGGTCTTTGCTGGTAATAAGCACCGTCTTGGTCGAAATGTTCCGGGCAAACAGCCCCTTTTTGTGCAGCTGGTGCAGCGTGCCGCCGAGCTGGGCGGCCAGGCTCCACACGAGACCCTCGGGTTGGCTGCCGTTGAGAGCGCTTTCCATGGTCTGGGCAAGCGGGTAGTACTCGTAAACCACAACAAGCGAGTTATCGCCAAACGCAAGCGTGGTGAACGCCTCCAAAACGCCCACAAGCCCGCCCAGCTTGACCTTATTCCATTTGTTGATTGGGGACATCGCCTGCTCGTGCGACACGCTGAAATCGCTTACTCTGAGCAAGCAAACGGTGCGCCCGTTGAGATTAGACACTGCTTTGTACTTCTTTGTGGTGCCCTGGACGCTCGAGTCAAGGGGCACCAGCGAGTGGTAAACGTGCACATAGTCAGGCAACGAGCTGCTCACCATCGTTTGCAGGGTCGCTTCGTTGCGCTGTTGCAGCTCGTGGCGCAAATCGCTGGCGATAAACAGGTGGTCGACTGTGCGCTGGTGCGCCTCCAGCGACACGCGCACGGGGGGCGGCGCGTACAGATGGTATTGCAAAGGGTGCAGTGGAGGGTGGTACATGCTGTTGAGAGCGCTCGGCAGGGTCGCCTGGAGGGCCTGCATCTCGATTGGGGCGGCCGAGCTGATAGGCGGCGCAAACGACGGCGCGGACGCGACTTTTTCTACATTGAACGTGCGGTTCGGGTTAAACTTTCGAAAACGCGTTTTGGGGCTGTCTGGTGATTGCAGGGGGGCCCCTGGCCGAAAGCTTGGGGAGTCCCCGCGAAGGTCTTTCATGACGAAGCAGCTTGAGGGCAACCGTGCAGAGATCCGTTTAACAGGGGATGGGGTGCCCTTAGATTTCATAAATATAGATTTCTAGACTAGTTAGATCCTGGTAGTGTTGTGTTTCTATTTCTAGCTGATTTTGAGAGTCATTACCCGGCAGCACCAGTACGACCTCCCCGATCTCCCGCCTCACCATCGATCACGTCTGACATGTATCTCGTGACTGGAACCTCATCCGGCATTGGCCAAGAAATTGCTCTTTATCTGCTATCCAAAGACCAAAAGGTAGTTGGTGTAGCGAGAAGACAGAGCGTTATTGACCACCCCAATTACACCCACATCCAGGGCGACATCTGCGACCCTAAGCTGCACACCAAGCTCGCTGAGTTTGAGTTCCAAGGCGTTGTCTTCAACCACGGCATTCTCGAGCCTGTAGCCAAGCTGGCCGATGCCCAAGTTGAGGACTGGGCAAAGTGCTTTGAGGTCAATGTTTTTAGTATTGTGGGTGCTACTAAGGCCCTTTTGCCCAATTTGCGCAAGTCAAAGGCTCGCATCATTTTTGTGTCGAGCGGTGCTGCCTCTGGACACTACCCCACATGGGGTGCCTACGGTGCTACCAAAGCGGCCCTGAACCACTTTTCGTGCACTTTGGCTGCCGAGGAGCCCGATCTGTGCCCTATCGCGGTGGCCCCTGGCGTTGTCGACACTCAAATGCAGCAGAATATTCGCACAACTCACGCAGAGACTATGGGCGACGGGGTGCAAAAATTCCGCGATTTGCACTCTTCGGGCAGTCTTGTTTCGCCCAAAGACTCTGGAAAGCTTTACGGTAACCTGGTCATGTCTGCCAGCCCCGAGCTGAGGGGCAAGGTCCTCAGGTACTCCGACGAGGAGCTCAAGAGTTACGCTAGTTAGAGTGGTAGAGCCAGTAGATAGAGCACTAGTTAGAGCGCTAGATTAGGTATAATGGCTAATGCCTGGCTATTGCCTATGTACTTTTCTTGTTCTTCTTGGACTTTTTCTTGTCCTTCTTCTCGTCGCCCATGATGTAGTTGACGATGGAGTTCACGCTGCGCGGCTTTTGGGTCTGAGCAGGGATAGCCTGAACCTTGATTTTGCTGGCCTTGATGTCGCGCACAGTAGCGTTGACCAACTGGTCAAGCCACTTCTTGCACTCCTTGGTGCCCTCGTCCTCAGTACCCCTGCTCGACTTGTAGAGAGCAAACGCTTTCTCGGCAGCACGAGTGGCAGTAGCGTAGGCGTTGTTGTGGATAACGTGGGCCTGCGACAGCTGCAAGTAGAGAGGCGCAATTTCGCTGTCGTCGGTGGCAGCTGCAATCGCCCGCTCATACCAGGTGATGGCGTGCTCGTAGAAGCGCGACTGGAACAGCATGGTGGCAACGCTTTGCAAGCTGTTCAAAACGTCGGGGTGATTCTTGGGACCAATCGAGTTCCACAACTTCAAAATGTAGTTGATGGTCGCGAGCGAATCGGTGATGGAGCCGCGGGCGCGTTCGTAAAAGCCGAGATTAATGTAGTACACAATAGTCTCGGCAGAATCGAGGCCGTTCAGACGCTCGCTGAGGCAAATGGCGCGCTTAACGTGCTCCACAGCCTGCTCGTAGTCCTGCACCTCGTGGTACACGAGCGAGGCCTGGTTGTAGGCCTTGGCGGTCTCGGGGTGAACAACGCCGTAAACCTGCTCGTGCAGGCTCAAAGCCTCACGCACAATGTCGAGAGCATCGTCCTTGTTGGAGCTGACGGTGGCACGACCAGCGGCAAGGGCCTCCTCGGGGATGGCGCTCTGCAAGGTCGAGTAACGGACGCGGGGCACAAAGCACTTGAGGTCCGCAGGCTTGATAGCACTCAAAACAATCTCGCTGCTCCACTGAAGACCAAGCTTGATCGAAACCTCGCGCAAAAGCTGCAGAGACAGCACGGGGCTGGCCTCAACGCCAAAGCGCTTGAGAGTCTCGGCCTTGATGAGCTCGACATCAAACTCTTGGAAGAACTTGACGATCTGGGCGTGCACCTCAGGGATAGCGGCCTTCTCAATACGCTTGTTGACAAGGTGCTTGATGGCGCGGGCCACGGCCTCACGTTCAACGACCTCCTTGAGGGCACCCTCGCTCTTGGCGTGGACTGTGCCAAGGTGTCTCATGGAAATACCACGCTTGTGCATGCCCTGAGTGAGCTGAGCACCATCAAGGGGGTACACAGTCGAGCCCTGGCTGAGCTCAGAGAGGTAGCTGGGGATGAGCTTGGTGACAATGAAGTCAGAGACCTCCTTGACCACCTTGCGGTCCTCGGCGTACTCCTGCTCGAGCTCCTTGGGGGCTTCAAGGTGGCAGTCAGGGTTGACGACAAACTTGGCGGAAAACTCACTGGCAAGCTCCTCGGTGAGCTCCTTGTCGCCAAGCTCCTCGCGGACCTTGTGGCGGAACCACTCGTTGACAGCCTCAGGGCGCACAAGAGCAAACTTGTGGGGGTACTCGGGGTTGGCCTCAAGGAAACCAAGGTCAACGGGAGTGACGCGAGCACAGTCCAAAATGTAGCGGCGGCCATCGCTGCCGTTCATCAGCTTGGTCGACACAGAGGTGTGAAGGGTTGCAGTCTCACCCTCAAGAGAAAAGGCGGTGTGCTCCTTGAGGTGGAAGTTTTTGGCAATCTTTGCAGCGTCCTCCTTACCCTCGTCCTTGGCAAACACTTCGGAGCGGCCCTCGCTCGAGCCGTACACGATATCGGGCTCGACGTTCTCGCGGAAGATGCCGGGCACAGGGCCCTGGCACACCACGCGGCGACCGCAAAAGTCAACCACACAGGTCAAAACAGGTGACGACTGCAGGTCAAGGTTGAGCATGTACTGAGCACCTTGCATGTCCTTGAGAGCAGCAATACGAGCAGCGTCGTCACCGCCAAACTCCTCAAAAGTACCAACAGAGTCAAACGCCAGGGTGTAAAAGATGTTGTTGCGCAGGTAGATCCTATTCTCAGGAAGGTCGCTCGGGTTGAACGCGGTGATGTTACCGGTGACCACGTCTTGGGCACCCTTGGCGGCAGCCACAGCAAACTCATGGCAGCTCTGCACAAGCAACTTCTCGCGCACAATACGGTCACGCACTGTCTCGGTAGCGCTGAGCTCACGAGTGACCTGGAACTCCTCGTTCCAGTCCTTAAGGCTGGGCACTTCCTGGGTACGAGCGAGGTCGCTGCTAGGAGCGAAGCTGGCGTTCACGAGCCAAGGAGCATTGAGGAAGCCAGCAATGGGCTGCTGCCACTGCTGGCCAGGCAGCTTGCTCATCTGAGAGTTGAGCTTCTCGACGGCGCTCAGAGTGCGAGGCGAGATGCGGCCAATGAGCTGGAGCAGCGAGACATTGACGCTATCGGTCTTGATCTTCTCATCGTACTTGTCGTCGGTGCTGCTGTTGACGTAAAAGCCCTTGTTGGTGGCTGAGATGTGGAAGACCTTGCCGTCGGCAGCAACAAATTTGAGGTGAGCAATAGTACCGTTCAACGACTGGGCAAAGGTAGGAGGGTGCCAGCACGAGTAGTGCAAGGTACGGCAGGTCGGTGAGGGCGTGTGGGTGTTGTTAGATGCCACCAAAACCTCCCTCTCCTCCTCCAAAGTGTTGGTCAAAATCTCGGGCTCAGGAATGTCAGGCTTGTCAGTAAGAGTACGTTCCTTGGGCTTCGGGGCCTTTTTGGTCTTGAACGAGATACGGGTGGGGCCAGAAGCCAGCGATTGCCATGGCTCAGCCTTGTCGACAAAACCGAGCAGCTCACGGGTTTGCTGAACGTGAGCGTGGACCTCGCCGAGGGAAAAGTCCTCAGCAGCCACCTCAAGAGTTTCGTCGCCCAGTTCGAGCTCCTCCACAGTTGCAAACAGGTCAACGGGCTCGCCGTTTCTGAGAAGAGAAAAACAGGTCAAGGGCTGCTGGAGCTGTCCCAGCGAAACAAGGTACTGCTTGACCGAGTTCAAAGCTTCCTGAGGCCCGATCTGAATCCGGTAGGGCTCCTTGCGATGCGGCGAGTTTACCGTTAGCGAAACCATTGGTAAGGAGAGTAGGGACGGAGCCGGGTACTTGATGTATGTTGACAAAATGTTGAAACCGGTTATATTCTAGTTAAGTGTTTAGACAAAAGAGGATTCCATGATTGTGTCTGTGCAGTTAATGCCAATTTTTCATTGAGTCACCGGCAACTGGTCTCGTCGATATTCGATATTGGGGTGAAATTTCGGCATGCAGTGCATTAGATCTACGATTTCTTGTGATCCCGATCATTTGCGGGCATCTTCACGTTGGTTCCAGTGCAATTGCTACCCCGGATTCGAGCAGTCGGCCGCTAGTAGCTTGATTCGGGGCATAAAGAGTTAGTTTTGACAAATATTGGCTTGCTAGATATCTAAAATAGCTGCACGAATTCTCTTCACTCGAAATTTCGCATTATGATACTGGCCGATCTCGGCTACTGTAGGGGTAAATCTGGCTGCACATGTAAAATGTATCTTCTACCCTGAGTATTCCTGTTGTGTTGTAGGGTCTGTATAGGAGCCAATTTTTTTAGGCATTAAGCGTAACTACCACCAAGACTAACAGTTGTGGCCAGTTTAAGCTCGTCCGAGAGCTGCCAATCATTACGAGTGACTTTTATGCTAATATATATACCTCTACAGGCAATTAGTGACCAGCGCGGCGGGCCTCAGCAATGACCTCCTGCATGGACTCGTACTTGGCCTTAGCGCGCTTGTGAGTACCCAACTTCTTCTTGGCGAGCTTCTTGGCACGCTTGTCCTGGGAGTTGCGGATCAACTCAATGAGACGGCGCTCGTAAGGGGCCAAACCGCAGACCTCAGAGACGAGGCTGCGGACAAAGGTGGTGCGCTTGGAAGCGGCGCCCTTGCGGTAGCTGATCTTGGAGGGGACAGCCTTGGGGGTGACCTTGTGGCCGTGGTTCTTGCCAACAATAATTCCAGAGCGAGTGGACATTAGTGTATCATCCGAGTGCCTGGGGAGGATGTGAGTGGGTGCGATTGTGAGCCCTAGTGTGTGACATAATCTTGAGAAGTTTTTCTATGGGCGCTATATGGGGCCCGGTGGGGTAGATATGAGGTAGAGATTGCGATTGGAGCCGAGCATAAGTACCATTGACGGTGCGGGAGTTCTGGTCTGTGCCTCAAGTACAGATCTATAGCATGCACGGATGTGGGACCGCTGAGTAATTTTATTAAATATTTGAGCCTCCCCCAAGGGTGGCCAGCCGCTAGCGGCAAGTCTCAGTATAACAATTGAACTGGCCGCTATTGCAGCGTGTCTGAACCAATCCTCTAAGCGCCTCTAACAGCGACCACTTACTCAGCCAAATAAATATTTCACTTCTGCCAAACTGAACACTAAGCATGCACCCGACCCTTTGCCGGCTACGGGAGTTTAGACACATTGTCAACCGTAAGGTTGCCACCCCTAAGCTGCCACAGGTTGGTGAGCCCATCACATCTTTACCCAAGGCCGTGGAGATGCCGCCCTATCCCTACGGCGCTGCCACAAGCTACAAACAGAGCGACCGCGGTCTTTACGGCGGCAAAACGCTGCAGTTTGGCCACAAGATCTCCGAGTACGGCAACAAGCACGTGCGCATCTTCCACCCCAACGTGCAGCGGGTGTCGTTGTGGAGTGAGACCCTGAAAAAGACGCTCAAGCTGAGGGTGGTGTCAAGCGTCCTCAAAACAATCACAAAAGAGGGTGGCCTCGATGCGTACCTCCTCAAGGATACTCCTCAACGAGTCAAGAGCCTCGGTAGTGCTGGCTGGGCTCTGAGGTGGCAGGTGTTGCAGAAGCAGCAGCGCACCGAAAAGGCTGCTCCCAGGTACGAAGTTGAGGGCGAGACCAAGGTTTACGGCCGTGGCGAGTACAATGGAGCGCCCGTGCAGGTTGTTGTTGGCCGCTCGCGTCTCATCAAGGCTCTTTACAACCAGGAGCTGGACGGCACATTCACGAGCCACTTGAGCCGTCACAAGCTCTCGAGCTTCCAGGATCTGCTTGATTTGGCCACGGAGCGCCAGGCGGATATCAAGATGTACATAAATTAGATAAATAGGCAGTGCGCAAGGCGTCAGCCAAGCTCAGGGATGTGCTCAGGGCCAAGCAGGGCTAAGCCGTGTGTGCCTCGGCAAGAGCCACATGTAAACCCTCGATTTGGGCTTCGAGACGCGCCCTGACCTCGCGCAAAGTGTCGCGTTCCTTGACAACACCAATGAAATCCTCCTCGACCGAAGCCTTGAGCTGGCGATTCTCGAGCTCGAGCTCCTCATTGTCGTGAACAAGGCGGGCGTTCTCGAGGCCAAGCTCGACCATTTTGTTGACAATCTCGACGTGCTCGCTACTGAGACGCCCAAGCTCGGCCTCCACGGTGCGCGTCTGGATGGTTAGCCGCGTGTTGGAGGCGCGCAGGGCGTCCATCTGCTCGACGCGTTCCTTCTCAGTGCGATGCAGTTCCTGGTGCTCGAGTTCATAGGTGGCCAGGAGATGAGGTGGAATGTCGACTGCGGCCGTATCTTTTACTAGATCGCTCGGGTTGGCCGCGTACCGGTCAAAGATATTGTCCTTGAGGAACGGCAGCAACTGGTCGAATTTGAGGGCGAGAATAGCATCTGCGTTTTGTTGCATGAGCGCAAACGCCACCCGAAGCACCACCTCGTAACCCTCGGCAATCACGATATCCAAAATGCGCTGCACGAGCTCCAATGGGAACTTGTAGGCAAACACGGTCAAGAACCACTGGGACGCGTACATGCTGCTCTGCACTCCTTGCCGCTTGAGGTGGGTCCACACCTTATCCATGCGGTCCTCCAGCAGCCGCTCGAATTGGTACAGTTTGAGGTGGAGACCGGGCATCTCGGGAAGGTAGAGAGAACGAAAGTCGTAGACCTTCATGAGCTGTACAAAGAGGCAAAACACATCGCTCTCGGGGATATCAAACAAGAGAGGAACCGCCACAAACGCCATGCCCTGCGTGTACCCGACCTCGGGGTCAAACAGTGAGTAGGCGCTGAGGATGCGAAACAGGGCTTGTTCATCGACGTTTTTGACCAATGACGTGCGGGCCAGATCTTTTTCAATTGTTTTGGCACACGGAACCTCGGTCTCCTTGCTCAACTCGCCGTAAACAGCCTCCAAATCGGGGTTCCTCGAGTTGGAGATAATCTGCCATAAAACAGGCCGGAGGCTCGAGGGAATCTTGTGCAACATATCCTTGAGACGCTCCGGCTGTTGCTCAGCAACCCCTTGATAATCGCTCACGACCTGGGTCCAGAAATCCCAGTCATTGTCCGAGACGCTGCGGTGGTGACCTCTGCTCCCAGAAAAGGTGCGCTGGAGCGCCCGATTAGTCTCCCGCGTCTTGTCGCTGCTGTTTTGCTGGATGCGCCGCATGATATAGTCCCAGTGGATCATTGTGCTCTGGTCGGCGGCTTTGGTGGGGCTGCTGGCCGAGCTCACGGGCTGCTGCAAAAACCAGTCAAACGACATGCGCTTGGCGCCAACATTCATTGTTGGTGAGATGGGACGGTCCATTGATGCCATTGGAAGGATTCGCGGCCGCCTCCTGTTGAGGCTCAGGGTCCGCCCCTTGGGGCTGCCTTGAGGGGGGCTCCCCTTGGGGCTGTGTTTGGGGCTCGCGGTGCTCCCGCGAGGCGAGGTAAATTCATCTTCTTGTTCTTCGAGTAGACTTTTGGCGGTGTGTAGGCTCGTGCAACTACTTTTTACGCTCTCAGGGCTGTCCTGAGGGGGGCTCACCGGTTCCTCCTCTGCCTCTGACATGTGTCAGGTCAACAAGGGGGCCATGCGAGTACAAAGGGGTCACCATCGACAAAAATTTCAAATACCTGAGCGTATTTTGGCGTTGATTTTAGACTATTTAAGTTTTTTTGAACATCTAGAAAAGTGTTGGCCCGCCAGCTGCTTCGCTTCCATTTTGGGAACCCCTTGGAATCCCCCACCCCTTTGGGACCACCTGATGCATGATTTGGCGGGTCCCTTGAAGGTCGCGCAGGAACATCGCGTTAGTTATTTTTAGAACATTTTTGATTCGCTATAGACACACTATACAAGTTAACTGCCAATATGTGTCGCCGCACGGTCGCTGTACGCTGCCACTCGGCGCCCTGCACCAGCGCTCGCACCCGACCCTCAACTCAACCACGTCTGGGCTCACCTGAGCGCTCGCTACGCCGCTTTGAGCATCCCGTAGTTGGCAGCAATACGCTGCTTGATGTACTCCTCGGCAGTAATAGGCTCGTACTTGCCCTTGGGGCCCTTGAGCACCACATCCTCATTGGCTTGGCAAAAAAACGCCATTGAGTAGCGCGAGCCAAGGTACTCGTCTGCGCGGGGCGAGCGGACACGGTGGAAGTTGGAGGGTAGCAAATCATCGCTCCAGCGCATCAACATATCGCCAATGTTGCAGGTAATTGTGTAGTTGCCGGGGACAACGCTCGTCCACTCTTGGCCCTCATAGTCGCGGCCGGGGCAAACCTGGAGTCCACCTTGACCATCACGCTGGAAAAGCAGCGTCAGCACATCAAAGTCAGTGTGCGCACCGGCACGCCACACCTTGGGGTCAACCTCCTCAGGCTTCATGGCCTGGTAGTGGATGAGCCGCAATGTGCTCTGGTATTTGGGACTGTTTAAGTCGTGAGCCTTCTCAAAGAAATCGGGCTCAAACCCAAGCTTGGTAGCAAAGCAACTCATTAGTTTCATACCCAAACTCCAGCACTGGTGCGAAAAGGCCGTGCACTCTTGCTCAAACTTGGGCAGCTCGCTGGGCCACTTGCCGGCCATTCTTGACGTGGTAATTTGGTAGCTCTCTTTGCGATCGACAGTGCCAGTACTGGGACGCACCTGAGACATGTACTCGTAGCCTGCATTGCGCACAATCGGGTACTGCTGCTTGGTCTCGAGCGGCAGCTCAAAGAATTGTTTTGAGCGCTCAAACGCATCGTCAATCTCTTGGTTGGTAATACCGTGGTTTTTGATCTGGAAAAAGCCAATCTCGGTCGCAGCAGCCCACAGCTGCTCGGCGATCTCGTCGCGACGGCTGTCAAAGTTGGTCAGGTCAATCACCCGAATCTCACGCTGTACCTCCTTGCCGTAGGAGCCCATGGCTCTTTCCTTTGCCAACTCTTTCATTTCTTGGTTAGTGGCAGACATGAGAGCTGGTGAGTGTGATATACTTTGCGGTGCATATAAGCCACGGGGTTCGCCGACAGCTCCGGGGCTGCACTCGAGGACAATGCCGATAAGAGCGAGAGAGATTGCAAATGGCTTGGATGATGTGCATGGGCTCAATTGTTAGAGTAGCAGTGAGGAGGGCTCGTTGCATTGGCTAAATGCACCAGCTGCGGACCCTGCATGGAGCTGCAGGCCTGTCAACGGCACCTCAGATGTCACGCCAGGCTTATGGAGTTCAGGTCTTGTAAGAATTCGGCAAATTATTCGAGCACTTTCGATAAGAAGCTGAGAATAGTAATTATTGATTGATGATTGGTCGCCATGGTAACGCTCGAGCTGGCCTGGCAATTCTGAGCCCCTCTAGTGCAAAAAATTCAATGTTCAGTATTCAACGCCCCCAAAAATTGTTCTATCACGTCTAGCGTTGCTACTGCGCGCACTGTAGCCGAGCTCTATTACCACGACGCGTAATTAATTTACGCGTACTTTAATTTATCATCATGAGTCTCGACAGGTGGTTTGGCAAGGATCTCACAAATATCACACCACCCGGCTCAGAGGACACAATAAAATGTACGCGTCCCGTGCCTCGACGCGCACTGGCAAAGCGTGTTGGGCCGCGAATTGTCGTGCCGTTCAAGCCATCCACGAAAAGTGCCGGCGGCAACATTACGAGTATTTGCACGTTGGCAAACCACGACGTTTCATTTTTCGGGCTATGGGGCTCAGTAGTGGTGCGAAACACCGAGAAAGTCTTTGGGACCGTCGAGCTCGGCAAGTACCCCGTGCGCAGCATGTGTGCCTCGAGCGGCCAGCTTGTGGCGTGCTCTGAAAACTCGGTGGATTTGATTGATATCGCCACTTCTAAAATCAAGAGCACGTTTGTGCCCGACAATGCCTTCGGTTTCAATGGGGTGGCCCAGAACAAGGGCACCCAGCACCAGCTGCTGGTCACGAGCAAGAACGGCTCGTCATATTTATGTGATTTACGAACAAACGCCACCACGAAAATTGTACATGACGCGCACGATCCGCAGCGAAGACTCAAGCGCGGCAAAACCCCAAGGGGTCCGGCCCTGACTGCTGCGACGTGGGTTGGCGAGCATTTTGCCACTGGAAGTGTACAGGACAACACAGTAAAGTTTTGGGATGTGCGCAAGTCAAGCGTTCCTTGTAACGAGGTTAAGCTGCGCGGCACCAAGGGCGGCATCTGCTCGCTGGCGAGCGACGATGAGCACAAGCTGTGGGCGCTCGACAAGTCGGGGTCGCTCGAGAGCTGCATGGCCAAATACGAGTACACGCTGGACGTGGTTAATGTGCCTGGAGTCAGCTATCAAAGCGAGGTGTGCGTGTTTGATCTTTGGGGCCAGCCGCTTGTGGCGGTGGGCGCCGACAAGGTGGTGGTTGCCAACCGGCCGCAGCTTGCTCAGGCGTTTGAGCATGTCAATGCCATGGAGACAAAGACTCTGAGCGGAGCAAACCATAAATTGTGCTGGAGCGAGGCAAGCCAGGGCCTTGTGGGCGCTGAGGGACCGCTCATGACATTTTATAATTAGCATCATAAATTTTGACTGTTTGGCGCGTCTGACTTTATAATTAGCGTCTATGCAATATAAATACTTTTAGCAAGGCAAATCAAATGTGTCGCGACACACTTTTTGGCACTTTTAGGGTAGGGAGCAGAGCTCCTCACGAGCCCGTCTGGCGGCTCAAAAACAGGTGCAGGCTCTGGTTGAGGATTTCATCCGAATAGAACTTGGACGAGCGCACGCTCTCCTCCGAGAACTGGCGGTCGCTGTAGATGACCTTGAGGTCGTGGGCCTGGGATGCCAGCCAGTTGTCGAGGAACGTGCTTGGGTCCTCGTACATTTGCTTGTGGAATGAGTGCTGCTGAGCCAGCAAATTGAGGTGCTGCACATCAAGCAGCGTCTGCTGGTCGAGCTGCCTCAGGACGTTTTGCGACTCGTACCACGAGTCGAGCATTGTGATGAGGTCCTGACGCAAGGGGTCTTCAACCTGGAGGGTCACGTCGAACGCGGCGTCCTTGGACGGCTGGCTCGGGTCAATAACGTACTCAAACTCGATCGGATCGCGAGGTTTGAGGTGGGGGCCCAGCAGCTCCAAAAACTCGGGGAACGTCAGAGTTTCGCGGCCAAACAACGACTTTAGGGCAGCATCGCACCTAATCAGCCTCTTCTCATCAACATCTTGCAGACGGTGGAAGCGCATGTACTGCCAAAGACCAACAACAACGCCCGGCTTGGACTCCTCCTGAATGCCCAGAACCGAGGCAAGCTGCGGGCTCAGCTTGAACTTGTCGGGGTACTCCTTGATTTGCATCTGAATCTTGCACTTTACCGGCTGATCGCCGCGGCGGCGAATGTCCAAACCGTCGAAATCGATCGGCGGGTCGGTCGAGTGCGGCGACACCTCGTGCCACTCAACAATCTCGACATCGTCGCCCGTGTGAAGCTCGACAATGATTGAGGTGAACATCGACGAAAAGAGACGGTGCGAGCCGGGGTCCTCGTCGGTCAAACGGCCCTCAACCCGAAGCGTCCAGGCGGGCGGTTCAGTGCTGGTAGAGATGCCGAAATCGAACGCGGAGCTCTCAAACGCGCCATTTTGCCACGTCTGATTTTGCACAGAACTCGAGCAAAAGATGCGCAGCGTCTTGTTGCGGCGCATCGACCGCCCAATCATGTCCTGGAGATCGAGCCATTTGCGGGTGATGACGGTGTCTATACGCTTCTCGGCCTCGTGGAGCTTGTTGTAGAGCTCGCTGTCCGGCAGCTGTGAGCGCGACAGGGCCGACAACTGGTGGTCTGTGGGTTTACACTTGTACTGGCGCGCGTTTGTCATGACAAAGCGTGGAGGGAGCGCGAAGGGTGAAGGGTGAAGGCGCTGAGGGCTGGGAGTTTTGGAGAGGTGCTGGATGGTTGGAGACCGGGCGTAGGGTTAGGGCCTGACACATGGGGAGGTGGAGATGAGGTGCCAGGGAGGGAGGGAGCCCCCAGCAGCGTACAAGCGCTCTGGAGCACCCCAAGGCTAAATTAGCCACACAGCACAAACCGTAGAGCTCTGCACCGTAGAAACTGCCCTAACCCCATATCTACCCTCGACTCAATCGCTCTCCAATATATTTCTCGGCCATCTCGGGCTTATCAGTGTACAAATCTATCTAAGGGCACCACGAGACACGCGCTCAAGCACGGTCTCGTAGGCAACCTCGCTGAAGTCGGTGCCCTGAATGTCAGTGGACACACCGTTCAAGGTGAGGCGCAGCGCGTCCTTGGAGCTGGCGTAGATCATCTTGGGGCGCACGCTGGCGGTCTCGGGGCTCCAGGTGTAAAAGACAATCTTGTTGCGCTTGCCCTCACCGTTAGGCAACTCAAAATGAAAGTCGTAGACCGCGTAGCGGCAGTCGTTCTCGGGCAACAGCTCGACAAACTCATCGTACGACTCGGCGCGGCCCTTTTTCTCGACAATGATGGTGGTCTTGTCGTCAGAGATGCGGTAGATGATGTAGTTGTCGGCGTTGGCCTTGCGGCCGCCGAGCTTGAACTCATTGAACGACGAGACAGAGTCGTCACTTACTCCAACTCCACTGCGAGACATGATGACAGGTTGCTGCTGTGTTGTCGCCAGCAAGGGGGGAGGGGGTGCTGCTGACTCAGGGGCGGCCGGCGGGGGGTGCGTGCCCTCGGGCCCTGCCCAAGCTCAGGAGCCACCAAGAGTCAGCCTGGTACGCCCCCCTTGACTTGATGGAATCTCGCCCCAACTTTTATGCCAAATTCGGCAAACCCACGGGCCGCATGATTGCTATTGGGTTTCTGACGTTTGAAGTGCTCAAGTTTGCCCACCGTTCACTCAAGAATTAGCTTGACCAACCGGCGACAGGCTCATTGGCTGCGGGCCATGGAGATCTCTTGGAAAACCCGGGCCCGAAACACCGAGTGTACTTTTATTTTAGTCTGCACAGTGCCAACACGCCCCTGGTGCAGCTTGCACACTCCCACGCCCTTTGCAGTCCCCTCGCACTCCCTCGCACTCAAAACCATAACTTCATATCTACATAGTTGAAGCTCTAAAAACTAACTAACTCCTGCAGAACGTCCAAACAGCTCGCGCTCGCATCTACAACTTGGCAGAGGTCCTGTCAAAACGGGCCTTGACGGCGTCAATGAACTCCTCGGTCAAGACGTAGCTCGAGCGGTCAGTCTTGCCCTGGGCCAAAGCCAGGTCCTTGGTCATGATTCCGTCGACCTTGACGGTGTCAATCACGGCCTTCTCAAGGTCAAGCGCGAACTTGGTCACCTCGGGGGTGCCGTCGAGGTCACCGCGCTTCTGGAGGCCGCGGGTCCAGGCGAAGATCGACGCAATCGAGTTGGTCGAGGTCTCCTTGCCCTGCTGCCACTGGCGGTAGTGGCGAGTCACAGTGCCGTGGGCGGCCTCGCTCTCAAACGTCTTGCCATCGGGGGTCACCAGCACCGAGGTCATCAGGCCAAGCGAGCCGAAACCCTGGGCAACAATGTCCGACTGGACATCGCCATCGTAGTTTTTCATGGCAATGATGTAGCCGCCGCTCGACTTGAGCATGTACGCCACCATATCGTCGATCAAACGGTGCTCGTACCAGATACCAGCAGCATCAAACTGCGACTTGTACTGGTTGTCGTAGAGCTCCTGGAAGATGTCCTTGAAGCGTCCATCGTACTTCTTGAGGATGGTGTTCTTGGTGCTCATGTAGAGGGGCACTTTTTTCTGCAGCGCGAGCTTGAACGAGGCGTGGGCAAAGCCCTCAATCGACTCGTCGGTGTTGTACATGCTCAGGGCAACGCCGGGGCCCTTGTAGTTGTACACGGTCTTGGTCTCGGGGGAGCCGTTCTCGGGAGTGAACGTCACCTCCAGCTTGCCGGGGCCCGAAATCACCTGGTCGGTGGCCTTGTACTGGTCACCGTGGGCGTGGCGGCCAATGGTGATGGGCTGCTTCCAGCCGGGCACGAGGCGCGGAATGTTGTCGATCACAATCGGCTCCCTAAAAACAGTGCCGCCAAGGATATTGCGGATGGTTCCGTTGGGCGAGAGCCACATTTTCTTGAGGTTGAACTCCTTGACACGGGCCTCGTCGGGGGTGATGGTCGCGCACTTGACACCGACGCTGTGCTTGAGGATCGCCTCGGCAGCGTCGTGGGTCACCTGATCATCGGTCTTGTCGCGGTGCTCGATGCCCAAATCATAGTACTTGAGATCAACGTCGAGGTAAGGGTTGATGAGCTTGTCCTTGATGGACTTCCAAATGATGCGAGTCATCTCATCACCATCGAGCTCCACAATGGGGTTCTTCACTTTGATCTTTGAAGAGGCTACCATGTTAGTAAATGTCAAGAGCTCATAAATGCGGGGCACACAATTAGTCCTGCAGGTTGCCACGCCACTGGTGGCGCCACGCGCGTGCGTGAACCACCCTGCTGAAATTTCAACGGCCAGCACCTGCTAAAACTGATCGGCACCTCACAACAAACTAAAACTTACCATTACGAGCCATCATAGGCGTCTTGTGCGAAATGCTTTTAAACACTAGTTAGCAATGCTTCAACTCGTCTAAGGCCCCAGGCAGAGAACGCAGTGTCCTCTTATCCCTAAGCCTTCGTTAATGGACCTGCCGTGCACCGCACAACGGCCTCAAATTGGCACTTACTGTCAAGATGGAAGATGCAACCTCAATCGTCGTTGACTCATGACCCGGCGTACCGGCGCCGGTATCGGAGGCCCAGCGTGTTGCTTGCGATACGAATTATAATTGAAAAATAGCTTTTAAAGTATGTGTTGACGTATTTGTCTACTCAGGCTCCACAAATTTAGATGGTGTCTTGCGTGTCCACATGTCACTCAACTAAGGGCGAGAGTGCCTTCGAGACAGTGGTCCCCAAGCAAGTGTACGAGTTGAACATATCTCTCTGGTGACAACTAATGTCTTGGCCCGCGCCTTCAACTACTAGGCGGTCATGTAGCTGACTTATGCCTCTTGACGCGTCATGTGGGTTATGTGGGTCCAAAGTTTACAAGAGGACTAAGACAGCCAAGAATTCGGTGGTATATTTTCGAAACATCGCTTCTTATTTTGCGTCATCGTTTTTTTTTGTCCATTCCAACTCCTACGGCTTCCATCCATGCCTTTTCACGACTTGTGCGGTGACATCAGGGTCGTTTTGAAGCCTTGCGGAGAGTAGAAGCATATATTGGCCTTGCTCAGTTCAATAGCCTTGGGCGCAAACAGCTAGTGTGAACGACGTTTGCTGTGCCTCTAACCTAATATACGTCGAAACTTGCCCAGAGATTGTTACCGTCGGCAGTCTCGATTTATTTGCGAGAGCCGTATACAAGTGTCCATAGAGTGGTACTCAATGTTTTGAGCAATAACGTCTAATGCTGGTCCAGGTAGCGTGGTGTCGTCAACCAAGGCTGTTGCTGATGCTCTTTTATGGTGGGCTGCAAACTCTATACGTGGGCTCTTTCTTACTTGGATTATTTGTATAATTTTGTAATTGCGCGTGCGCTATCTATATAAAATAACACAGTTATCTATCTCCTGCGTCTCGCTTTTTTACGTTCCGCTCTCGATACTCCTGGGTTAGTTGTTTGAGCTTTCGAGGCATTTAACCACCCACTCGGTACCCACCCCTCCTCCTGTTGTAGCTTGAGGACTCGTTTTTCATGAGCAATTCCGCACTCGCGGAAATGTGCTTTAACCTCAGGGTCATTTTGTAGCCATGTTGGAATACCCCAATATACACTGGTGGTCACTTGTATAGCTTCAAGGATGAACTTCTTATCGTTTAGCAACCTCTGCGAAACAAACTGAGTGAAATTTTTAGCCGCAATAAGTTGTTCCGCGACCTTGGAGAGACCAAAAAGAACGGTAGCCTCATCATCACGGAGCTGTGCACTGGCATCCTCAAATAAAAGGATGTTCCGTGAAAGAGCCGCCCTCACAAAGCTGGCTCGGTTTTGCACATTTGCGGGATACATAGCCAAGGTAAAGCGCGGTCGAGGGGGACTGAAAAGAATACTGTTACGGTCAAGAGTTTGCTCCTGGACAAATTCAATCAGCCCTGGAATCTGATGAAATGCTTCCTCTATAAAAGGTTTCTCGCAGGCAAGTTTACTTGCTGCGAAATTCATTGGGTTGATGCGAATGGCCTCCATCATGAACAATGTATCCGCCCGTAAATCATTTGAGCACAAGTCTATCCAGCCAAGCTCGGCCAGCTTCATATTGACGTCCCAGTCGTTTTCAAAGCGTCGTTCTACCCTCGCAGGCGGTGAATTGCGAAGCTTGTGCATTAGCTTGATGTAAATGTCTTTGGATTCCACACGATGGGTGACAGTGCTCCACCTGAATGCCCACGCTGAATTGTCTGGATACGACCAATATAATTGCCACACATACTTATCAACGTTTCTGATAAACCGTGATAGAGAGCATGTGTAGGTTAAGCGGGGTTGTGGAGGTGGATACGGCACCCACAGAGAACATAAAACGTTCATTTCGCTGTAAAGCGGGCCAATGAAGTCAGAACCATCTGCTCGAGGCCAACTTACTGGTATTTTGGTGTTGTCCAGATGCCAATTGCGACAATGGCGGTCCAGCGTGGAAAGATAATTCATGTAGTGTGCGGCAATCCCCCGTAACGTGTAGCCCTTGTAAGTGTAGTGGTTTTCTGCGTCTCTAACCTGGTAAACATCGAATTTTGCCCAGAGCTTGTCACTTAGAAAGAACTGTCTGCACTTTCGATTTATTTGCGAGAGCCTGATGTAGTCCCCCATAGAGTGGTAGTCGATGTTTTGATCAAGCGCATCCAGAGCTGGTTCGGGGAGCATGGAGAACAGAGTGGGCGTTGAAAATCGCTACAGACAGATTATGCTTCTGATAAATAATAAAATAGAGTTCCATAGTCTTTATCATGAGCTCAAACTCTAACCTTCTGCAAGCGATGCACCCACGGACCCTTCCACTCTGTGAGCCAAATTACAACGAAGACTAATTGGTCAGTAACCATCTACACTCTACTATTCAGGGGACTCGGTGCCCAGTACCTACAGACGGCAGCAGCTCATTGTCTGAGAGATTGCTCGATCAAGGCGTCACATAGGAGTTTTGTCTTGCCAGATATGGCTCTACCACTGGCTAAATTATTCTCTGACGTCGAGAGGTCAATATTACTGCATCAATGAATAAATTATTTTTAAACTAGATTGAGGAACCTTTGCGCCAGAACGATGCCAGGATAAAACCCCAAGTCTGCCCAGGGAGCTCATGCATTTGCCAGTGTAGCAATAACAGTGGTCCGACGCGCCTCTGCCGCATCATTAGTACCATCCATCACAGCCTGCTGCACATCCTCGTCGAGCATGTCGTCATTATCGAGGCGTCGGAAGCCGCTAGCGGCCTTTTTGGGGTCAACTGCCGCACAGAAAGCCCTGTCACGGATAAGGAAGTCTGGAGCGAGCTCTGGAGCAAACGGGCGTCCCATCAAGTTCCACTCGTCGATGTTGGAGCAGAATGCCCCAAAGCGTAGCCTTGCCGCAGCTATGACGGCGGTCCTCTGGCGATGAGGGCGACCCAGGCTGTAGAATGCTCCTAAAATCTCGTTGCGACCCACTTGCGCCCAGAACATTCCATGCTCGAGGAGCTCAACGCCGATCGACTCCGTATCGTTGGTGGGGCTGCCCAATGCCATCCAAGTGTGGTGGTTGGAGAGTAAACCAGCCCTCTCAGGCAGGCCCCTGGACAAACTCGGCTGGACGACTAGGCAGAGGTGGAGGAGCTGGACAGGACCGGCGAGGCAACCATTGCCATGGACAGTTTGGCGCAAGCTCTCTAAAATGGCTGCCAACAACTGCTTCTGGGCGTCGCGCGGAGCCTGAAGCGCATAGCCGGCATTTGAGAGAATGTTGACGCAACAAGCACTGGGCGCAGTGTAGATGGGAGCGCACCCAGTCTTTTGACAGGCCCGGTAATACCGTTGACGGAAATAGTCCTGGTAGAGCGCCAGTCCGGAGAGGCTAGCCAGCTCTTGACGAGCATTATCCATACTGTATGCCATGCGAGATTTTGTGGATGCCTCTGGGTTATATAGGCTTTGTAGCGCTTGAGATGAAATGCAACATTACCGTTTATGGCAGATCCATGCTGCCACACAAAAAAAACAAATGCACGACGTTAAACTCATTCCAGAAGTTGCTACAAGATCTAATATTAGACGCTGGTAAAATATTCAATCAAATCTCACATGCCATGCGAGGGCGCGGGGCACAACACCAGCTGCATATGCAACCTAGCCCCTGTCAGTCTAGCCACATGAAGGCTGCTGATGGCCTTAACCCCAGCAAGTACACATCAATCATAACCTATTTAATTTAAACAATCTCGGCGCGCTGCTTCATCATGTACTCGTAGAATGCAAACTGGTTAGCCAAGGTGCCCTTCTCGTAAATGTAACGTCCGGCCAAAAACGAGCCAAAAATAGCCCGCAAGTAGGCGTCAGGCACGCGCTTGAGGATCTTGTCGAGCCCCACCACCTCGAGCAGCTTGGGCGGCAGTGCCTTGGCGAGGATCCCGCTGCGGAACTTGGTGTCCTGCCACAGGCCAGAGCTCGAGAGCTCGTCGCTGAGCTCGTTGATGGCGTTGCTGAGGGTATCGCTGAGCACACTGCGAGGAGTACCGGTGCGCTCGTGGTCGGCCCAAATGGCCTCAAATTCGAGGCACGCGTTGAGCTGGACACGCTCCTGGACGCCCTTGACGTATTGTTTGTAGAACTCGGGCACCACCTTGTCGTCATGCACGCACATACTCTTGTAGAAGCCCCCATCGTCAAACGCCAACGAGGCAAGCACCTCGAGTGAGGACGAGGTCACGCCGCCCTTGTTGGCCGAGGCGTCCTTGTACACGACTGCGCCGGCCTTTTCGAGCTCAAGCTTGGCACTTTGAGAAATAAATAGGTTGGCGCCCTCGACAATGTACGGGATCAGGCTCTTGCCCTCGTCAATGAGAAGGTGCACGTTGGAGATGCTGATGGCGTTGGGGCGGCCACCACAGGGGACAAACACGTCGATCTTGTGCAGTTTGGGGCCCTCAATGTGGTAGTTGTTGCGGAAGGTAACGCCATTGGCCACCACCTGACCGCTCGGCAGCGTCACGTCGGTGTCGTCAACCAGCACGCGGTAGCCCTCCTTGGACAACAGCGACGCATCAAACTCGCTGATCATGAGACGGCTCTTGGCAAGGCGGCGCAGCTCGGTCTTGTTGAGGCCATTGGGGTCGGCAATCACGCCGGAGCCGTCGACAATTGCCACGTACGACTCGTTGTCGGTGCTGAGCAGAATCTCGTTGCTGCCAAGGTCGCCATCGGGGCCACCAGTCTGCAGCTTGTTGACGGTAGTGGTCTCGAGCCCTTGCTTGCGGTAAATACCCTTGACGTACTCGCGCACACTGAGCGAGGTCATGCCGTAGACGTCGTGAGGGATACCGCCGACGCTCTGGCTCTTGCCGGTAAAGAACGACTTCCACCACGGGGCGCCGCGCTGCTTGGCGTGCTGGGTGGCCCAGTCAACAAGGTTGGCGGTGTTCTCGTCAGGGCCCATGAACAGAATCTCTTGCTTGCCGTAAAGGTCGACGATGGCCTCCTTGACGCCGGGGGTGTGGCCAGGAATGAGCAAGTCAATGATCGAGTCAATGTACTTGTGGAACGCCTGGGTCATCTTGTCCTGGTGCTCGACATTCAACAGAATAACGCCCTTGGACCCGCCCTCAGGAATGTCCTTGTTTTTGCGCTGCTGGGTGTTGGCGAGCCCGTAGTTCTCGTCAAAGATGCTGCGCACATTGATGCCGTAGGCCTCCTTGTTACGCGAGCGCACAATGCGGATACCACCGCGGGCGACGTCGCGGAAGCGCAGGTGGAACCCGCGGAACTCCTGGCCCACGACCAAAAACATGCCGTACAGCGGCTGGGGGTACTCGCTCGCCGGCAAGAAACTGGGGTCGAGGCGGAAGCTGAGAGCGGCCTTAGTGGGGGTGTAAAAGTTGGTCTTGAGGATGCTCTCGTTGAAGGCGACGAGCGCCTTGAGCACAACCAGCTCGTGCTCGTCGCTGGTGCTCTTGGTGATGCGGCGCTGAAGCTCCTCGGTCGACAGAGTCTCGTTGGTTTGCAGCCTAAGATAACTCAAAGTGGGCAAAAAGTTGTCGGCAGAGTCGGTCTGGACATAGTGCACGCCGGCAAAGTGCAGGTACAGGTCCTGGATCACGTCGACGCGGTTGCGCATGATCTCGGCAACAAACTCGCGCGTGTAGGTCTCGCCGCGCAAACGGTGCTTGAGGCGGTCGAGCAGCTCCAGGTTGTGGGTGTTTTTGGTGTCGACGAGCTGGCCCAATGCGGCAAACTCGGAGCCTAGCCGGTTCACAAAGTGGCTGGCAAAGATCCACGCGCAGTGGCCGTAAACAGACTCCTGCAGCGACATGTTACCCTTGGCAAACTCGGCTGCAAACTCAGACTGGGGCAAGCAGCTCAAAAGCGAGGCCTCCTTGAGCACCTGATGGATCGAGTGGTCAATGGGCGGGGTGCTGGGCTTGCGAGTAGGGCTCTCGGTCAAGTAGGCGCAGATTACCGTGACGCCATTGGCAAACTGCTCCACATACTTGCGGTTGGAGGTCAGCCCATAGTAGTGGTAGAGGTGGCTAAGGCTCGAGAAGAAACCGGGCGCAGTTTGGTGCTTGTAGGCAATGACGAGGCGGTACTCGCGGCGACCTTCAATCTGGTAGAGCTCAATGACGGGGCCCATGCGCTTCTCGGCCTGCTCAATCACGCTCTGGTACATGCGCTTGGTGTGGGTGCTGGCCTTGCTCCAAAAGGTGCGGTCGCTGATGCCCTCGAACCCCTCGCCTCCGGCAAACTCGCAGCGCTCAACAAAGTAGCAGCGGATCTGCTCGTCGGGCACGTCGCTCGAGTCGGCACTCCTAAAAGTCTCGAGCCTGAAAGCAGATTTGCTGTCGGTCGGCGTAAGGTACCTTTGGTCGATGATTTTCTCGTACTGAGGGCCATCCAGGTTGGAGATACCAGGCGTAGAAGTCAAGAAAAAGGTGGCGTGGTTCTCGCTTTGCTTCTCCATGTGGATGTCGAGCTTGTGGTCGTCACGGGTAAAGGCATTGACCTTGGCGGCGTAGAGGCTGAGGATGCAGGATGCGATGTTTTGCACCGACTCATGGGCAAAGTACGAGTCGTCGATGCCAAGCTTGTTGTAGAACCAGTCAATCTCAACCGGAATAAAGTCAATGGGGATGAATGCCTGCTCTGCAAGCACCTGCTCCACCTCGGTGATCTGGGCCGTTTTGCCATCAAAGACGGTGCTTTTGTAGGCAGTCTCGTCGGCTTTTAAGATAACGTTGGCTGCGCGCTGGCTGGGCACACCAAGAAGTGATCTCATTTTTGTGGGGTGTTGGCGAAATGTTGGGACCTGCGGCGTATTTATACAAGGTTATCCCCACATCGGCCCCACATGCAACCATATTCTCAACCCCATCGGCGAACGATTTTAACTATAGGTATACACTCTCGACCATGATCAATGCCATCTAGTGCTTAAATTTCGCCGTTTAATACATGTTAAGCCCGTATCGCAAATTGGCTGCTTTTCGAGATGCATGCAGTCATGCAGGTGGGGAAGAGATACAGCCAAAAACTTGAAAACCGCGCATATTTAAAAACCAGACCATTTACAAACGCGACCAATCACCATAATACCTCTGAATAATGGGTGCCCAGGGCCATTTATGCCCATTCGCCTAAATATGCAGCTGGATAAATTGTGGTCACGTCATGCAGCCCGGTGGCTGAGAGCACAACATCAAGCGATGATGCGATTGTAACGATATTTTGACAACTTGATCTAGCAATTATTTTTAATTTTAGGCGCTCAAATAGCCGACGCGCGGGAAAGGGTACGGGTAGCACCCGGAAAATTTACACTATACGGAAGGTCCAAGCGCCGGCTGAGGGGTTCCTGAGGGGCATAAGGGGTATTTGCAGCAATTGAGCTTCAAACGCGAGATTCCGCCGCATTTGTTGTGAGATCTCTGCAAGACGCTGCGATGGCCCCGCGGCTATAATTAGTTTTATTATCTATAGATGCGCCGCGTGACATAAATCTTGAAAATTCTAAATGGAGGCGTACTGTTAACAATTGAGCTAGCTTGGCAAAATAAACAAACATTCCGTTTCAGCAGATAGTTGATCTGCGAAACAGGCGTCTCAGGACAGCACATAGATAGCAAGAGAAAAAATGTGGGGTACTCAATGGCCCCAAACGTTTACCGAGCTTGAATGTTTTGAGCAGCTTTCTGAATACTAATAGCTTGCACCAATAGCTTGGCATACCACAATATCAACAATCTACTCACCAATTGGCGTGTCGGGGGTGGTGCATTACCGACGCCCAGTTAGGAAAGAGTGGCGTTTGCCACACTCGCCGGTATCAATCGCACAGCGTGCGTCTCGCACGGTATCTCACGAAAATTATACTAAATAGCAAATTTAGGATCTCACTCGTGCTGGTCACATGCGCTTGAATCGGTATAAATTAGCTACTAGACCTACAGGTATCTCTACGGGCTGGACGACATGTGGTCACTGCATAGTGCGCGTCGAGTCGGAGCATGCTCCAGCGCAAAGGATAGATGCGAAATCACCTCCTCACTGTACTCTCCACAGTACCCATTGACCATATCCTCAGCATATGCTTCACAGTAAGCGTTGTTCCTGAACACTCGACACAAGAACCCAAGGTCGAGCAGCAAGCGCTCGGCGGTCACGGTCAAAAGTCGAGGCGCAAACTCTAGAAACCGGATCATACGGCTCTCATTATTTCCAAAGACGTGGTAAACCAGGGTCAGGATCCGCAAAGGCGGATACCTCAACTCTTCTTTTCCCATGCACATCAGCGTCATGAGAATAACATCACCATCTTCTTGCAAAACAGGATCTACATGCGCAAAGATTTCATAGGCATTAGATCCATTACCGATAGCCCAAAGTGCAGCATGCTCATCCAGTCTGGCTTCGCCGGTAGCCAGCAGGTAGAGGTCAGGATCGTTGTCCACAACCTCGCGCATGAACTCTACATCGCTTGTAAAGTGCTCGCGCAATGACCAGTCGAGAGAGGTTTCACCTGCAGTCTCGCTTTGAATGAGTGCCATTGCAATCTCGCGATCGTCCAGGTAACGATCCTCCATTTGAGATGTGCCGCCTGTTCTCGCCAAAGCCAGGTACACATCGCGCTCAACATGCTCAAAATAGGGAGCTTCACCACTGGTAACCCCAGCAATATCAGATATTTTGCTTTGAGGGGGCGAAAAGTGGGCAGCCCATTTGCTCCACACAGCGGGGTGGATAGACTCCAACTGTCCCTGGAGAAGATCGGATGCATGGACCTTCAGAAGCGTGAGCTGCGAGTAGCGATCGGTACCCAAGTCCCACACTTCGTCAACTGCTGTCTCGATGTCGTAGCGCACCCCAACCCGCATGTCGAGCCACCCCTTAAAGTCCATCTCAAAGATCCACAATAGCTCGGGCCCGGCTTTCAGCGTAGTCACATAATGCTGAGCAATGCTGGTCACACCGTAGACATTGTAGCGGGCCCAGACGCGGTCGTCGAGTAAACGGTGTCGGAACGCGCGGTTGACGCGTGCGAGGTTCAGCAGCTGCGCGGGTTCTGACTTCTCGCAGTACGCCAAGACAATGTCCAGCGCGACGTAGGGAAGAGTCATGACGAGTCTGAGGGGCAGGGAGTATATATATTCTATAATCGTAGTCAACCGCCCCACATGTTCGACGCGAGGTCGCGTGCTCGTTGACTACAAATTAGTCTGGTCGAGTTTCGAATCTGCTAGACTGCATTTATACGAGCCAAGTTTATTCACATAGAACACAATAAATCATCAACTCCCCGCTGCCATCCTGTTTGGACCCACATCGCCATGGAGCCACCCGAGCCCCTCAATCAATAAAAACGGGTAAATGCATAAATAAATAAATAATTAGTAGAGGAACCGGCCGTACATCTTCTCGATATCGGCGACCATCTCGTTGAGCGCCCTGATCAGGAACCAATGGGTCATGCCCGGCAGCCGCTCGCGGTTGAACCCCATCCACTCGACAGGCGGTGTGGCGACTCCCATATCGTGCAAATTGGGGATCTGGATCTCAGGGGGTTGCAGGGGCACGTACTCAGGCCGCTTCTCGAGCTGCGGCAACGGCTCGTCGCTGGCCTCCTGGGCCTCCTTGAGCTCTTTGCTGGCAATCTCCCGTGTGGCAACCCGCGATAGCCATGTGCGCTTGTGGGTCTCGTACATCTCCTTGATAAAGTTGACTGTGCCGAGGTTCCAGCCGACCTCTAGGTCGCCGCCAAACATGGACCGGAAAACGTACTCCACGCGCTCAGAATAGGCGGTGGTTTGCATGTAAATGCGGGTTTGCGGGATATTGAACAGGATGTTGCTTGAGACTGTGCGCTTGAGGTGCTCAAAGATCGGCCGTCCGTCGTGCGACTTGAAGGTGTACAGGCCCACTTTGAGCATCGACGAGGAGATCTGAAGCTTGCTCTCGGTGTTTTGCTCAGCCCCCTGGCCAAACTCAATGCCAATTTCGTCGCTGCGTACTCTCAAAGCGCTCGTATCCTCAAAGCTCGTGGGGAACACAAACAGGTGGATCCCACTGATCTGGGCGTAAATGTGCACTGATAGTCGGCTCAAAATGGAGCCAACCATCTTGTCTGTGGTGGCAGTGGGTAGCATAGTCTTCTCGTAGATGGCGCTCTGGGTGCGAATAAAGTTGAACGACTCGGCCACGTCAAAGATGTTTGAGGCCACGAGCGAGGTTAGAGCAACCGACATATCACCGAAATGCACAAACGAGAGCAGCTTGTGGGTGGAGGCATCGAGGTCTGTGAGCTGGTTGCTGAGGCAAAACTTGAGCGCGTCGAGACTGAGCGCGATGAATTGGTGCCCGTCGAGCCCCAACGAGGCCTCGATGTGCGCAATACCAAATGCCATTTGCATGAGCGGCACCTTGGACGAGTCTTCCCAGTACACAGACACGCGCTTGGACGCATTGTGGATGGCGGCCTTACCGGCAAACCGGCCCACCGACTCGATCTCTGCACGGTCAAACCCGGTGAAAACCGACTGGAAACTCGAGCTACGGTGCAAACTTACCCAGAACCGCTTCTGCTCGACCTCAACTTTGCCGAGGGAGGAGCCCAAATCGGCCCGAGCCAGCACGCGCTCAAGCACCAAATTTACGCTCCACGACATGGGGTACGCATCCAGCAGGCGCTTGTACTTGAGCCCGATACTCGACGGCGAGGCTGCAGCTTGGTCTGAGGGTTCAGGCGACGGCGACGGCGACGGCGGCTTGAGGGGCTCGCCGCGCCTCAGGCTCCAAATGTCTGTAAACAGCTTGATGTCGCCCATCTGCGGCGCCTTGACCTCGAATTCAAACAAATTAACCTTGGCAGCGGCCCTGAACGGGTGGTTGTAAAAGTCCTTTTTGACGTTGTGGCTGAGGGTAAAGTTGAGCTCGTCGATCTCGCCAAAGCCGGTGCGATCGTGCGAGTGCGCGTGCTGCAACAACAAACGGGCGCCCTTTAGGGTACCCGAGCACGCAATATAGGTGTTGTCGTCCTCAATAGGGGTCGTCAACAGCACCCGCACGCTCTCAGTCGAAATGGTGGCGGCCACCTTGGAGAAGGGCTGGCTCGAGGCGCTGAGCTCCTGGGACGCCAGGCTGAGGTCGATCACCAACTCAAAAGAGCGCAAAAATTTCGAGATAACTTCGCCCTTAATCTCGCCAAACGACGAGTTCACGGGGCTCCCACCAGGGCTCCCTCTAGGGACGCCTCCCGGGGCGCTCGGCGCGGTCGGCTGGCGGTGCGACGAAAAGTTCGCCATGAGCGCGTCCAGCTCTTGCAGGGCTTTGGGGTCTATTTTGTTGCGGCTGCTGGAGACATTGATGCCCACGCACACGGCGTCGCGGCCCTCGCGCCTTTGGTACTCGGTATCAAACGAGATGTTGGGCGAGCTGAGCTCGAGCGACGGCACCTTTTCGAGGGCCTCGACGTTGTCGTCCCACAACTTGAAAATGGCCGAACTGAATTTTGAGCGCAGCCTGATCGAGTGCGAAAATAGCGACTCGATGGCGGTGGCGGTAGGCGAGTTTGTCGGCGAGTGCGGGGTCGACTCGCCGGCCGGCGGCGGGTGGTGGGTGCTGGCCGGGCTCAGCTCACCCATCTCGTCCACCGAAGCAATAATTGCGGCAATCATGAGCCCAATTGACGGCCTTAGGTTCACGTACAAGCTCTCGCCATTGATCACAAGGTCGATGAACCGGTCCTTGAGCACAACGCCGATGATCTCGACATGGGGCAAAAACGCAAAATTTTGGTACTTGTTGCGCTCGAGCGAGTGCCAGGGGGAGTCCATCGGCGTGACGTTGAACCCCACAAGGTCCATACGGCACTGGCGCTGCAACAGATTGATCTGCAGCAGCTCAAACCCGGCCCGGATCCCGCTGGTCTCTGCTTCCCACGAGACGCTGAGGTCGCGGAACGCAATGGCGGCTCTGAACCCTTTCATAAAGTCGAGCAAGTCCACTTTGGTGGTGGGGGCTCCGGTGGGAGCTCCGCCGGTGGGAGTAAAGGGCGCCTGGGCCACCGCCGGCAGGTTGCTCTTGACCTTGTCGACCGCGGCGAAAATGCTCCTAAGAGCGCTGGGGCCAAGCAGCACACGGCAAAAGTCGCTCGTAAAGTACACGCTCGATACGTCGGTCTGCTTGTAGGACGCCAGCAGCTGCACGCTAAACACCTTTTGGCTGTGGGTCGGGTGCACCAGCACGCTGCTGAGCTCGCTGAACGAGCCATAAGTGAGCATTTCCTCGGGCTGGATCCCTTCGCTAAGCCATTTAAAGCGGCGGTGGCTCACGTCGATATTGTCAAACACGAATTCGACGCTGAAATCGTCCAGGGGCAGCGAAATACGCACCTGCGAGATGTGACCACTGAGGTTGAGCAGCGTGGCCTCGGCGGTGTCCAGCACGGCAGAGGCGGCGGCGTCGGCAGCAGCATCGGGGGGCAGAGTTTCGCTGGACAGAGTACCACCCTGCGGCGCCTTCTTGTCGCTGAGAACCTCCAACGTGCTCTGAGCAGCCTCGCTGATCCGGCGCATGTCCCTTAGCGTCTCGGCGCTTTGAGCGTATTGCAGCAGCGTCAGCACGCTCGTAGTCTCCAAAATCACTGTATCCACAGAGTAATTGACTTCAAACGCCTTGCGCTCAAGGTCGGCGCGCGCCAGGATGCGCGTGCCCTGCACGTGGTAGCTGCCGATCGTGCCGCTCGCCTGGGTTTTGGCCCGCAGCTCGTACTTTTCCCACTCGATGTTGACCAAAATTGAGCCGGGCTCGGGCTGGCGCGCCGACGAGGCAAAGTTTGTACCGTAAAATGTAAATCCGAGATCGTTTGTGGCCTTGACCTGGAAGACAAACGAGGCGATACTCAGGCTGCTGTGGAGAAGCAACGGCACGGCTGCAGCCGGGGGCACCACCTCGGGCACGCCGGGGAACGGCTGCAGAGGCGCGCTGCTGGCCACGTGCGTCGTGCCTGCCGGGCCGGACGAGCCGGGGGCCACGCTCTCGAGCAAGCGGCGCACATCGCGCACCTCGGTCTCGAGCAAGGCGCGGACCACGCAGATAATTTCCTCAAAGTTGGCATTAAGCGCCAGCTTGAGCGTCTCGACCTTGACGGCCAGCCACAGCAGGTTCTTGGCCTTGCTGGGGTTGAAGCAGAACCCGACCGTTAGCTTCTCCATCAAGTAGTCGAGGACCTCGAGTTTGCCTGCGTGAATGCGGATAGCGCTCTGGGAACTGCCAAATGAGCCCGAAGCAAACGAATCATGCACGCTGCACATAAACTGAACGTCGCGGTTCTGGAACTCGCACCGCAGCGTGGGCGAGCTCAGCTCGGCGCTCCAGTCGCGCACATTGAGAAGAATTGAGGGTAGAGTGGTGGGGGGCTCGTTTGGCGGCGAGCTCTTGGCGCCAGGAGTGTTCTCGGACTTGGCCTGGCCGGCGCGCGCCATGAGGCGCTCCACGAGCTCAATAATCTGCCACGAGAGGCCCAGCCGCGCGCGCTGCGCAGTGCACACAATGTTTTCCTTGTTGCCGCTCAGCTCGAGCTGGTCCAGCACAAAATAATCCTCCTTTGTCTCGCTGTGCTTGAGGGACAGGCTAAAGCTCTCGATGGAGAAAACGAGGTCCGGAAGAGGGAAACTCGAGCTGTCAAACACCTCGAAGATCTTGGCGTCCTCAAGAGGCTCGGCACGCTCCCAGGAGCGCCAGCCACTGAGCAGCGCGGCCACGTCCTGCTTGGCACCGGCCGGCGGTTGTTGCAGCTCGAGACGCGGCGTGTGGGCCAGCAGGTGACGCATACGGATCACCAGACGCCACGAAATATCGCCACGTATCGCGTTCTTGGCCTGGCCAGCAGGCGACCGCGACAAAACGTACGAATCGTGCTCGGTGGACACGCCCGACGAAATGAGCGAGTACAGCAGCCACGACGCCTTGACCCGGGTGTCGTGCACCTCAGGTAGCCTAAAGTCGCGTAGAAACCCCTCGAGAGCATCAAATTCGGCAGCGCCAATGTCCACGGTGCTCATGCGCAGCTCGAGCGCGCGGTTGAGAATGAACACCGGGTGGGCGAGATCGACCCTTAGCGAGCCCAACGCAACTTGAACACGCTCCACAGCCACGCTAGCTTCAACCAAATCCAAAATGGAGCCCACAGCTTGCAAGCCGCTGGCCTCGCCGCTCAGAGTTTCGCCGCTCGAGAGGCTGAACTTGACCAGGGGGCACTGCACCAAAAACTTGAGCTCCTTGGCAACTTTTTCGCCCAAAGCCTCGACGATCTTGGCCTGCAAGTCGTCCATGGCTTCTTCATTTGTGTGCTCGACCCGGCACCCCACCAGCAACGCCAGCAGGGCCACGTCGAGGTGGCACGAGGTATGGCCCAAGTCGACAATAAAACTGGTGATTTGGTGGTCGCCACGGGGCGGAACACTTCGAATAGAACGCGTAGCCACGTCAGGATCGCCCTGGACCTCCTTCTCAGGGTTGGCAGGCAGGCCCCACGGCTCAAGGTACACCGAGCGAGCGGGCTGGCTATCATCGCCCCACCGGCGCTTAAAGAGGGTGCTGCCGTCCGAGTCGTCGCTGGAGCTGCTGGATTCGTGCTCGCCGCTGCCGTACAACGAGGCCTCGCTCCCACTAGCACTATCCTGCTGCACCTGGTAGGTCAAGTCGCCCATGTCGGGGTCCACAATCAGCAGCGTCTCGCGCGTGAGCTGAGGGGGCATACCGGGCAACGCCAGCGCCGGCTGCAAAGTAGGTTTAGAGCAGTAGTTGGGGTCTTTTCGCCTCTCGTCTCCCAAGAAAAACGCGCACCGGTGGAACTGCGAGTCGTGCAGCGCAATGTGGTCCTGCTGCTTGGTGTTTTGTTCGGGCAGCTGCGTGAAGCCCGAGGCGCGCACATGGGTGCTAAAGTGTGACTCGCCAGACTGCAGCACAATACTCGGCACGTCCACCCAGATTTTCTCGTCCCAGCGCGCGTTGCTGAGGTCGTTGAACCGGAACTTGATGGCGCTCGTTTGCAGCGAGATGGGCGTGCCGTCCACGACGCACTGGCCGTTGATTGAGCCGATTGTGGCACGAACGAGCGTCAAATCGTGCGGCAAATAAACGTCGACCTGGGGCTTGTTCTCCTTGTCGCTGAACCCGTGGCCAAACGCCGTGGCGATTCCCCCCACAAGAACGAGGAATTGGGGGTCCACGTGGAATGATATGTCGTCCAAATTGAAATCCCATTTGCAAACGTACGTGGGCTCGCTCGGCGGCAGGCCAAACATGCGGTGCGCCTGCACAACGAGCTCGGGGCAGTGGAGGGTGGGAGTGGATAAATCAGTGGCCCCCGCCCGGTACAGCCCAAATAAGTCGGTAACCCCATAATTAGCGTAGCCCCGTACCGGACTAAACTCGGTCTGCAGGTCCATATAGTAATTTGTGAATCGGAGGTCGGCGTCCCAGGCCTCGGTGCAGAGGCACAAATTGTCGCGCGCAGAGTAGAGGTAGCGAGGAAAAACAAACGCGGCACGCTCGACGCGGCTCAAAATGCGAATATCGGTGTCCAGATCGTTGCGCTGGCGAGCACACTCGGGCTCCTTGTGCTCCTTTGCCAAAAACTCCTCAAACGTCTGGAACTGGTAGTCAATACCGCCGTAATTGTTGATGATCTCGACCAAATAATCAACCACAAACCCGTGGCACACGAGCGTAAAGTCGCTGGCAACCAAATCAAGCACATTGGACTCAACTTTTGTCTGGTCAACCTCGGGGTACCAGGTGACCGAGTTCTCGAGCCTAAAGTTGTGTGCGACGCCAACGGTGCGTTCGTCCAAGAACGCATCCAGCGTATGCCATGATGGGCTCGAGACGTCCATTGTGAATTTCGAAGTGGCCAAAGTGCCCACGACCGTCGAGACAACAGGGGCAACGGCGGTGACCGGCACGCGCACGCTGTAGCTTGCCTCTGCGGCCCTAAAAATCAGGAAAACGTTCTCGTCGAGGCTCGTGGGGTTGCTGATAATGTTTTGGGGGTTGACGTTGATCAGCAATTCGAAATTTTGCAGCTGCAAATCGAGAGCGTATGTGGCCGGCACAAACCGGTCGTACGGCACTGCGGCGCCACTATTAAAGTCTGCGGCGAGATCAAACAGCAAATTGATGTGCTCCCGGAGGAGGAAGAGCTGAGGCGACGCCACCACGGCACCGATTGTGTAAAGCTGTTCCTTGTTCCATTTGAGGTGTGTCTCGTGCGTTAGCTTGACCTGAAGGTGCTCGGCTTGTAAAAGCTCGGCATGGTTGACCGATGTGCGCAGCTGGGGCCGCCCGAGCTCGAGCTGCACGTCCATTTTGAACCCGTGGCGCCTACCGACCACGTCCATCAGCACTGAGATGCTGGCGTCCTGAGCGATCAATTCGAGCCAGCCGTAAGGCGCATCAGTATTGGGCATAATTGCCATCTCTTTGGACAGCGACCGCTGCTCCACTTTGGAGAACTCGCGCACGGGAAGGCGGAAGGTTGCAGGCCCTTCAAACTTAATATTGGTCAAAAGTTGGGGAATCACGCGCAGTTTTCCAACCTCTGGCACGACTAGAGGGTGGTCGGAGCACCTCTGCGGGAAAAATAGCTCGAAAAACTCCACTCGCCGGCGCTCGGCCCACGGTCCATAATTGACGCTGGCATTGACAAGAGACAAGTTGTAGCCCATTTGGGGCTCGTCTGCCAGCTCCTTGACGCACACATCGGGCACGTCGTAAAAGTACTCGACCACCAGCTTGTCGCAGGAGAGCAGCTTTGAGACCTGGACATGGTCCTCGGGGGTATCGCTCGGGAATTTGGGTTCGGGCGCCGCAACTTTGCCTGCTTTGCCTGCGCGCACTTTTCTGCGCTGGAGGATCTCGCGCATGCTCGACTTTTGCTGGGGCGACCTGCTTTTGGGGTCGTAGTCGCGGTTGGCAATAAAGTACATTTTGGGTTTGGTCATTTCCAGGGCGTAAAGCATGCGGTATCGGTCCACAGCAACACCCGCAGCACTCACATCAATGTCGGCCTTGGCATGTGACGAGTACCCGACCAGCAGAGTGGGTGTGCTGGGGTTGCCAAAGATCACGGCAAAGGTGGCTATTTGCACGGTAATGGGCATAATCCTAAACAGGTTTTGCTCGAATTTCGAGTACGAGTCGCGCGTTTCGTGCACGGTGGTGCTCGAGGTGGGCGTAGCGTGCGGCGAAGTGGCCCCGGCAGCAGCGAACTCGTAGGCGGCGCTCTGGTTGTAAACAAACCATTCCACACCCTTGAGGCTCAGATGCAGTCGTGATGGCAGTTCGTGGTCGCCCTCTGGCGCCTCGAGGCTGTTTTGGCGCGCGCGCTTGAGCCAAAACCGCCAGCTGAGGCTACCACTCAAAATGCAAAAAGCCTCGTTCTCGCCAATGTAAACGAGGTTCTTGAACATGATATTACCCGAAAACAGGCTGAACTTGATGCTGCCGACCTCGAAAAACACGCGAAACTGGTTCCACAGGACCCATTTGGCGATGGTCGACAGGATGAACCCAAAGAAGCGCGAAACAAAGAAAATTAAAAAGATTGTCGCCAGTACTGCCAGGATCCAGTCGGCCATAAAGACCCAGGAGAACTGGCGCAGGTAGAGGATCGACGTTTCCCCAAAGTTGAGGGTCCCCATGGCTGTGCTGAGAAAGGCCGCGCTGGGAGGTAGGCGGAGAGGGTGTCTAGAGCGTATAGGGCGTATAGGGCTATTTGGCATTGAATTTGGCTAGTTTACGACTCTTTTAGGGGCAATTGACCCAGTATGATACTAAATCAAGGCATTTTCTACTCGCTCGGCATTTTCTACTCGAAATAAATATTTTGTCTAGACCGCAACCGTCTCTTCCAAGGGGTGCGCACGGGGCTGCGCTGCTTGAGTTTGCGCTTGGATGGCTTCCTCACCGGGCTCGGGGTGGCCAAATTCTGCGCCGTGAGCTCCAGCTGTCTCAGGGCCAACCGCTCGTACTCGGGGTGGCACTCGTCGGTTGCGGGAAGCACAGAGTTGAGCATGCGCAGGAGCGTGCGGTCTGCGTTGCGTTTACACTTTGTGGGCGACGAAAGAAGTTGGGCCATGAGGGAGGGCAGGAGGAGAGGAGGGAGGGGCAGGAAGGGATTTGTCTATGTGATGAATGTCGTGTGGTGGGTGACAGTGGAGGGTGGCCGTGGTGGGTGGTGCTTTGCCGCGCGGTCCCAATAAATACTCAATAAATACTAGCGTTTACGCCCGAGCCACGACCGGCGATGTAGGTTCTGGTTCTCGTCCGAGGTCATGCTCGACGGGCTGGCGGTTGTGTTGAGGCTGGCGGTGGAGCCGGTGCTGAGCGAGCCCGAGATGTCGCGGGCGGACTCGCGGCGGCGCGAGTTGGACATTTGGCGCCGCAGACTAGTAATGAACGAGTCGCGGTGGCTCTTGAGCAGCGGCTGCGGCGGCGCCGCGCTCGACATGCTCTTTGAGTGCTTGCGTCCGCCCGAGTAAGGAATGGGATCGTTTGCATTGTCGGCAGTAATGATGTTGTGAGTTTTGGTTTGGCGTTTCTCCACCTGGAGCACGCTGGGTGTGCTAGGGATGCTCGGCGTGCTATCGTTTTCGGGGCTCACCGTGATGGGCGGGACAGCTGAGGGGTGCCCTGGGTGCCCGCTGGCGACGCTTATCGTGCTGTCGTTGAAGCCGTTTGCTTCGTGTGTGCTTGCGCTCGGGTCGGAAATGTTGGCGCTGCCCTGAGCGCTGGCGCTGAGGTTCAGGTTGCTGGCGCTGGCACTGACTCCCTGGCGCAATTCGTGCTCCTGGACAGCCGCCTCGCGCACACGGGCCAGGATCTCGCTCGAGTTCTCAATGAGAAAGACAAGCACCAGCCGGCTCAGCTGAAACTCGCTGCTCTCGAGGTCGTTTTCGGGGACCGGCAGCATTGACATGAGGAAGATGGTGGCCAGGTTGAATGCCGGCATGAGGTTTTCCTCGCTCATGCTCTCAAACACATCCATCAGGTCCAATAAATAAACGAAAAGGTGCAGGTTGACCGGTGGCAGCTTGAACAGGAGGCGCTCGTACTGCTCGACCATCGCGGCCACCAGCTCGCGCGGGGGCGAGGGCACAGGCTGGATCTCGTCCTTGCCCGACTCGACGCTTGTTTTGACGAGCTGGGCCTTGTACCGCAAGTGCTCGAGCACCTCGGGGCACCCCTCGAGCGGCGCCCGGAACGCATCGTAAAAGCTGTGCGGGACGACCGGCTCGGGCAGCTGCGTGAAGAAGCGGCGCAGAATGTTGGCCGCGTCGTGCACGGTGAACCCAGACCAGTCCACGTCCTTGCCAAACTTGGGTGCGGTGTTAAACAGCTCCTGCAGCAGATTGATGCGCCTGAGGCTCCCGCTGAGCCTAAAGATGCCGCGCACAGTCTGGCCATTCTGCTTGAGGAAGCTGGAGCATTTGGCGGCCACCACGGGCACGTAGCCGTACACAAACTCGTTGCCGCGGGAATCGCAGAGAGAAATTTGCACCGAGGCGTACTTGATGGATTCCTGGAGGGGCACGCCAAAGATAGGGCTCTTGATGTATTCAGGGGGCACCTGCACCTTTTGGCCGCCGTTTATCACCCAAAGGCCGTCGGGGGGCTGAGGGCTGGTGAGGCGCGACGACTGCATGACGGCGGAGCTCGAGTGCGTGCTGAGGAGCGGCGGGCGCTCGCCGCGCTCCGCTTGGTCGCGTTCGGGGCGCACCCGGCTCCACCACTGCGACAGCAGGCCTGATCTCGAAGGGCTGGACGCCATCTGCGGCGACGACATGAGGGTTAGTCAGATTGCGCAGCAACTAAATATAGATCATGCATAGAGTCAGGCACCGGGTGAGCCGCACAAGAATAGAGCGAGGGCTTTTAAGGGGATTTGGCTAGAGGTGGTGTTAAGTGGCTATCGCGTGCCGTATAAGGTGCCCAAGGAGTACCTGCGTGCTCCAGGAGTGCCTTCGTGCTCCTTCACCATGACCACGGTCACTCTTTCGCCCTGGCGAAAGGCAGAGTTGGGGGCAGAGGGGCGGAATGAAGTGTGCCCCAGCACACATTTTGTGACCTAGCACATTCACGCTCCCCTCTCAGCTCCTATGCTTCACATTAATTATACACCTTTTTTTTCTGTACATAAATTAGTTGACCTTGGCGGCAACCTTGGCAGGCTCAGCACCGCTCACCTTGGCGCGCTTTTCCATCTCCAACTTATCATCGGGGTCCATGACAACATCGTTGCGCTTGATGGCAGGGCTCTCCTTGGTGTCGCGGCGACGGGTCGTGGCGGGCGTCTCGGTGCCCAAAAAGTAGTCCCAGTGCCTAAAGCTCGAGCTGTAGTTGCCCAAAAAGTAGTGGTGGTGGTCGTCGTGGTGGTCGGCGCCAGCCCACATGGGGAAGAAGTGGTGCAGCGAGATGGGGAACTCGTAGCCCGAGTGCGCGTCAATGGCCTGCACGAGGCGCAGTGTGATCCAAATGAGAATCGTGAGCAGGTGCATGTCGCCCATAGCCCACGCCAAAAGCAGAGGGCTGCCCACGGTGCCGGTACCGGTGAAGGCCACCTCGATGGGGTGCGCGTACTCCGCGGTCAAACCAAAGGGTGCGGCAAAGCGGTGGTGCTGCTTGTGGACTTTTTTGTACAGGTACGGCGTGTGCAGGAGGCGGTGGCCCCAATAGTGCCAGGTATCCTCCATCAAAAACAGCAGGCTGAGGTGCAGCGCCATGTTCAACAAACTGGGGAACGGGGCGCGGTACGCGATGTTGAAAAAGCCGCACACAAAATGGAACCCGAAAATCGGGAACGCCTCAACAAACGCGTGCGAGAGCAACACACTCTTCAGGCACTCGAGGTACTGCTTCTTGGTGGGCGGGCGCTTGTCCTGAATCTTGTACTTGCGCATCGAGGGCATCATATCCAAAATCGCCCACGGCACATTACGGCCAAAGTAGATAAACTCGTGCACTCCCAAGAGCAGAATGCCAGTGGCCAGCATGTCGTTATCCATGTAGTTGTACCAGTCCTCCCATTTTTGCTCGAGCCAGTTGAACTGGAGCCCAACAATTTGGTCTTGAATCACCCCTGTCGAGTTCATTACCGCAGATTCAAATCTGTGCTTAGGCCGCAGCGCATGGGTTTTATACGTGGGCCTGACTAAGGATCGTATCGACGCGAAAATGCGAAAGTACGAAGAACGACTCGAGGGTTAGGGCGTGGACTTCCGGCAGTGTGGCGTGAGCGTGCGCGTGACCCCCGTTTAGCGAGGCTTGAGGGCGTGAAATTTCATGTCAGGTGGCACCACGTCCTAGTCCCCTACCTGTATCACGTATTGTAGCGCTCAACTTGAACAAGTTCGCATGCAGCTCGGAGGGCCGCTTATGCGTTGTGGGCGCAGGCAGCTCCGGCTCGCGCAGTGGCCAAGCAATTGTCGTGAAATTTTTGCCTAGCTGCGTTTAAGTGGTCTCCCCATTGCGATGGCTGGAATCCCAAACTACCCGGACTAGTTTCCCACCCGGTCTCTCCCACGACCCCCCCATGCACGCTGCAACTCCCAACGGCTGATAATCTGATCAGATCTTACGGCCATTTTACAGAGATCCTACAGGCTGGGCACTGTTCAAGCTCACAAATGAGAAAATCTTGCTGCAGTTTCTCTAGATTACCGCCTGGGTAGCCGCAATCTCCTAAATTAGAAATTGGCGGCTAATTACCACCAACTAATCATGACTCCTGAGCCGGCGTACGAAAACTTTGAGGCACCGCCCGATGAATCTTGGGCTGATGTTGGCAAAGACGTGTTTTCGGGCACTGTGGGCGGCATCACTCAGGTCCTTGTTGGCCAGCCGTTCGACACCACCAAGGTGCGTCTCCAAAGCGCTCCCGAGGGCACCTACAACGGTGCTATTGACTGCGTCAAGCAACTCCTGAAAAGCGATGGCCCCAAGGGGTTCTACAAGGGTACGCTGACCCCTCTTGTTGGCGTTGGTGCGTGCGTTAGCGTGCAGTTCGCCGTCAATGAAAAACTCAAACGGTTCTGGCAATCGCGCAACGGTCCTCTCAAGGACATTACTTATTCGCAGCTTTATTTGAGTGGTGCTGCTGCTGGTGTGGCCAATGCGTTCTTGGCTAGCCCCATTGAGCACGTGCGTATCCGTCTGCAAACCTCGACCCAGTTCAAGGGCCCTGGCGATACGATTGCGGCCCTGCGCGCCAACAAGCAGCTCATGCGTGGATTGCTCCCCACCGTGCTCAGAGAAGGCCAGGGTATGGGCACCTTTTTCATGGTTGCAGAGGCTCTTACTCGCTTCGACATGCAGCTGAACAACCTCGGACGGTCCGAGGTGCCTGCCCTGCGCACCTGCGTGTACGGTGGTATCGGTGGTATTGCTCTGTGGCTTGCCGTGTACCCCCTCGATGTGGTCAAATCCCGTATGCAAACCGATAATATCGCCAATCCCAAGTACAAGGGTATGCTCGACTGCTTTGCCCAGACTTGGAAGCAGGGAGGGTTGCGTGCGTTCACAAAGGGTATGAGCACCGCGGTTGTGCGTGCTGCGCCTGTAAACGCTGCCACATTTGTTGCGTTTGAGACTACGAGAAAGTATTTGGGTTAGTGTGCGGCGTAGAGGAAGAGGGCCAAGCACACCTAGCTCCACGCTCAGCCATGCTCAGCCATGTTCAGCCGCACAAAGCCATGTACAGGCAGTTAAAACTGTAGACTCGCACATACTAGACTAATCAATTCAAGACGCTTTTCTTGTGCAGTCTGAAACCCCTTGACCACCCCCCACATCTGGATAGCTGCCATAGAGTCACACCTCTACCCCACCTAAGCATGAACTTTATGGACCCTGAATCGGTGGTTGATCTCAACAACATCCGCTCTGTGTTGATTCGTATGGAAGACACAGTCCTCTTTGATCTCATCGAGCGCTCGCAGTTCCCCGTAAACCCCACAACCTACTCCACCACCGAGTTCCTCAGCCTCGAGTCCAACTTCCTCAGCTGGTTCCTGTGCGAGACCGAGAAGACCCACAGCAAGTTGCGCAGGTACGATTCGCCCGACGAGAACGCGTTTTTCCCCGAGGCGCTCGAGAAATCGATCCTGCCGCCCCAGATCTTCCCCGAGGTGCTGGCCGCCTATCAGAAGGAAATCAACGTCAACAAGCAGCTGCTAGAGTACTACACCAAGGAAATGATTCCTGGCATCTGTATTGAGGGCGAAGAGCCGCAAAACATCGGTAGCACCGCCGTTTGCGACGTGAATTTGCTGCAATCGATCTCGCGCCGTATCCACTTTGGCAAGTTCGTAGCCGAGTCGAAATTCCGCAGCGAGCGCAGTCTGATTGAGCCGCTCATCAAGGCCCAGGATGCCAAGGGGCTCGACGACGCTATCACAAAGCCTGCAGTTGAGTTGCAGGTGCTCGAGCGGGTCGGCCAAAAGGCAGAGAGTTACGGCACTGATCCGAGCCTGCGGTACAGCGAGAAGCCGGGCAAGTCCAAGGTGGACCCCGAAGCGGTTAAAAAGATTTATCGTGACTGCATTATCCCTCTCACCAAGGTGGTGGAGGTGGACTATTTACTCCGCCGGTTGGATTAGTTTAGTGGTAGCGTGTATTGTAGTGACCAAGGCCGTGTAGAATCATGCTCAATTGGCCTGCTAATCCCTCGCAGAAATATCATTGTAGCGAAAGGAGTTTGAGTTTTGCAACGTGAACTCGCGCTGGGCTAGGAACCGGTCTACCCGTTCTTGGGCCGTGCTACCCTTGTGGTAATTACTGGATGCCAGATGGTTGGCCATTGCTGCTCTCTGGCTGAGATCCTCGAGCCGTGCAACGCGGTTATCGGTAGCCTTGAACAGGGCCGTGAGCTCCATGATCGCGACGAGAACAGCAATAGAGACAACGACCTTCAAAATGAAATGGCGGTTTTCCTGGAGACTTGCCCGGAACCGTTCCTCGCCGGCCTTCATATCGAGGTCTGCGTCGTACGGATCTCTAAACGGCCTGGCCCTGGGCGTATAGTTTGGGCTAAACGGCGTATCAATCATGCGGCGTTTCTGATCATTGCACAAAATGTTGTAGGCCTCGGTCAACTGCTTGAACCGTTGGGGTGAGCCGTTCCGATCAGGGTGGTACACTTTGGCCATCTCGATATAGATCGGCTTGAGTTTGGCCTTGTCAAACGAGCTTGGGGTCATTCCAAAAATCTCGTACGGACTGGGCCGTGCTGAGGTAGGCCAGCTGTGAAGTGAGCGGGCGAGTTGTGAGTGAGCAAACAAGGCGAGTCGTGGGAGCCGTGGGAGCATGACGGATCGTGGGGTCATGAGTAATTTGTGGGGACAAATTGTGGGTGCTTGGGAGAAAAATAGCATTGATACCTAGCTAAAAGCGTCTCTAGTCCCGCTGGTGTAGTCCAAGCTTGGCCCATGGCCATTGCAATAGTCAATGGCAGTCAATGGCCCAATTGCCGGTCATTGACTGTCTCACTACTACCAGTACCTTTGGCGTATCTATATAGATCAACTAAATTGCAAACAACCCTCCAGATTTTTTCTGCGCCCCCCCTCAAGCCTATACTCCAGGCCTACACCTCAAGCCTACACCCCGAGCATCCCTCTGACCTCGCTTATGGGAGCACAGCTGTCGACGCAGGCGCCTACAGCCGTTGTTTCTATCGATGCGTATGTGGCCGAGCTTGCTGAATTTAGCTATACTGGCGACCTCTCGCGCGCGCGGTTCCTCAAAACGGTAAGGGCCATGCACAGAGAGGGCGAGGCCGTGGCCAAGGTTTTCCTCAAGCCCAGCCTCGGATTCGACCTCAGTGAGGCGCGCGCCAATTTGGAGAGGTACCAGCGGGTCCTGAGCGAGATCCCCAACGCCATTGGGTTTGCGCGCATCATTGAAAACGACCGCGCGGGGTACCTCATCCGCCAGCACATCAAGCACAATTTGTACGATCGCATATCGACGCGGCCATTTTTGGAACCAATTGAAAAGCTGTGGATCATGTTCCAGCTGCTCATGGCCCTCAGGGACGCCCACGCACACGATGTTTTCCATGGTGATATAAAGGCGGAAAATATCCTGATCAGCTCGTGGAAATGGGTTTATCTGGCCGACTGGCTGCCTTTCAAGCCGGTGAGCCTCCCCGAGACCGACAGCACCCAATTTTTATTCTACTTCAACACCTCTGGACGGCGTGTATGCTACGTGGCTCCTGAGCGGTTTGGCGAACAAACTAGACTGAATGCGGCCATGGACATTTACTCGCTGGGCTGTGTGTTTGCCGAGCTGCTCATGGAGAAGCCGCTTTTCAGCCTGGCAGACAGCTTCAAGTACAAAAAGGGTGAGCTCGAGCTCAAGCTGGACGTGCCCAGGCAGGAGGCACGCGAGCTCATAGAGAGCATGATCAGCTTGGATCCCGCCAAACGCCTCAGTGCTGCCGAGTACCTCAAGTGGGACCTGTTCCCGGCATACTTTTGGGACATGTACGAGCTTGTTTCGCCGTTTTGCCGGCGCCGCTCTAACAACTCAAACTCGATGGTGCACCACTTATCGGACAACTTGGACAAGATCATTGGCTTTTTAGAGCTGGATGTGGGCCCCAACATCAAGCCAACAGGGGTGCTGCCGTACATTGTCACCACAGAAACAAAGTGCTGGGCCCCTGCGAGGCCAGAGGAAACCCCCGAACAACACTCCCCCAGCGAAGGAGCACTCATTGTGCTTGCCATGTCATGCTCGCAGCTGCAAAGTACCACCGATGTATCCACCCGTTTGCGCGCAATTGACCTCTTGATGGCTCTTTCTGCGTTTGTCCCCGACGAGATCAAGCTCAACCGCACGCTGCCGTACCTTGTTGCTATGCTCAAAGATCCGATTGACTCAGTTCAGATTGCCGCCATAACCGCCATAACGCACTTGATTTCGATTACTCGCGAGCTCTCGAGCCTCAATGCGCGCGTGTTCACCGAGTACCTGATGCCGCGCCTCCGCACTGTGCTGGGTGCCGGTGACCGCACCAAGGCCGCCTACGCCGCATGTTTGCCCCAACTGGTCGAGGCCATGTACGCCATTGACGACTCAGAGACGCTGGGCATCCACGTCGAGTCCCACGTGAGGGCCCTGCTTGTCGAGAGCTCAAGCGAGATCCGGCGCGCTGTGGTTGCGCATTTCGATACCCTCTGTACACGGATGGGCCGCGCGCAAACAAACGACATCTTTTTGAGCCACACTGTGACCTACCTCAACGACCGCGACCCCCAGGTCAAGCGCGGCCTTTTCTCGTTTGTGGCGCGCATTGGCCCGCTCGTGGGCCCCGCAAGCCTCGAGCAGTACGTGATTCCTCTCATGCTGCAGAGTCTGAGCGACGACGAGGACACAATCCGCACGGTTGTGGCGAGCCTGGCCAGCCTCGTGGAGCTCGGGCTCGTGCGCCAAAAACTTGTCTGGCAGCTGCTACGCGAGGTGGTCAAGTTCTTTATCCACCCCAACGAGCACATTCGCATCGAGACTTTTCTGCTGGTGGCCCACGCCGCCAAATGGATGAAGCCCGCCCAGCTGCACTGCCTGCTCAAGCCCCTTCTTGAGCCACTCCTCCAATTTGTGGTGGTGGACTATACCAACCACTGCTCCTACATTAGCGCCGTCAAGCCGCACATGTCGCAAAAGGTATTTGCCATGCTCGGCCTGTGGGCCCAGACCGCCACTGACTCGCTATTTTTTTCTCAGCGGGCTGTGGCCTTCAGCGCCGAAGATAAGCGCTGGATGGAGAGGCTGCGCGAGGTCGGGTTCAACAACGAGGATTTATGGCAGCTAGTGATCTACAAGGAGTATGCAAGGCACCCCCACACGGCCAGCCCCGCGCCTCTTCCTGCCACTCCCCTGCCCCTGCCCCATACCTGGGAAGGCGGCGGTGCCGCGCCTCCGAGCCTTGAGGCGTACATTGCCAGGAGTACTGGGGCGCCCCACGAGCTGGCGCTGGAGCTCGAGGCGTGTCAGATCGCGCCTCAACGCGCAGAGTTTAGCGTGGCCGGCACGCTCGTCACAAGCGCCAAGGCTCACAGAGGTGCTGTCACCAGTTTGGCCGTGAGCGTGGACCATAAATTTTTCGTGACCGCCAGCGACGATAAGCTCGTGCGGGTCTGGGACACGCGCACCGTGGCCAAGGGCTCGTCGCGGCCCATCCAGACCAAGGATCTCGGCGCCCCGGTCAAGAGTTTGGAGTTTCTCGGGGCCACGCACACATTTGCTGCTGGGTGTACCGGGTTTGTCGCGCTGTTTGCTGTGCCTTGCGTCGCCTCCCCCGAGGCGCCGGACGCGCTGCAGTACAGCTCGCTGGAGGAGCTGCACCGGCACGAGATCCAGGGCTATGCGGTTGCGCTCAAGTTCCTCTCACAAAAGCTGTACATTCTGAAATCGGACTGTCGCATCGAGATCCTCAACCTCACCGACCTCACCGCCCAGACGCTCCAGTGCCCCCCTGAGCATGGACCGCCCACGTGCTGGTGCTTTGGTGACGGCTGGCTGGCCACGGGCTCCGCGCATGGTGTGGTAGATGTCTGGGACCTGCGGTTCGAGACCCTTGTGCAATCGTGGGGTATTGGCGACCTGTGCCCCATCACCTGTTTGAGCCTTCACCCCCGCAGCCAATCTCGGTGGATCATTGTTGGCGGCGGGTTTGATCGTCAGTTCACCACCTCGTGGGATGTACAAAACGCCGAATGCCGCGAAGTTTTAGTCCCTTCGAGTGAGGAGGATGCCCCTTCGCTCCGGCCCATCTTGGGCGCCGACCTGGCCGAAAAGCTCCTCATGAGACCCCTAAGCGTTTCATTCACCACCTCCAAAGCAGTCACGGCGCTGTGCGTGAGCGGCGACCTCACGGGCAAGCATCAAAGCCTCGTTACTGGCGGCTCAGACTGCGTGCTGCGGTACTGGGACATCCAGGCCCCACAAAAGTGCCGCGTCATTTCGGGGCTCACCCATGACCATTCGGGCATGACCTACAGCAGCCGGATTGCGGCCAATGTGCGCACAACCAATGAAAAAGTCGCGCTCATCAAGCACAAACCCAACCGCAAGGCGCGCATCTCCATTATTTCGGACGAGGAGCGCGATATCGGCCGCAACCACCGCGGCACCATCACCCAGGTGGGGCTCGTGCCGTTCCAGAGCAGTGTGCTCGTGGTTAGCGTCGATGAAGTCGGGTACCTCAAGGTTTTTATGTAGTTATTTATTTATTAGAGCTCTGTGTAGAGCTTCCCTCGGAAGTGTGGGCGCATAGAGGGAGGATCGTATACAGGCCGTGGTTCGTTCCTCCTCACCAAATAGCGTATCATCTCGTGTATCTGATCCTCCCTTCTTTCTACAGCTGCCATCGACCGAAACGACGAGATCAGAGTGCGGACGGTGCCCTGACACTTTAAAGAGTTTGTGGAGCACGGAATGGATTTGTGGTGGCGGAAGCTTGACAAAAGGCAGTTGATGCGAGAAAAATGTACTTGAATCTAGTCTTTGAGGGTCGGAGGTGATACTTAGACCCAGGCCAAATTTTGAAAATAGTAAAATTCCAAAACCGTAGCCTTGACTCACCAGTAATATGTTGACCCCACTATATAGCACTTTTTCAAATAAACTTCATATCTATTTTGCCGTCTATTGGCCTTGTTGGCTCGGAAAATGAAACTTCACGTAACGCCATTTTCAGCCAAAACTAATTTCATTTACTCGGTTAAAACGTCTAGTCTACCAAGCAAATCTATACAAAACGCAATTTAGAGATTTTCACCTCTAACTTGTGTGAAGTCGCTCTAAAGGCATTAAAAACTTACATCGTGCATATTTCATGTATAGGCTACCTAAAAATTTGCTCAAATGTGCAAAACAGTGGCTAGTTAAGAAGTTAGTAATTTGTAGTACGGGCGAAAGCCAAATTTAGGCAACTTTTCCGGTTAGAATGCCCATTTAGACCTTTGCCTGCGGCCATCTCAGCGCGAAAATACGATTTCCCGTCCGATCAATCATAGTCAAGCGCGCTAGAGCCACATTCAGTATTACGGTGGGAGACCACGTGAGAACGGGTGGTACTGCAGGTTTCTTTTTGGTTTTTTTTTTTTTTGCTTCAGGTATAACCAAACCATTGTGGGGCCGTGGCGCACTAACTTTTTGGCGCTTTGATATGGTAAACTCCCAACGATGATATCAGCTAAGCAAACGCGCAACATTGTTGCGGCCGGCGGCGCTCAAATTGGCCGGCGTCTGCTCGCCAAGGCGCACCCATTGAGTGGCTGTAGAGGCTTACCAGGCCTTGCCTGTGGGCCCTGGCGGCTAATTCGTCTGCGAATCACTCAAATTACGGCCACAGTTGTTGGTATATCATGACCTTAACAGTATTAGTGAGGAGGCAGTGTCGATCAGGAGACGAGCTAAGCTGTATGCAATGCACCCCTTATTGACGTGCATAATATGCCTCGATATTTTTTAACAGCTCGATGGCTGCTCATTATATAAAAAATTATTAGTATTGAGCGTAACTGCAGGAACAAGGGACCGCAGTGTCTCTAGCTAATGCAATATAGACGAGATCTAGACATGTATTAAGTGACTATAATCATTGAAGATACTCAATTACAAGAGGTCTACTCAAACGTATGTGCAAAAACTACAAATTTGCTCGATCATGCAACCAAGACATCTCTTATGTCTCTACTGATTTAAATTCCCTGAGCGGTCGTGGCCCGATAATTGACATACCTGAGTGTACAGAAGATAGTCGCCAAGGCAAAAATGGATCTCTCTAGGCATATGCAAGAATCATGCTTTTTCAGAGTCGATCACGGCTGGGCATTTAATCCCCTCCAACACGTTTAGGGTTATCGATTAAAGCCTGGCGTTTACCTAATTGGCAGCACCAGGGCCAAGGTTGGAATTGGGGTCTCACTTGTTAAGACCTCTGTTAAGCCCTTGATGGCCATTGTCGAAGGCTGCCCGAGCTGAGCTCGACAGCCAAGGTCGGAATAATTAGCTATATTGGAAGAAGACTGCCGGCATCTGTGATTTTTGATCCCGCAAACTCAAATAGTCATTTAATGGCTATAGTAGTGCTTCCTCTTCAGCAACAGTTACATAGTGAAATAGACAGGTTCGGGTGATGATGGCTTGACGACCTGACCTCATCATGCCTCGCAAGCAGGGGTTTGCCTCTAATTGGCAGCGAAAGCCGCGAGTAGCAGATAAATTGGGAACTTATAGGTTTACCGGTGCAACAATGTCCGACGACCTCTCGACCCTAAATCTCGCCGACGGCACCGCCATCACAGTAGGCGACCATGTATACGTTGTTTCCAGCCCGGGAAAGCCGTTTTCTCTCGGCAGAGTGCTTGGTTTTGTCGCCGATAGCGAGCAGGGCCCAGTAGAGACCAGGTACATGTGCCGCATTAATTGGCTCTACCGGCCGGCCAGCGTGAACAAAAAGCCCAAAAACACCCGTGAGGTCTATTTAACAATGCACTGTGACCTCGTAGCCCTTAATCTGCTTCGAGGGCGGCTCCAGGTCGAGTCGCGCGAGCTGGTCGATATTGACAATTTACCGCCAAACTGCTTTTGGTTTGAGAAGTTTTGGGACCCCTACATTTTCAAATTGTACGATGCATTGCCCACGGCCCAAATATCCAACATCCCCCCCAGCCTAGGGCCCTATATCCGCGAGCGATATTCACATCTGATTGTAGAGCCTGCCTTTGCGCGGCTTCTACTCGAGGCGCCGATCTTTTGCGAGACTTGTGACATGTGGTGCTCCCTCGACGATTCGGTGCGCTGTTCGGTCTGCGACAAGACGTTTCACCGGTGCTGCACGTCGCCGCCCATCGTGCAGCCGCTCAAAGCTAGGTGGTGTTGCGAGAGCTGCACTCAGGATATGGAGCTCAGGCAAGAGCAGCAGCGTGGTCCAGACCTTACGATGCGCCGTAAACGGTCCCCTTTGAGCATTGAGAAGCAGCAGGAGAAGGATGAAAAGGACGCGCTCAAGGCCATACAGGTGCGCGAGGCTGAGGAAAAAGCCACAAAGGCCGACCAAGAATTCCTCGACGCGTTTGTTCCTCATTACAAGGTCTATGAAAAAGAGCTGGCCGAGCAGCCGCATCCTGAGCGCTCTGTCGTGTGGCCATTTAGACACGTCGGACTCGAGGTCACCGTTCAAGATATTTTTGATTCTGTAGGCCGCACCCAGCCACACGCGTCGAGCAGAGTGGGCCCTAAAAATCAGGTCACAGTTCAGCCCTGGTCGGGCCAGCCGGTGCAGTACTACCGCAAGATCTATGCTGAGCGCAAGAAGCGTGCCAAAAACAAGAGCGCCGTTATTGGGTACGAGCCTGACCTTGATCGCTCCTTGCCATGGGTGCGCGAAGCCCCCTCTGGCTACATTGAGCGCGGTTCAGATGCCACAAGCTTCAAGATTTGGGGCGGTGGAGACGCCGATTCGTACTTGACCAAGTGCGCCAGCTATGCCGAAACAATTGGTATGAGTGCTCGTACCTCTAATTTTATCGATGCTTGCCTCTACGAGTACATGACGAGCAAAAACGAGTTAGCGGCCCTCGAGAAGGTTGGCCGGCTCGACAAAAAGTCGCTCAAGGAGCCTGAGCTGACGCCTTTGGAAGTTGAGTTGTTTGAAGAAAGCGTCAAACAACACGGCAACAACCTTCACGCCGCCTACAAGCATGTCAAAACCAAGTCGAGCGCTGATATCGTGCGGTTTTACTATTTATGGAAAAAAACAGAGGCTGGGCATGCCATCTGGGACAATTGCGCTGCACGCGCCTCAAGGCAGGCTTCTACTATTGATGATGAGTTTTTATTGCGCATTGCTGGCGGTGCCGACCCTGAACTCAACTTCTCGCTCGATGCGGTAAACGACACATTTGACACCGTCAAGTGCCACTTTTGCCTCACTGAGTCCTCCAAAGAATGGCGCAAGGCTCCCGGAGTTGTGGTTGAGGAAGGCCAGAGCCACCTCGAGGCCCTTTGTAGCCGGTGCTCACGTCTTTGGTACCGGTATGGGGTAGTTTGGTCAGCCCCACAAGCAGTGCTCGAGATGAAGCAGCCTGATCCGGAGCTTCTTGAGGACGCACAGAGCATTTTGGCTGAGATGGACAAGTTTGAGCAAAAACCAAAGGCATTGCAGCGCAAAACGCGGGCAAGGGCCAAGCCCACGACCCCCCGCAAGTCCAAAAAGGCTCGTCTTGAGAGCGAGGAGCCTGTTGACGAGGATGTGACGAGTGCTTCCCCCGAGATCAAGGCCGATACAGATGAAGCTGATGCCGAGGCCGAGGTTACACCTGAGGCCACGCCTGAGCCTACACCTCAACCGGAGGCAATGGCTAGCTCAGTGCCTCCTGCAGAGGAGCCGAGCGTAAAGGACGAGTCTGAATACGAGCATGAGGCCGAGGCCGACACTCTGCATGAAGATTCGTCGCCGTCACCTTCATTATCGCCTCAGTCTGAGGACCATGTCAGGGCCTCGCCAAATTATTGTATGGTGTGCTGCCAGCACGATCCAACGCTGCCCCAACTCACATGCAGCGCCTGTGCCCTGAGTGTTCACCCCTTTTGCTATGGATTTGTGGACCAAGTGCAGGCGAAGGAATGGCATTGCGACTGTTGCCTCAACGACAAAGACCACCAAGCCAATCACCTTTACCAGTGCGATTTGTGCCCTGTCAAGCTCCCCAACTACGTGGCATGGCTTGCAGGCCAGGAAACCGATGTGCCGGATGCCCTCAAGCGTACCTGGGACAACCACTGGGCCCACGTGCGGTGCGCGATCTGGTCGCCAGGGGTCAAATTTGAGCGTCCCGAACTGCTCCAGCAGGTCGAGCTTTATCCGCACCACGCTGAGATGTGTACGCTGTGCAATGCACACGGGCGCTGCGTCTCATGCGCAGAGTGTTCTGCCACTTTCCACCCCGGTTGTGCTGGCGCAAGGGGCTATACTATGGGATTTAAGTTTGAACCGGTCGGTGCGGTCGAGGGTGCTCATGCAGGAACAGGGGCAGCTGCAGGTGTACCTGCAGGCGCAGCTCATATAACGGCCGATCCTGCGACCGAGGCCAACATCGACCCCAGCGGGGCGTCGCGGACGTGTAGCGAGAGCCCCCCTGATGATGAGAAGCTCGTGACCTATTTGGGCCAACAAGGGCGCCTCACTCCCCAGATTTTGTGCCCCGAGCATGACTCGGACCTGTTGAGTATGTGTGAGATCGATGACGATCAAAATAAGACCCTCCTGCAGATCTATGCAGCCGGGTACAAGGATGCCGGTCAGCCGCATATTACCAGTGGGTTGAGGCGCGCACTTTTGCTGCCATCCAAAGCGGCCAAAGTCCAAATCGAAATCCCAATCGAGTTTGCCAAAGGTAAACGTGGCTATGATCCGCTTGATTTTGTTAAAATGAACCCCAGGTCATGCAGTCTGTGTCGCGTTCAGGACGCGCTTTACTGGGTTAGGGACGGCGATACCGTGCACTGCTGTGGTTGTTACTGGGAGTCGCGTGATTCAACCGAGCACGTCAATCACGATAATATTCTTCAGCATTTGGGGCGTGTCTTTGATGAGGCGGTACCCCTCATGCCAAAAGCTTCCGCGGCCGCGCCCACACCTGCGCCAGCGCCAGCGCCGGTCGTGGTACCCAAAGTCGAGCCCAAAAGAGAGCCAACGCCTCCTCCGCCATCAATGAAAATAAAAGATATTTTGTCCTAACGACGTTTGTAACAATACATATTTAATACTCGCAGATTTTTCTCAAAATTATGCATGTGCATGCGTATTATGCAGACTCTGCAGGGCGCTCGGGCTGAACGCGCTGGGGCTGCGAGGCGGGGGCGCATGGTGGGGCGGCCGTTGGTGTAGGTGGAACTGCCGGGGTTGAGGGCACTGATGCAGGCACTGGCGGAACCGGCTTTGTTGATGCAGGCGACTTGCGCCTTTGCTTGGAAGTGGAGGTATTGGGGTTAGCAGCTGCAGCTGCATATTCTCTCGCCTTGCTACGAGCCCGCATCTCTCTATACATCATGTCGTCGTAGCAGCCCATCTCCGGGCTAAATTTTAGCCATGAGCTAGCGGAAAATTGCGGCGGGTGAAGGGGATTGATAGGGTTTTGGTGAAAGTAGCTCTCAATTTCATAGACCTCCTCCTTAGTGAAGATGGGCTCGACAATGAGGTGCCGCCAGAGGCTATAAGGGAACAGACCCATGACAGCAGAAAGGCGGCTACTGAGGCACATGCTCTCCCAAGAAGAAGTATGGTGATCCTGTACTCTACACATGACAAGTCGTCATGAGTGTTTGGGCGGCCATCTTATAGTGCTGCAGCTGATGCACGTCATGCAGGGTCAGTATCAGCTGGGCCAAAATAGAAAATAGAAGGTGCATAATTCTGCGATCGGAAAGGAGTGAGGCGACATTGAGGCGATCTAAATCCAGCAGCTTAAATGCAATGCATATGCATGCGCCGTTGCGGCTGCCGTAGGGGGATCAGCGACTGAATGAGAATAAAATAATGATGTTGAACTGAAGCCAGCAACAATCGGGTCACTAAAAACCCCCACTTCAAGCGATTCACTCAACCCTCGCGCAGATTCGTGAAATCTTGACTGAGACACTGCGCTCGAGCGCTGCAGGATGTCTCGGTTACGGTCGCACTTGCCCGACGGCTTAAACAAGTATCTGAGAGAAACTTATTTTTGAAATATATACATTTACCAACCCTCGCGGCTGAGTTTAGACTCAGTAGCGATCAGGCCAGGCTCCTTTCTAGCACTCTCGATCAAGTCGCCAAGCGCCTCGTTTTGCTCCTTGGTAAGGGGCTCATACTTGAAGCGAGGGTCCAAGAATGTAAACTTGCCAGCAGCAAAGTCCACATCGGACATTTGATCAAGCACATAGAGCTGGGCGCGCACATAGTGCACAAGGTGCTCAAGCACTGTCTCATCAACAAGGTCAGACTGCTCAAACAGGTTGCGCCACAGAGCGCCGGCAAGAACATCGTCACCGCTCACAAACGCTTCGTCATAGCTAAAGACGCAGCCCTTGAGCTGCTGGCTGAACTGCTTCTTGTGGTTGTTGATGGTACGGTCCGAGTTGATGCGCACAACCTCGCGCAGCTGGTAGTCAACATCGTCAAACACACCGTCCACGAGCTTGCGTTGGTACTCGCGGCAGTACTTGCGAGGCATACGGCGCATGCGGACATAGAGCATCCAAACGTGGAGGGTGGTGATTTGGTACCACTGGAAAAACGTCTGAGGCATACCGAGCCTCTTGTAGTAAAACTCGGCCAGAGGGCTCAAAGGAGCACCCTTTTCAAAGTACGCCTGCATCTTGCACTGGTCGCGGTAAAGAGCACCGGCCACGGGGCCACTACGGATGCGGTCCATGTCCAGTCTAAACATTTTAATGACGTTCTCGCCCAAAAAGCGCTGCCAGCCCTTGACGGCAACATTGTATTTACCGGTATCACCCTTGTACTGGGCGAGGATGTGCTGGATCAAGTTACCCTTGGGCAGGTTTGTGAGGGGCTCCACAGCAACAGGCAGCAAGTTCGCCTCAAGCTTTGTGTCCACAACAGTGTGTTTATCATTCGGTTTGAGGGTGGCGTAGGTGCGAAAGGCCCCAAACGCCAGGGGAAGCCGATTTTTCGATAAAGTCAGCATGGCCACTCCACGCTGCCTAGGGATTTTTTGTAGTTTGGCCGAGTGATTATCACTGAAAAATCAATATCTAGTGCTGTATTATGCTGTACGCCTCCGCCCCAGGGTTACCCCAACCAGCCATTCTTTCCTGCAGCTTGACTACTAATGGACGACCTCATCTGGGACTCCAAAGCCGGCCTGCATTGGCACCTTCTGCCCGAGGAGCTCGAGCAAACTTATCTGGAGAGTGCGGCCTACGTCTCACATGGGTCCTCTGCTGGCTCAGAGGACCAGTGGCTCGACCTTCTCGAGGCACACTTTTACCTGTGCATCCAAACCTCGCACGACAAGGAGGCCAAGCTCATGCTTCAGCGGCTGCTCGACAGATTTGGCAATAATGGCGAGAGTCGCCGTATTCAGAAAATGGTCCGCATTTTCCGGCAATTCGTTGGCGAGATCCAAAAGGGTCCAGACACACCCCGCAGCGAGTACATTGAAGCTCTTGCTCAAATGCGCGAAAAGGCACTCGAGAAAAAGCCCGTAGATACTGGTGACTATGTTAATGCGCTTGTCGAATTGGTCGAAAGCGATCCGGGCGATGCCGAGACTTGGGCCGAGCTGGCGGCCATGTACGCCGGCACCGGTAATTATGAGCAGGCTGTGCAAGCGCTCAGACATGTTCTGGTTCTTGTTCCTCGCGCTTACAATGTGTGGGCACGCATTGGTGAGCTGCGACACCTCCAAGCCGTCACCATGGTCGGAGGCATTGATGGAGCTACCGCAAACCTCGAGGAGAGCATCGAGTGCATGTGCCAGGCTCTTGAGCTATGCCCTGTTTACGAGCGGGGCTGGTGCGGCCTCTACATCTACAGCACAAAATTGAGCCAGTGGCCCAAGGCTGATCAGAAAAAGTACGAGGCTCTGCGAGTCAAAGCCAAGGCAAAGCTTGAAGCGATGGACTCTGTTTGGGCACAAAAGGTCCTCAAAGGAGAGAGGTAAATCAAGTCATTATACATAAATACGTAGCGATAGCGCCTTCCCGGCGCCTACCCGGAGCCAATAGTGGCACTCTCGGATGCCACGCTGATCTCGGGCAAAATACTAGCAATCCAGTCGGCCGACCGCAGCAATTGAGTGTGATCACTCGTTCCCAAAGGAACCTTTGACTTGGCAAAGTCAAACGAGCCCTCCTTTTCGACGTGCGACCGAATAACCTTGCCCGAGGTAAAGTCAATAAACACGCGGGTATCCCGGACTCTAAAAATGACGTCGTCTACTCTTAGATAGAGCCGTACCAGCAATAGCATCTCAGTGTCCATTACTCGCACCTTAGCGGTGTAGTCGACGAGGCCATTGTCGCCAAGCTCATCCTCATAAAGAGGGATCTCGTCAAAGTAGAGGATAGGTTTTTGCACCTTGAGCCGATGAAATGGGATTTGTTCATTGGAAGTCTTGAGATATGGGGTCGATTCGGCTCCCTTGTAGTGCTGCGAGTAAGTCCAGTCAAAGGGACGGTGGATCTTACTTGTGGAGTGGCCGTGAGCCTCGTGCACGCGCGAGTCGCGCCATTCTTTGGAATAGGCCACCTCGAGCAAATTTTCACCGATCTTGTTCACCTGATCCAAGGCTTCAACGGCGTTAAACGAGATTGACCATCCCGAGGTGTGCTCGACACGAACCACCGAGCTACCAAAAATCATTTCAGGCAGTGGGATCTTGAGTTGTTCTTCAGTAGCCTCCATTGAGGCCGAGTCCAGAATGGGCCCTCGTGACGTTGTTACCGTCCATTGACCGTTAGTCCACATGACACAGCGAGGAAGTTGTGGGGTGGGAGGTTATGGATGGATAGGGGGGGATGGCAAACCTTGCATTTTGGTACTTATGAAGTTTATTGATATTCGAGAGATACCAGCGAATAGAGCTTTAGCTCATAGGTACTTTACTATCGCCTCTGTCTGAGATTATTCAGTAACCAACCGTTTTGGTGGTCGCGTAGCTAGGGCACAGGGAATATTAGTCATTTACATAGGGCACACGAACTCGTCAACTCACCCACTCAATACCACCCACTCGATAGTCCGAACTTTCAATGGCCATCAGCAAGAACAACCCCATTCTTAAGAACCACTTCCGCAAGAACTGGCAGGAGCGTGTCAAGGTTCACTTTGACCAGGCCGGTAAGAAGGCCTCTCGCCGTTCTCAGCGCGCCAAGAAGGCCGCTGCCGTTGCACCTCGCCCCACTGAGGCTCTCCGCCCCATTGTGCGTTGCCCCACTGTGCGTTACAACCGCCGCGTCCGTGCTGGCCGTGGTTTCAGCTTAGAGGAGCTTAAGGCTGCTGGTCTTCCCCGCCAGTTTGCCCGCACTGTTGGCATCGCTGTTGACCACCGTCGCCAAAACCGCAACGTTGAGGCCTTCGAGCTCAACGTCCAGCGTCTTCAGGAGTACAAGGCCCGCCTCATCGTCTTCCCCCGCCGCTCTGGCAAGGACGGTGTCAAAGCCACTGGCTCTGAGGCTCAGATCGACGTCGAGGCTGCCTTCCCCATCAAGTCCGCCTCTGCTGCTGTTCAGACCGCCGCTGTCCCCAAGGACGAGGGCTCTGCCTACCGCAAATTGCGCCTTGCTCGCTCTTACGCCCGCTACGAGGGTGCCAAGGAGAAGCGCGCCAAGGACAAGGCTGAGGCCGAGAAATAAGTTAATAGCTAGATGCATCTTTTTATGTGAGGTGGGTTGGCCATATCTAAAAACTACAAATCTAATACCTTTGTTACTTGCGAGCTCAGCGTCAATGTGCGCCAAGGGGTGCGCGAGGGCGACCCCAATGACAGCTCCACGTGAGGTCATTGGCCGCTTGCACAGTCCCTGAGCACCTTGAGCACCTTGACCTTGTAATAAGCGCACATACTGTTGTACATAAATAATTAATTGCGACCCGCGCAGCTATGCCTTGCCTTTGCCTCCACGAGCACCCTCGTGAGCCACTCGAATATCATGCAGCCCGTTCTCCAGCACAAGCAACCATTGCTTGTTTTGGCGGATAGTCTTTTCAGCAAGGCTGCGCATGATATCCATCATCACCACGCCGCGAAACTCGCTGTATGAGCTCAGCTCTGAGGCAAGCGCTTCATGACTGCCGGCAATGGTTTGGGTCAGATCCTTGATACGCCGCCTTGTTTCCAGCAGCTCGGCCTCCTTTTCCTGGATCGCCTTGGTGCGTTTATCCTCAAAGAACATAATGGGCCAGCTCTTTTGTTCTCCAAGGGACTTGAGCTCCAGGCGGTGGGTCTCCAAATCGAGCCGGCTCTGATTTAGATCCTTGATCATTTGCACTGGTTTGACAAGCGCATCAATCAGGGATGCGGTGGAGCGCGCCTCGCACGTCAAGTGAACAAGGGCGGGGTGCTCCGAGATACACGGCGGGCTCAGCATGCTGGCGAACATGTGGCATATCCGCGCCAGCTGGGGGCGCCCATCGAACTGGCAGATAAAGCCACCCGCATAGCTAAGGCCTGCGAGGAACCCATGCGACACATTGTTGAGTTTGATGAGGCACAAGCTAAGCCGTGTATAAAGCAGTCGAAACGTCTTGAGCTGCTCGATAGAGTACTCGAAAAAAGTGGCAATTGATTGGGTCTCTTGCACGCTGTAGCTGAGCTTGAGGGTCCCGTCCACGTCTTGGTGCTTCTGCCACTGCTGAGTATCGCTTTTGGCAATCTCGGGCTCAAACGAGCCCTCCGAGTAACAAAACTCGAGCACCTCCTCGCAGTTTTTAAATCGCGCATGCGAAGCCAGCTGCATCACAAAATAATCGCTGATGTAGGCGCTCTTGCGCAGCTCACTGCGGTACACGCTCCAGGGATCAATGCTGAGCTCCTCGAGCCGGATATGGGGCACCCATGAGAGCGGGTAGTTTTGGTTGAGAATCGTGCACAGCGCCAAGAACTCGTCAAATGAGCGGTGCACGGCGCGCCCATCCTCGCGATATATGCTCACCACACAGCCCGAATTGCAGCGCGATGCTTTGAGGGCCCTGAGCTCTGCGTGTGATGTCTGACGCGCCACAGCCGTTTGATACGCCAGCTTGAGGGAGTCACCTTTTGCATGGTCAAAAACAGACATTTGGCTCACATCCAGCTGCCACAAATCGGCGCCCAGCGCCAATAGCTGCCGCGCATAGTCGTGGCGGTTGTATTTGGCCGCCAGCATTAGCGGGGTGCGGCCCTTGCGGTTTGGAGAGTTGACGTCAAACCCCTGGATAACGCTGAGCTTCTGAAGTAATGCGCTCTCGGTGGGGTTGATAATGTGCAGTAGGGTATCGCCCTTGTCGTCAACATGGTCATACAGCGAGACAGAGCCGCTCTGCTGCCATTTTGATATTGCGAGGTACAGTACACTCTCATAGTCCTCATGATCATAGCATGCTGCCAAAATTAGGAGCGGCGTGAGCCCGTGGGTATCGCGGTGCGTCCAGTCGACGAGATGGCCCACTTTGGCGATTAGGGTATCATTATACTGCATAAGATGGGCAATCGAGCGCTCGTTCTCATCAGTTACCACCATGTGGCTGCTCAGCACCTCGTCACTGAACTTGGATAGCATATCCAATAGGTAGTCGGTAGCCTGGCGGTTGTAGCTCTCAACGGCCGCAAACAACAGGGTTGCACCAGTTTCGTCGCGGTCTTTGAGAATAAACTCCGGGCTGAACTTGGTGAGGAACCGCCGCAGGGGCTCATTTTGTTTAGTTCTAATCAAGTGAAACAAAACATCAAACCCTGGCCCCGACCCAAAACTCTCCTCGATTTCAAGGGCTGCGTCCCATTCTTGAGCATGCACCGCGTCCCAAAACCGCTTGTTTTGATTGCTCAGGTGCTCCAGCTGCTCGCGCTCCTCGCGCAAGTGGAGAACCGCGCTCTCCAAAGTCAAAATGGCATAGCCCAGCTTGCCGGCGTCTGGGTCGACGCTTTCCTTGGAGAAATGGCGCACAAATGTGGGAATAATATCCAAAAATCGGTAGTGCGAGCGCACAACCACAATCAGCAGCATGCCCAGCAGCGAGTCTGCGTCGAGCCCCTTGGCCAAATGGCCGAGCGCTTCGACCAAAATGTCGGCCGTTTCAGCAACTGTGTGGAACATATTCAGGGCCCCAAGCTTACGAGCAACTTCATTTACTAGCTTTTCGTGCTTGTGGGCACCCACAGGCAAGTCAACTTGGCTCAAATCGAGGTGCACCAGCTTGGGCTGAAGGGTACACAGCGCGTTCTCGTTGTTTAGTTTGTTGAGCTGCTCGAGCACAGGGAAATTTGCCTGGTACTCAAAGTAGTCTTGCAGCGCATCCAATAGGTCGTACCCTGAATCCAAGATCGAGTGGATCTGGTTGAAGGCATTGTTCACGGTGGACCTGAACGCGGCGCCCATTTTAGCTGGATCATCATAGTCATTGACGTTAAAGGCAAGCAGCAAGGGCCTTAAAATGGCTGAGGTCTTTGCACGTTGACCCTTTTTACGGCCAAGGATCTGCTCAAGGTCCTTTTTTTGCTCGTGGTGCGGCGCGGCCAGCGCGGCCGGTTTACTCTGAACAAGCAGTCCCTTGAGTTCCACCACAAGCACAACCCGTTCTGGAGAGACATAATTGACTCCTGGGTTCCATGTGTAGGCGCTTTTGACCGCCACAGGCTCGCTGCAAGGGAAGCCCTTGACCGGCACCACGTGCGACTCGCCGAGGTGCAGTACGCCGTTGGCCAGTGTAGTGACCTCACAGCCCTTGCGAAAGTCTCGTACCCCCGGCGGCAGCTTTGCAATGTGCGAAAGCAAGTACTTGTCGCTGTAAAGGGTTGCGGGGTCGATCTCGAGCACCGCGGCCGTCGACGGCAAAACAAGCACAATGCCGCCGGAATTGTTGAACATGAGCCGCGTTTGCTCCAACCGCGAGCTCGCGTCGCTCAATGACTCGTCAAAGAGCGCCGCCAGCAGCGGGTTGTCGTACATAAAGTTTGTAATTCAGTAGAGGTGATCAAAACTCTATCCCAAGCCCCCAAAGATGAAACACGAGACAAAGCACAGGCAAAAGGTCGATTTTCCAGCCAAGATGGCCATGTGGGACTTCAAACACTGCGATCCCAAGCGCTGCTCAGGTAAAAAGCTCGAGCGTTTGGGGATTATCCGCTCCCTCAGAGTCGGCCAAAAGTTTGGCGGAGTGGTGGTGAGCCCCAACGGTAAAGTACCGGTGTGCCCTGACGACCGTGAAATCGTGGAAAAATACGGTGCAGCAGTTGTTGAGGCTTCGTGGGCCCGTATCGATGAGATCCCTTTCAGTAAGATTGGAGGCAAGCACCTGCGGCTGTTACCCTATTTGCTGGCTGCCAACCCCGTGAATTACGGCCGGCCCTGGAAACTTAATTGTGTTGAAGCGCTAGCTGCTTGCTTTGCCATCGCTGGTCACAAGGATTGGGCTGCCCTTGTGCTCGAAAAGTTCACTTGGGGCCACTCGTTTTTGGAGCTGAATGAGGATCTTCTCGAGCTTTATTCAAAATGTACAGATTCTGCAAGTGTCACTGAGGTCCAAGAACGTTGGCTTGAGGCCATTGAAAAGAAGGAGATCCCGGCTGGCTGGCATGTGGCCAAGACCCATTTCAAGGACCGCGAGAGCGATGGTGAGAGTGAAGACGAGAGCGAGGAAGAGAGTGAAGAAGACCCCGAGCCCGCACCTATGCCTACAATTACCCTTGGTGAGCTGCCAGTAGAGAGTGAGAGTGAGTACGAGTACAGCGACTATGATCTCGACGAGGAGCAGCAGGTCTTGTAGGTCTCTGCGAAATGTATCTAAACGTATATAATGACTATGCAAACGTATTCGATGCTATGCTAGCAAGTGCTGGCAGGGTGCTTAGCCCTCTGTCTCCTCATTATTTTTCTCCTCTTCCTCATCCTGCTCAACCGGAGCCGTCTCCTCAGCCTTGGGCTTGGTGCGGTCGGGGTAGGTGCCATCGAGCAAGTAGTCCATAATTTCAGAGTTTTGAGACGCATCCATGTAGGCAAAGAACGCGTGGAACTCGTTCTCCTTTGCCTCTTGAGCATGGATCTTGTCGTAAATATGCTCCTGCTTGAACGCCTCCATCTGCTCGGTGTACTGATCAAACGAGAGTTGTTCGTGGCCAAATTGTTGAAGACGGATGTTATATCCATCGTAGACAGGCTGCTCGAGCAGCAAACCCAGGGCAGGGGCCTTGGGAACGCCGATCTTGGGGTGCTTGAACAGCCCCCCAATACGCTCAGCAGGGCTGTTGAAGCGCACGCTGAGGGCCGCGCACGCAATCATTTTGCGGATCTGGTGGAGCATAAACGACTGGCCATGGATTTTTATTGACACCCACTCTGTGCCGTCAATGATTTTCGGCTCGGAGACCTGCAGCGATTTCATGATGCGGGTCGAGCTGCGGTCCTGAAACGCTTGGCCCACGGTGAAATTGTGGAAATTGTGCACACCATGGTACTGCTGGAGAGCAGTTCTAAGCTTCTCGATGCGCTCGGGCGCTGCCCGGTACGCCTTGCGCACGTCTGCCTCGACAACCTTCAACTGTCTGAGACGCTCGCGATCGGTATCCTCGTCAAGCGAGGCAATCTCCTCGGCCGAGAAACCTGCAGCATGCGAGGCCTCGGCTGTCCTTTGCCAAAACTCGGCCGTCTCAGAGTCAGTCTCGAGACGTTTTCCAACCGCACTCGAGGGTTTGGGACCAATTAGCGTGTAGGTCGGCAACAAGTACTCGTACACACGCGACGAGCAGCACTTGCGGCACTCAAAGCTCTTGTTTGTGCGGCTGAAACCCCACACCCTGATCTGGGCCGGCAGGTGCTCATTAATTTTTTTGACAATGTCTGGGTCCTCGACAATCAGCTTGAGCGAGATGACGTTTCCGGCGGCGTGGACACCCTTGTCGGTTCTTGCCGCACGAATGAGCGAGCTCTTTTTCGGATCATTTGAATTGTCCTTGGAGATTGCGCCCGCTTTGCAGAACGCGTCAAACAAATCACCCTCGATGGTCTTGTGGGGGTAGTTGAGCTGCATGCCGTGATAACCAGTACCGCAATAACCAATAAGCACCGCAACCTTTCTCTTAGGCAAACGCGGCTCTTTGGCGTCCTTTTGAGGGGTTTCAGAAGCGGGTTCTCTAGCCCGTTTCATCCAAGAAAAATAATTTAATCGAGGGAATCGATTTGTCATTTAAAGCCGTAGTGCCAAGCGTGCCCTTGCCTGTTTGGACGCATTACGCAAATCAATTTTAAAGATTTTTACAAAATACTAAAGATAGACTCTGAAACCTGAGTACATGCACCTTCTTGATTACTGCAGCCCGGAAAGCTTGTCTTGCATGAGTTAGCGCAGGGGCGGGTTACGGTAGAGCCTCAAGCGAGCCTATTACGGGTAGTTGTACACGGAATGCCTGGTTCAGCCAGTAACTCCAAAGCAAATGCACGCGCGGGGGTCGTCTTTTGCCTGAGCAGCGGCCACTCTGCGGCGACTCACGCAGCAGTTGTTATAACAGGGCTAGGGTTCGCTTCACCACCCTGCCTCCCCCCCCTCAAGTAGCTGATGATGAGTGAGCGGCATATTCACTTGTTCCACTTCAATGGACATGGAGGAGCTGAGCTCTGGGATCCCGCCAAAGCTTCCTAAAAACAGCAATAAGCAGCGCGGAGCCAAGGTATTCCAATGCACGGGCTATGGTGACTGCAATATGACTTTTTCTCGCAGCGAGCACCTATCGCGACACATTCGCAAGCATACCGGCGAGCGCCCGTTCAAGTGCGAGTGCGGCCGGTCATTTTCTCGGCTCGATAACCAGCGCCAGCACATTCAAACCGTGCACGCCAACGATAACCAGCTATACCACGCGTACCGCCAGTACCCCGGCGCTCCAAGCCCCGGTCCGAGCGTTTCGACGCCTCACCACACGCCAACCCATTCGCATTCCTCGAAAAATAGTGCGCACTCGCCCTATTACTACGTCCGCAACAGCCCGCAGTCTCAGTCGTTGCCCTCGGTGCAGGACCTGAGCTTTGCCAAACACAGCGACCCGGTGCAGCTTCCGCCGTTTGCCCATCAGCAACAGCCGCAGCAGCACCATCACCACCACCCTCAGCAGCTCCATCACCAACCGCAGCAACCAATCTTCACCCCCCGCAGCCCCGTCATGTCGAGCGCTTCGAGTATCCACTCGGTTGAGTCGGGGCTCTCGATAAACTCGGTGAGCAGTGGCACCTCGATCAAGAGCGGGAAAAGCCAGACCAGTGCGTGGCTCAATAACGTCCTCAACGGGCCCGAAGACTTTCGCAAGGACGAGGGCGTGCTCCCCAGCGTGCAGGAGCTCATGCCGGATGACTCGCGCAATCGCAAGCGCCAGATCCTGTCAAAGCCTCTTCCGCCGCTACCACCGCACTAGCACCCTTCTCTTGTGCTTTGTTCCGCGCACGCCGCGAGCTATGCGAGCGCTATGCATGGGACGCGAGGCACGCCTGCATCGGCCTATTTCGCATTTCAATTGCAGCCCCGAGAAGCGATTGATTCAACATCATATTTATAGACCTTCATTATTGCTGTCATTTAGTTTTAGATCTGTCCTTGGCTACGGCCTACAAGCGGGCTTGTGGGTGCATTCCTCCCTCCCGTTGGCTCGATTAGGCGGCCTGCTGTGCGGGAACGATCAGCCCATTGCATCTGACCGATTATTGCTGTGATCTACGGTTATGCAACATCTTTAGGCTCCATGCACCCGCCCGTCCCTGCACTCCATGCATGGCTCTGGTGGACACAAATTAGAACACCTTAGTCCCGCCACCTGCATTTGCGTGCATTACCGAGCGATCTTGGCGGTGTCGCCGCGCAACCAACAATTTACACTTTGTGTGGTCCTCGGGGCCTCAACCTCCCGCTAAGAGCAAAGTGCGGGCCGGCTGGCCCCACTGGCCCCGCTGGCCCCGCTGCCAGCGGGCTGGGCAGTGCATCGCTTAGCACACGTGACCTGCAGTCTTACTCAGTTCTTATCACAGGGGCCCCCGAGCACATCTCCTTCTTTCCATCTTGAAATGAATTACAGCACATCACCTACATCCTCAACGGGCAGTGCCTTCTTTAGGCCATCTAGTACAAGCCCCAGTCTGTCGCAAGACCCGCTCGTCTACAAGTTACGCTACGATGCTGGCAGAGGCTTTGACCCCGACGACGACTACGAATTCTGCCCTCAGTTGACCGCACAGCCCACCGCACAGCCCATTGTGACTAGCCCCAAGACCCCTGTGCAACAATATTCCTACGCCAGCAGCGAGATTGTGTCTCCCGTTCGCAGGCCAGCCCAGCTTCGCAAGGCCCTCGAGATCATTAACCCGGCCACAGGCCTCAGAGTGGGCTCGCCCAAGCCCTCGAACTGATATTTATGCAATATATTTATGTACTATCCATTTTATTCTCTCTGCGGGGGCTTGCGCTAGGTTGCGCTGGCAACGCTCCTTGATGGAATGTACGCTGCGAGGGCGATCTGGGAACATCTGAGGTCCCCATGCAGCCCCAATGCTGGCAGATAAACTACGAACGTACACTCCAACAATGTGGGGCAATATGGATTTCTGTTTGTACCAGAAAAAGTTTTCACTCTGGCCTGCAAAAGTTGCACATACCAATTAGGTGCTGGAACCGGATCAACCCTGAGGCCATCTTTTTGGGGTTTTACGGACTATTGAAGTGTACGGGGCCTCAAATTGTGTTTATATGGCCCGCAAATTGTTCCGGGGGCAGGGTTAGCTCAGGGTGCCTAGGGCCTTCAAAATGTCATAGGGCCCGGGGTCCTCAGGGCCCCTGGGCACAGCCAGCGGACACCAAGTTATTACTAGACCTTGAACCCATTTTCTAGGCAAGCACAATGCAATTTCTAAAATGTTGACTAGATAGCGCAATGTAGAACCGTGTTTTGCTGCGCCTGAGCTCCAGCCGCTGTATGCAGCCGTGTGCATTGCCGTATATAACCCCAAAAGGCTCAATTTTGAAATTCAACCACACAAGATTTACATTTATACCCATAAACTCGAAAATCCAGTTCAATCCACCCAATCACACCCATCTCGTGCACGTACACCTACCGTGATATTTCACTCCACCCAGCCGCCCACTACCCCCACACTCGGACTACTCAGCACCAGGCAGCCTGCCGAAACGGCTCACACATATAGAGATGCCAATACAACCGCAAAACGTGCGAAACGATTGGTTTGAAGCAGCACAGATTGCCACAATTCCGTTTCAGGTCTATGCCAGTGATCCAGTCAAAGTTCTTCGAGCGGCGGCGGCCATGCGGTGCGAGGACCGTCGCGTGCTGTGCTACAACGCTGGATCTGAGCTGTGGATCTTTGAAAATGGCCAAAGTTTGTCGAAACCGCCTGCCGATCTCGGCCTAAAACTCACAGAACACGGCGTACTGCACCCGAGCACTATATCTGCCAAACCCGACAATGAGAAGCTTTTACACTTTTTGGGCGCTGTGCGCGAGTTTATTGTGGCTTATTTTGCCTCAACACCCGGTTATTTCCCATTTGGTGAGGCTCTCTACGACCTTAGCGACGGCTCCCTCGTGCACATTGTTCCAGCGCTCACATTGAGCGGCCTACTGCACATCAAGGTCACGCGCGAGCTTGCAGAGCTACGGCCTGTGGCAGATAAGTCGACGCCGATTGTGTACATTGCTCCTCTTGGCCGGCTGGCCCGGCTCATGGATGCGAGCGTCACGCCGTCCCCTGCGCTCGTTGACGAGCTGTTGGAATTTTTGGGCATGTACTGCTACATGACGCCTCCGCCACAACTCAGCGAGGACTTGTGGGTGCAAGTAGCATGCGATGGGCGCGAGTTTTTGTGGCCTCAGAGCCTGGTGCTCACTTGCCAGCAGATCCCCCTTCACCTTGGCTGGCTCAACTGGAGCGCATGGGAAACAAAACTTCATGAACAGACGGCTGATCTTGGCGGTAAAGCGGCTGCTGGCGCTGCTGGCCTTGGTGCGACTGGACTGGGTCAGGGTCAGAGCCTCGGGCTTCCAGTTGCCTCGTCACAAGGGGGTCAGAACTTTGCGTCACCGCGAGGAGACAGAAGAATACCGCGATTCGAGCCTCCATCTGCATTCCTTATGCCGCCTCTGCCACCTCTACCGCCGCCTCCGCCTACACCCCTCAACCCCGGCGAAGGGACCTACCTCACGCCGCTCGACAACTCGCCCGAAAAGCGCCACCCCGAGCAGGACGATGAGCGCGACGAGGAGGACGAATGGGAGGGTCATGTCACACTGGACGACTTCAACTATTTTGACACGCCGATCCCCAAAGAAACGCCTGCTCCGGCCCTAGAGCCTGAACTCATTCTCCAAAAGCGGCCGCCCAACCCGCTGCAAAGTAGCCCTCACAAGCGTGCCCTAGGTCAATTTGCTCCGCTGGAGGTGGCAAGTGATATGGACTACAAGTACAGCCAGGGTGGCAGGTACTTTATGCCTCCTGAGCACGATTCGGATCACTCGTCGAGCCCCTCAAGCTCGAGTGAGGACAGCGATAGTGACATGTCCGTGGACTTGCTTGAGCCTCCAAGCAAAGTGCCTGACCCCTGGTCGTTTGCGGTTGATGTTGATATGCACGTGAGCCCGCGGTTTGAGGCGTTCCCGCTTGAACAGCTGCCCCAAACCGACAAGTGGTTGGGCGCGCTGCTAGACGAGCAGTCTAACACGCCTGTCCAGAGCTGGCCCATGGACTGCATTGCTGAGCTGCTCAAACAAGTTGTGTGGGATGATGGCAATACAAACGGTCTCAGTGAGGGCATTTTGGGGTACGCCCAGCACGTGCCCGTCTCGCCATTTTTCATCCAACAGGTTTACCCTGCAGCGCAATTAATTTCTTTGGCAGATCTGTCGTATTCAGCGCTTGACGTGCCGAGCCGCCCAGTCACGCCCGCCATCCCCGGCGTTGATGACCCCCTCGTCCAGCAGCAAGTCCAATTGGCCCAGGCGCAGGTCCAGCCGCCCAATAATTTCACTCTGCTGAGCCCGCCACTGTACCTGATTTCGCGCATGAACCAGCTCCACAAGGCGCGCGCGTCCATTTTGCGCTTTTGGCAGCCGTTTGGCCTCCAGCCTGTTTCGGGCCCTCGCGACATCACAGTGGTGCACCTTGGCCTTAAAACAGCGCACCAGGTCGAAATAAGGCGTGAGATTCTGAATTTTCTCAAGTACACCTACGAGCTGTGCGAGCTGGGCCACATCACCTTTGCCAATTGTGGGCCCATCAAGGACGGCTTTTTTGACATTAGCGCCGATCTTGAGTATGTGAGCCCCGATACATTGGGCGAGCTATTTGAGAGTGCATGCGTAGTCCTTAAGCGACACCTCAGTAGCGCCATCGATTCCAACGCGCGCGTGCTGGTCGCCATGTCGTGGCCGGCCACCCAGCGCGCCTCGGTGCTTCCGGCGATCCGTGGTTACCTTGCGCTCAAAAGTGGGTTCCCAAATATCAAGCTTACCCTCTACACGCGCGAGCTCGAGTGTATCTATGTTGATGAGCAGGTGACCCAGCTCCGCGCGGCGCGGTGGTCCCTGCAGTGGTACGACCGCTGGTTGCCGAGATATGCCACCACCTCGAGCAGCGAGGAGCCCGCATTTAAGCTTGCTCAGCTCGTGCCCCAAAATATCAACCTCAAATACGACGGCAACGCCCCCTCCCAGATGCTCGAGGTTGACCCCACCATGCATCTGGCCTATACGCGCAGCGCCTGCGGCCGGTTCGTGGCTGCTGCGTGGTCAGATCAGTGGGCGGGAGTCACGCGCATTGAAGCATTTACGGTTGTTAACGACCTCGCCCAGGTACTGCGCGAGATGTGGGAGCGCACGTCGTTTTTGTGTGGCCAGAGCCCCAATAAGAGCGAAAAATGGCGCATTGCCATCGTGAAACGTGGCAGCTACCGCCGTGAAGAGCTTGACTCGTGGCTCAAGGTTGCCAGTGGTAACTTTTTGATGCTGTGTATCCCCTACGCCCCGCTTTTCGTTAGCGGCGAAAACTTGTTTGTGCATGAGCGGTCCAAGAAGGAGTCGCGCGATCAGGTGATTGTAGACTCGACAGACGAGACTCATGGCATTATGTTTGAACGCAAATTGTACAGCTCAGCGCTGCCAGTAGCAGCAGTGGGCGTGCTCATCAAACCGTGGCGCGACGGCCACCAGCAGCTGCAAGTGGACTTGGTCCACGGTACTTCCATCACAAGAGGCACTGCAAAACAAATTTTGGGCCAGTTTAGACGCTTTGCCTCGCTCAGCGAGACGGCGGGCGTGTCTCAAGGGAACAGTATTTTCCCGTGGCACGTTGAGGCCGTGGCCAAGATGTCTCTTGTGTTGTCGACCCTTTAATGGTATCTGCATATACATATTTATTCCACCTTTTGGTATTGATACATAGTCATGAACGCTAATCTACCCTGAGCTTTTTTTCTCACCGATGGGCTCACCGATGGGCTTCTCCGCGCTTTATCGCAAACACATACCAGTACATACATTAATCAAAAAAGTCTACATTCATGGCATCATCAAGCTCGTCCAAACCCATTGGGGCGTCCATATCAAATCCGCTAAAGCTCGTGTCCTGAGGCTCCGGCACAACCTGGGTAAAGATAGGGGGTGCCTCTTCCTGTACGACGGGTTCCTCGGGGATATCAAGATGCTTTTCATATATTGCTTGGAACCGCTCGACGTAGCGCGTTGCAAGCTCGGTGATTTCCTCAGAGAAAATGCCCTGGGGAATCAAGTTGAGCGAGTTCACCTGCTTGACGAGCCGCGCGCAATATACAACCAGCATGGCGACCTGGATTTCGGTGCTCACGGAACTTTCAGGGAGCTGGGCCACAAGCCGCATAATCTCCTCTTTGCCAAAATATTTAATGCCCATCTCGTAGAGCCTGCTGTCGACGAGCGGTACCCCGATGGGCTCTAGCTGCCACTGGGCCAAGTTTTTGAGCGCTGTTTGCAGCGCTGCGAAGAAGCTACCCTTGGGTTGCAGGCTGGGGAACTCATACTGACCACACCGGGCCACCACAGCCTCGCGCAGCTCGCGCGGCACGTACTGCTCGTGGCGCTCAATTAGCGGGGCTACACTGTTCATGGCCGCCAAGTGCTCAGGAGAATCACCCTGAATACCGGCCAAAATGAACCGCAAAATGGCCGTGTTGCTCTTGATGTTGAGCTGGGACCATAAATCGTCAAACAAGCTCTTGAGAATTATCGGCAGCAGCGAGAGCCGCGACGGATGCAAAAAGACCTGCAGGCCCTGCTTGAGAGTGTCCAGTGCAAGCACTTCGTTTTCTAGCGCCAGCGCTAGCTGTTTTATGAGAGCAGGCAAGATGTCAAACACCTCGGCCACCGACTTGAGGCACTCGGGGCCTGGGCCGCTGGCAACGCCGCCATTAGCGACTCCGCCGTTCATGCTCACGGCTTTAATCCATGCCCCTAGCAACGACTGCTGGCCAATACTCATTTCCTCAAAGTTGTTTGAGGCGCCCTCCTGGAACAAAATCTTGTAGGCCCAGTGGGTCTCCTGCTCATTGATCCCGACAAAGATGTCGTAGCGGTTGAGGGCGAACCGCACATAAGCGAGAATCGAGCCCATCTCACCGTAGAATTGCAGCTGGCCCGAGGTTGTGCTCAAGGTCTGCAGCCGCTTGACAAGGTGCCCCAAAAAGTACTTCGTAGGCACATGCATAAACAGGTGATCGCTGAGCTCCGGCTTGGCCAGTAAGGCGGTACTAAGATACGCCAGCAACCGCACCGAGGCGCGCGGGTTGCGCACAAATTTGTGCAGCTCCTGGCTCACCAGTTCTTGGGCCTGGGGCTTGAGCTGGGGCAGCGAGTTGACGAGCTTGATCACAGTAGCACTCGCGTAGGGTGTTTCCTGAGCAATCAGGCGATTAAGATCGCTCACAGGAATACCCAGAATTGTGTTTAGGTCCTCAGGTTGTGGCTGGTAGCTCTTGTGCAGCGCATGTAGCACTGAGGGGTCGCAGATGCCCAGGTCAATACAAGCACGCGTAAACTCGATACGAGCACCTACCGCATCCACAACAGCAGCCACCTCCTTGTCCATTGTGGTCAGCAGACGTGTCAAGGCGCTGTCGAGGCTCTGATCTTTAGCAATCACGCGCAGGACGAGCGGCAGCTTTTTGGTGATGAAGCAGCTCCAAACGCTAACCTGGGTCTTGAGCTCGAGAGCGCTGGCGTAGGCATCAAAGCTGGTCAAACTCAACTCAAACACAAGCGTGACAATCTTTTCATTTGGCCACATGATCTCAAGCTGCTCCTGTACGAGCTGCTCGCCAGGGTACAGGATGCAGCTGCCAATAAACTCATTGAGCCATAGCAGCCTAAACGTGCGGCCAGGCGTGTAGCTCAACCGCCTTGTATCGCGTCTCTCACCGACACAGCCGTACATCTCGCTGAACCGCGCGCCAACCTGGCTCAGCTCGTCGCTGAACGAGGGAATACTCTCGAGCAGTTTGGCCGCTACAGGGGCCTGACCGAGCTTGCACAGGAAGAACTCGCTTTCGATACACCCTTCACTTGCTTGAGTAGCCAGTTGCAGGATACAATTGGCGGAAACATCGTAAAATTCAAACGTTTCAGCACGATCAAGACCCTTGGCGATATATGCAATGACCTTGCGTGTAGCATCAGATCTTTCACGCCAATTTTCTTGTGACCACTCCTTGAGCAGCTTTTCAATTGAAAGAAGCGATTTGGGCTCGAGACAAAGCTCCAAAACGTACTCATAAAACAGAGGGATCTGAGGCTGCTGCAGCTGAGCCATGAGGTACTCGGTCGCAGCGCTGTGCTGATCGGTCGAGTCCTGCAACTGAGAGCACAACCGAGCGTAGAGACTCGGTGGCCATCGTCTCAGAAGTGCAGTCTCAGTGACTACCGAGAGCATGTGTAATGGTCAGTCGTGCAATGGTGGTGTGAACGACTGGTAAAAAATGGGGGTGGTTTTAGGTGGAGTGGAGCTCCAAAGTTTTCTTAAGGGTGTAAAATGTATACCCCAAAGTTCATTTGGTGTTATGAGTGGATGTTTTTCTATCATCATCCCTTGACAGCACGTTTAGCGAGCCTCGCCAGATGCAAGGCACCACCAAAGGTGGTCACGCTAACACGTCAGTTAGATAGTTGCGTTTCAAAATCGAACACAGTCTCTCTCCTAAGCTATTTTTGCCAAGTCTAAGCCAGGTGCGCGTCCGCTAGCCAGTCGCCTGCGGCTTTTGTGTGGCCCACATACCAACCCTAACCCCCCTTTACATAAAATTTCATCCCAACTTTTTTTTTTTTCCACACCAAATGAAGATTTTCACTGATATCGTTTCTGGCGACGAGCTGCTCTCCTCCGCTTTCGAGATGACCGAGGTCGACGGCGTTGTCTACGAGGTCGACGCCGCCATGATCAGCGTCAAGCCCGGTGCCGACGTGGACATTGGTGCCAACCCCTCTGCCGAGGGTGGTGACGAGGGTGCCGACGACGGCGAGACCATCCAGGTCAACAACGTTGTCTACAACTCGCGTCTCGTCGAGTCTGGCTTCGACAAGAAGTCGTTCGTCGTCTACATCAAGGGCTACATGAAGAAGGTCAAGGCCTACCTCGAGGAGCACAACCCCGAGGCTGTTTCCACCTTCGAGAAGGGTGCCGCTGCCTACGTCAAGAAGGTTGTCGCCAACTTCAAGGACTACGAGTTCTACACTGGTGAGTCCATGGACCCCGATGCCATGGTTGTTCTCGGCAACTGGCGCGAGGATGGTACTACTCCTTACCTTATCTTCTGGAAGCACGGTCTCAAGGAGGAGAAAATCTAATCTAATTTAAGTATTGATATTTCAGTAGCACTCCGAGTACCGCTGGGGTCCCGCGGGGTCCCCGTGCTGCAGGTCAGCTGCAGTGAGGGGCAGGCCAGGAGTCCCTGTTGGTTCCACGTGGGTGGCCGTGATGATTTTTATGCTGATTGCTACTCGAATACACTGTATAGCGATAATTTCTTGTAATTTTTTGTACCTTTCCCCGAACTACCACCACCATCACATGACATGCCTGGCAGCACGGCCTCGCTTAATGGGGACAGCTGCATGCACGTAAAAACCACCTCTCAGGTACCCAAGACACTTGCATGCTTGACAAGCTCATCCAATTGCTGGTCATCTTCGGCTTCTCAGCCGTTGCTGTTCTCGTCCCTGTCGTGAACTCGCTTCCACCTACTGTACTATTTATCTGCCGTCACTTTGGCTCGGGCGTTATTCTCGCGACCGGCCTCGTGCACCTACTCCAGCCCGCGGCCGAGGCACTTGAGGGCGCGAGCGAGTTCCCAATGGCCTATGCTCTTAGCCTGCTCGCAATCTTTGTCGTGCTCATTATCGACGGACTCCAAAAGCGCTCCGGCCACAACCACACCCACGGCTACGTGGACATGACCACCGAGGCCGAGAAGAAGAGCTCAACAATTGGCTCACTCTTGATTCTGGAAAGCGGCATTGTGTTCCACTCTATATTTATTGGCATCTCGTGCGCAGTTGCCGACAGCCCCGCCCTGGCCGTTGCCATCACAATCCACCAAACATTTGAGGGCCTAGGTCTCGGAGCAAGGCTAGGCGCTCTGGAGTGGGACAAGCCCTGGAAACCCTACATGCTAGCCTGGGGTTATGCGCTGGCCACTCCTCTCGGTATGCTGATTGGCATTGTGGGCATCGAGCCAAGTCCTGTTGTGACTGGAGTATTTGATGCCCTCAGCTCGGGCGTTTTACTCTACACAGGTCTTGTTGAGCTCATTGCCGCCGAGCTGCTGGGAGATGCTTTGCAAGAGTCACTCGCTGCGTGGGTTGGTGCCTACACCTCGACACTGGCAGGTGCTGCCGCCATGACGTCCATGGCTATCTGGGTCTAGACAATGTAGTAAAAGTAGAAAAAATCTATGATAAATAATGCGCCTTATAAGTGCGCTACGTGAGGGGCTCGTTACTGAGCGGCTTTTGTTCCTTCAAAATGGTCATCTGCTTCCACAGGTTCTCTGCAGTTTGCTGAGCATCGAGAGCAGTGCGCCTGGCCTGGTTCTCAGAATACTCCAAATCAGAGATACGCCTCTTGAGCAAATCATTGACAAGCTCGAGCTCAGAAACCCGCGTCTGCAGCTCCTTGTTGAGCTCGTCGGTGCTCTTGGGAGAGGTTGCCTTTATACTCGGCAATTTTTGTTGCTCGTGGAAATCGGATGCAGAAATGTGTTGAAGCGGGGGAACCCGCTCTAGACCCTCGGGTGGTGACCGTGGTAGCAGCAGCTCGCTCATGCTGCCGCGCATGAGCTGAATGTTTGGAGGACACATGTTGGGCTCTGGGGATCGCGTAGTGGATGTAGAGGCAATCGCCGCCAGCGGGAAAGTGGTATTGGGGGTGCGCACCGGCGTGGGCTGGTCAAAGGGGACATACCCCATAGGCGAGGGTTGCATGCGAGGGCTGTCCAGTGCGGGTCCAGTACTAGGGCTGGGCTGAACGGGAGGAGGAGCAGCAACACTAGCTTGTACGGGTGCGGGAACGCTAGGTACAGTAGTAGGCGCAGAGGCAGGAGGGCGGGCCACAAGCGGGACCTGGCTGGGGCCCTGGCTGGGGCCCTGGCTGGAGGTTTGGCTGAATCGGTCAGTCGAGGCACTTCGCTGCTTCTCCTCCTCGGGCCGTGGGCTATTGCGGGCCCTCTTTGTTTGCGGTCTGCGACTAAGCGACGTATTGCGGCTACGGTTCCTGCTCTTGATAACGTCGGTCTTGAGCGAGATGGGGCGCCTCCGGCCGTGAAGTTTGAAGAACAATCCGCAAGCATTGCACAGAATCTGGCCATTTTCATCTCGTCTCCACAATGGGGTCGTCGTGGTCAAGCAGTTTTGGCAGACTGTGGCCCCCGGACGAGGCTGCTCGGTACCCCTTGATGCGGCAGGAGTAGCAGAAGGAGCGGCCGGCATATCTTCTTCCGATTTGATATCCGAATCTTCTTTTTTCATCAGAGGATCTTGGACCAGCGGATCTTGGGGAAGGTTACTTGTCACAACTCCAGTCATGTTGGAAAAATCGATAAGACAGGCTGGAGATCAGCAAAGGGAAGAGGTGCGCACTTTGGAAAAAGTAAATTATTAAGCGACGGCGGAATTTTTTTTTTCAAAGCCATGTGAGCTAAACTAGAGATGAGATAGAGCCCATAGAAAAACAATACATCAGTCCTTGGTGCTATCGCTTGTAATGCCGAGTACCAGACTGCAGACTTGTACATTATCGGTGGATTGATCGCATACATGCACGATTTATAATTGCTGCTACCGACCCGTCGGACCGGTGTTGGAGGACCTGCTAGGGTGATCGACACGATCCAAAATGCCCACAATCGCAAGAATGATTCGAGATGTCGAATCCTCGGTTGTTTTGGGGCCATATTATATAGATTTTTCATCATCAGTGGGGCCGAGCATAAATATGAGCACCTCTCGATAGCAGCCAATTTCTCAATTTTTATCTGGAAATCACCCCTGAATCTGGAAAAATCAAAATTTCACTCTGATTTGCCTTATATGCACGATCAGTGCTGATCATGCGTGCCGTGCTATCACCGCATGGAACCACAGTGGTAGCACAAACGCAAGCACACTTGTTGCGATTAGCAAAAGTAGCCGCTTTTCCATTATTTTTTTCGCCGCTGGGCACTTTTAATACAATTGATTGTGGGCTCTGATGGGCGCGCGGGGAGAGAGGGGGTGTGGGGTAGTTGCGTGACACACGATAATATAGATGATGCAAGGTCGCCTGACAGTTGTCACAAAGTTTATGCCCTCAATGGCTCGCGGCGAATTCCGGAATTGAATTTATTTAGGCGCTAATATGCCTGCATTTTCTTGACAGGTTTGGTTGCATAATCAGCCCACTTGAGGTTTGGCGCAGCAACCGTTGATAATATTTTTTCTCCGAAGCTTATGTGATAGAAAACAAAGCAAGATAGAAAAAAAAGGTCACGTGGCGCCACATTTTGCCTCATTGTTCGCCACAGTGTCCGCCACAGTGATGAAATTTGAAATCCCTACCCTGAAAAAAATACTCCTCCTCCCACAGACAGATGCGTGTCGAGACTTGTCATTTTTGCTCGGGGCCTGTGTACCCGTCGCATGGTATCAAGATGGTGCGCAACGACGCAAAAGAATTCCGCTTTTGCAAGTCCAAATGTCACAACAATTTTAAGTTAAAGAGAAACCCTCGTAAACTCAAGTGGACCAAGGCCTTCCGCAAGGCTGCCGGTAAGGAGATGGTTGTTGATTCGACCCTTGCATTCAACCAGCGTCGCCACATCCCTGTGCGTTACAACCGCGAGCTTGTGCAGACCACCATCGAGGCTATGGGCCGCATCGAGCAGATTCGCAAGCGCCGCGAGCGTGCCTTTTACAAGAACCGCATGCGCGGTAACAAGGCCAGACAGCTCGAGCTTGACCGTAAGCTTGTTGAGCAGAACCCTGAGCTTCTTCGCAGACGCGAGGTTGAGCTGCAGCGTGCTGCCGCCAAGGAGGCTGCTGCCGAGATGGGCGAGGAAGAGATGGCCGAGTCCGAGGTCGAGGAAGAGTCCGACGTCGAGATGGAGTCCGAGTCCCAGTCCGAGGACGAAAAGGTGCCTGTGCTTGTCAAGCGCAGGACCAAGCGCAAGATGCGGATTTAATTTATTCGAGTTATTTATGTATTCTCTCGTACTACACCCTGCCCCCCCACAACACTCCACAACCACGCCCGCACTGCTTTGCATTGCAAACAACAACATAAATAAATAGTCTATCAATAAAAAGTCTCGTTGTCGTACGTCTCCTCGTATCCCTGCGGCTGGGTGCTTTGATTGAGGAAGTTGTTCCAGATGAACGATTGCTGCATCTCGTTCAAAAAGTCGTAATCAGAGGGAGGCGGAACGTCTGCGGGCACTGTACTGTTGATTGACGGCGTCACTTGCTGCTTGTAAATGCTGCGGGGGAACGGCGGGGCGCTCTGCTCACGGGCAGAGACCTGCGGCAGCAAAAGCGGTGTCGGAGCATCTGCAGCATTATTGAGAAATGAAACAATCGAGTCGTTGTCACCGTCTGAGTAGCCGGGGCTTGTGGAGTTGACGCTCTTGTCGCGGCGCACAAGCTCAATGATGGCCTGAGACAGCAGCGTGAAGGAGCGGTGGCAGGCCACAGCTGCGTCACAGTACTTTTTGAGGGCGTCCATCACCTCGAGCGCCGAAATAACCACGGTTTCAAGCTCGGTCAGGCTGGTCTTTTGGCGGAACGACTGCGAGTGGTACAGCACATATAGATATGAAGTACCGGCCAAAAAGATATTGTGCACCGCAGCCCACGAGTAATTGAGGGTTTTTGCGGCAAAGATCTCGCTATAAGTGCGAATCAAGTGCAGACCGGCGTGGGCAATGATGAGCATGTGCACCTCGCTGGGCCTTGGGTTTCCGGGCGAAACTCCGAACAAAAGAATGCGTGTTTGGTGGTAGTTGAGCAGTAAATAGTTGGAGTTGAACTGGCAGTTGTAAGTCTCCGGGTCGCCAATGTTGCGCCACCATGTCTCGAGCTCCTCTAAAATCGACTCGCGCCACTCGGCAAGATCACGGTATTTGCGCGGGATCTCGCGTCCATCATAGAGGATCGATTGGGTCTCGCCCTGAATACGCCGCAGTTGGAAAATGGCCAGTGCCACGCGCTTGTAACTGGGGCCGGTTTGAGCCGCTGCGGGCTCCTCAGGCTCCTCGGACTTGACTGTGGCGAGTTTGCTGAGTGCAGTTGTGTCGTAGGATGTGCGGTACGGCACCTGAGCATCGTCCTTGAGGCTTGGGAACGGCGTGCGGATGCAGTAGTCTGGGATACCAGGGGGCCGCCCAAGGTACACAGAAATTTGTCGATCAAGGCTGTATGCACACCAAAAGAGCCGGCGGCACAGATCGCGTACTGCAGGATCATGAGCACGGCGCTCGTTGTGAAGCCCGAGCTCTTGGCACATGCGCATGGCGGTGCCTACAACATGCCAAATACCGGGGTATGCGGGCCTCATCACACTGTAGAGACCTAGGAGGAGCACGCCCTGCAACGCTTCGAGGCGGTCAGGCGAGCTGAGCACGATTTTGTAGTACTTCATTGCAGTGAGGTGCAGCGACTCTGCGAGCGTTTCAGCGTACTCTTGCTGGCAACTGGCAGCGCCGACCGCAAAAACACTGTACAAAAAGTACAGGGAGCGCCGTACCGCAACGCTGGGGTACGCATAGTTGCCGGTATCCACGCACAACCGGTAGTACGAGCCAGGAGGCGGCTCCTCGAGCACCATTTCGAGGGCAGGCTTTGTCTTGTCGGTAGCCAAATTTGTGCCAGGACTTAGGAGCCCGTACACCGGCTCAAAGTGGGCCTTTATAAACGCCTCACGGTGGAGAATTGGCATTTGCGGGTTTGCCTCGTGGAAGTAGACCGAAATATACTGCTCAGCCAGCTGTTTTGACGGGAGCACAACGTCATGAGCCATTTCCGGCGCGTTGCGGGGCGTAGTCTGCAGCGTTTGCGCGTCGGGCAGGTTTTCCTTGAGGGCAGCCCCGAGGATGCTGGAGAATGTGAGGCCGCTCGAAGCGCCCAAATATGAGCCGGAATCGACGTGGCCGAGGTCCAAGTTGTTGTCGTCGCGCTTGGCGAGCTCAGTCTCTAGTTCCTTGACCCGCGACTCGAGGTGTGAGAGGTACGACCGTGGGACGGCCCTGCCGCTGGTGGGGTCCGTGGTGAGGCACGGGGCGTTTGCGCGCTCGCAGCTTTTGCATTTGGGCAAATTGCGGTCGCAACGCGTTTTACGGAGCCTGCACCGCTGGCAGGCTATCGTCGAAACCCCAGCCAGGTTCCTCATCGATAGTGACTAATAATTTTTTCGAGACAAATGGGGAGATAGCTGATAAATGCATATTTTCCTGCGAGGAGGTACACTCCAGTTACGCGGAGTTTAGAGAGTTTGCCAAGAGTGGGTTCTGCAGGAGTAGAAATGCATGCGGGGGTTAATACTGACTACAGTTTTATTTCTTTAGATGAATTTTGACGCAATTGGTACCCACTAGAGCGTAGCGCAACGTGCACGGTGCACCGCACAACCTGCCAAGCACACCTGCGCGTACATGCGGCGGACAGCTATAGCATACAAGCTATGGGCTTTTATGATGGTGATTCTGTAGTATGTGAAGAATACTTATAGCATTTATAGCAAAATAAGGGCCTTTAAGGTCACGGCTAGGCCACTCCCCCTCTAGTGGTTCTTGTTCTTCTGCTTCAACACCTTGGAGCGCTGCGCCCACATGTGCATGTATAAAACGTAAAAGCTGGGCGGGTAGGCAAGCAGCAGGGCCTTGAGGAACAGGTTGTAGTACGGGTGGTACAATTGGGCCTGAGGAAGAGCCCTGAAAATCAGAATGGCCTCGGAGGTGGCACCCAAGGGGTAGAGGACAATAAACAGGTTGTAACGAGCCCACTTAAGGAAATTGGGGACCCCACCGCTAAGGCTTGCCCAGTAAAACGGGTAGCGAATGGTCTCAGTGATACCCCAGGCCACGACCATGGTGGTAAACGCTGTGCACGCAGCCGACGAGGGGAACATCAAAACGACACCAAAAATCACGAGAAGACGCGACGCGACCTGCATGGCCGTGGTCAAAACGGGGGCACGCACAAGGCCAACCAGCGCGTGCACAACCTCGAGAATGGCGAGGGCCTGAACGCCGGCTGTAAACTCGGCCATTCCCTCGGAAACAAAGTCCGGGCCGACGAGCGGGTACAAAATGAGGGCTCTAAGGAGCACACAGCCCCACAAAACAGTGCTAACCGCGTTGTAAACCACGAGATATTTCATCCAAAAATGGCCAAAATGGAGCGGTCGACAAGACACGAAGTAAGCACGGCCATATGGACGCGATGTCGGCTTTGACCCCGACGCAGGCGTCGAGGGGCTCGAAACTGCCGATGCGAGTTCTTAAAATTGTAGCCGCGCACAGCCTGCCCAACGAGCTCATTTGCTGGTCGCACGCGTGTCGCCGGTTTCGCCAAGAGATCGCTACCCCGGCCTACTGGCAGCGCTATGCGTCCGAGCTGGGACTGGTTGGTGAAAAACCGCTGCTGGCCTATATAAGGCGCATGTTTGAGAATGAGCAGTTCTTCAAGGACCCAGACGCTACCGACACACTACCTCTCGTCCAGCGCGCCTCTGTGCTCAAGTTTATCACTACAGCAAACTACTTCAATGGCGTACAAAAGTCACGGCCGGCCTCACGAGCCCTGGTTCTCGAGCAAGCGCTCAAACGTGAGCTTGTTTCAGACGCAATGGCCCAGCAACGAGCAGGCTCCTCACCGCTGGCACTCCTCGAAGCGCTCGAGATTTTGGATGGAATTGACTCGTTTATTCCGCTATGGACGGACTATATGGTTGGCCTCTATACTGGACTCATTGATATGTCGAGCATGGACCCATTTGTCTACTACCAGGGCAAGGTGTTTCACTCGGACAAGTTTGAGATCTTTTTGGGACAGTTTGGCAATTCCATGCGAAGATACACCGAGGAAATTCACGCTAGTATCCCTCCAAATCAGTTCCATAAGGTTTGGGAGGCCCTGGTGGCCAAATTTCACAACGAGATCCTCTACAAGTTGATAAATTACTTGTGCGAGATTGACCTAAATTTTGTGCCCGACATCTTTCTGTGCCTTCAGCCCTATTTTGACGTTTTGCTCGAGCTGGACCCAGCAACCTCGCCAGCGTTTGTAGGGGCTCCCCTCAAGGAATGGGTCGAGCGCTCAATCCGCAATCAAACCGTCGAATTTAGCGAGTCTGCGTCCCAACTTGTTGGCGAATGGCGTGAAAAGCTCGAACAATCAGAGCAGGAAACCGAGCAGTTCTTGTGGAGCAACGTGACGCGTACCCACGACAAGACCAACTTTCTCAGCTCATTCAAGCGCGCCCTCTGGACCGAGACTCAGGGCGAGGGCACTCCTACGGGCGAAGGATCCACTGAGGGCTCGCTCTCTAGCCCCACTACCGAGGTGGAGGCCCAGGTGGCTGTGCTGCTGCGTAAGGTCGAGGGGATCAAGGGCCTGCTCAACCTCGAAATGGTTCTTGGACTAATTGACCGGGCTCGTGCCTCATTCCTTCAGCTGCATCGGTTCAGCGTACTCAAGGGTGATGTGGCGCTCGCAGCAAAAGAGGAGATGGTCAAGCTTTTTGCCGATCTGCTTGACATTGTTGGGTTCCAGCACGTCAAAGACGGGTTCGACAAGGCAATCAATACCCTCAATCAATATGACCCTAAAAAATACCGCCGGCTCGTTGCTAAAGATGGCGAAAACAGCGAAACAGCAGTCGAGCCCCTCGCCCTTTTTGCCGAGCTCATCAATATCGGCGATTTGATCCAGCAAACGATCCACGTTTTCTTTCAGCAGGAGCTCGTGGCGTTCAAGCTTGTGGATCCGCACGATTTCGCCTCTAAAATCGTTAACCGCAAGCGCAAATTCGAGCAGTTGCTGGACGAGAAGGTTGCCGAGGGGCTCAACCGGGGCGTGGACGTTTTGATGGACCAAGTGGATTTTATTTTTGTTACTGAGCAGCTCGGCTCAGATTTTAATCCCTTTCCTGGTACCCCTGCCGAGCTAGGACCCACTGTAGCTGCAAAGGATGTGGTGGCCATGATTGACACCCATGTCAAGCTATTGAGCAAGTCCCTCGACAAGTATGTCGCCGAGGTGTTTCAGCAAGAAGTGGGGATGCGTCTGTGGAGCTCTCTGTGCAAGCACATCAAGCGCAGCACTGTGAGCATCGAGGGCGCTATCACCCTCATCTCGGACGTCAACTGGTACCACGCGTTCATTCTGCGACTCAAGCAACGGCCGCTGTACTCTTACTACGAGGCGCTCAAACAAGTCTGCCAGCTCTACCTAATTTCGCCCAAGGACGGCAAGCAGTTAGGCAATGCCATCAGCGACATGAGCCGGTTCAAGGGCGTGCTTCCCTCTGACGAGCTGGTCGAGTTTATGAGGAGCCGCGCAGATTGGCCGCAAATTAAGACCAAGGTAGAGAGGGCACTGTATGGATTTGGCGAGTGCTGTATTCAATAAATTATTCTAGCTATTTATGCGCGCTCAGTGCTTGCTCATTACGGTCATTAGGTCGGTCACGGTTGGGGCGCCCGTGGGGCAGCCGGCTAGCTCTGGTTTAGATCCACCAACAGAGGAAATTGGGTGGACGAGATCCGTTCAAATCCCTTGAGGCTCAGGTACTTGATTGATTTTGACCCATTGCGTAGCGGTTTCCACGAGACACGATTGGCCAGCTCCAGATGTAGTACAAATTTCTCCAGCTCTTGTGGCGGGTTGTTGGCCGTAAACTGGAGTCTCTCACTAAATGCAAACGGGTGGAATCGACTCAGGTTTACCTTGAGACTCCTCAATGGGCCGATCTCGGCGGGGTCGCTGGGGTAGTCCCAGGTGCAGTCCCTCAGCTCGAGCTCACACAGCGTCGGGTGGGGGACTTCTGGCGTTACAATGCAAAAATTTGTCAAAATTACCTGCCGCAAAAGGTCGAGGCGTTGTAAATGCTCGAAATCAAAGTAGCGCGTGCCACCTACATCGCACTCAAGCCGCAGTACCTCAATGTCCAAGGGGTGTACGTACTTGAGCCATGCAGAGCTTGAGGATAACATTGACATATCAAGCTCTCTTAAATGCGGCCACTCGGTGCTGGCTTTCAGCAGAAACGGGCTAAACTTCCACTCACCGGGACCCCGCAATTTAAGGATCTGGACGTGTCGTGCAAAGCGCAAATTGCAAAATTCGGGCAACATTTCCCATTGGCACTGGATCGATTGGTATACGTATGGCTCCATGAGCCGTGACCCGCGTTTGCTGGTGAGAGCGAAGCACTTGCGATCTGCGAGTGGCAAATACTCGGCCACTATCCATACTAGCTCATCCGGTAGATTCATTTTTATTTTCTTGCAAACACAAACAAGGTAGAAAAGTATAAATTCAGTGGGTCTCAGGCTAGAGGCTGCACGTGATCAGTATATCTAATGACCCTCCCCCCCGTTTGGGATTTTAATTAATCACGACGCGTCATGCTCGAACTGGACTCAAACACAAGTGCCGCGTGGCTGGCCTCTACGGTACGCCGCAAGCTCAATCCTAGTGCTTTGGAGCAAATCGATATCAGTGCCACCACTCGTCGCGTCCTCAACCACCGCCAGCTGCAAGGTTTGCGCGTCGAGGGCCATCTCATGTACGGTGTGGCGCGTCTTATTGCCGAAAAAGCCGGTTATTTGTCGTCGCAAACCGCGCTGACGCGTCAAAATCTCGAGAAAGAGATCGAATTTGGTCTTGGTGGCGCCACTGCCGCCGCCCAAGAACCCTCCTCCCCTGAGATGATCTCGCAGACCCAGACCCTCGAGATGATTTCGAGCGATTTTAATCTCGATCGTATCGTTGACGAATTCAGGCCCACCCAGTCGCAAGACTACAACGATGACTTTGAGATGCCCTACGACGACGAGTTGCGGGGTGACGACAATGAGCAATTTGGCGAGCCCGACGACCAGCTGCGTGACGAGGCCAACGATTCATTTGAGGGCCCCAACGTACTTGGCGAGGGTGATGAGCAGGTATTGCGCAACATTTTGGGCCAAGAGTCCCAGCAATTGCCCACCTCGCCTGTTCTTGGCGCGCTTGACATGGACGACGTCAACATGGAGGAAGCGCAAGAGGCAGTCACTTCAGAGTTTGAATACGAGCCTGGCGAGACTACCGAGATTACTGCAGCTCAAGATCGCCCCAAGCAGAAGCGAGCAACTCGCAAACGCATGTGCCCCGTTGACGATCAGATCAATATTGCGCGCAACACGCGTGCCCCTGCGTCGATTTTGCGCAACCGCAACGGCACTCAATCGCAAATTGACAACGATGACGGGGACGATTTTTTCGATCCCGCCCGTATTGCCGAGATCATTAAGCGACGCAGGTTGGCAGGTGCCCCCGAGCAGGGTGAAGAAGTGCCCGAAGAGCTGCCTGAGCTCGCATACAGCGATCCTGCCGACGTTTCTGTTGCGGGTGTTTCAATGGATGGTCTTATGGATATGCAGGATGAGGCCCCCTATGAGGCGTACGACGACGGCGCCGCCCCTGACAACGAGTTTGACGATGACAATGCCGCAATTGGTGCTACCCAGCTAATTGGTAGTTTAGCCGAGGACGAAACCCTTGAGGAGCTCATGGCCCAAGAGATCCGCGCCGCCCGCCAATCAATCAAGCAAGTTGAGCAGTCCAATTTCTCTGACTTGAAAGCTCCCACCAAGCGGGGTCGTGCGGCTCTGTTTAGTGAGATGCTTGCACTTGCTACTCAGGGTGAATTGAAAATTTCCCAGGCCGAGCCATACGCCGAAATTAGCCTGAGGGCCATTCAAAGGAATTAGCTTTTTTCATTGCCCCTTGAGGCTGGAAATTATAATTTATTAATGTTGAGGAATAGTGTCAAAATCTAGATTTAGCAGGTCGTCCCCGCAGCGGTTTAAATTGCCTTTGCCTTTGAGGAGCACTGCATGCGGAAAAATGACACTGCATATCGGCGCATGAGTGTTTGGCCCAGTTACGAGGCGGCGCAAGAGACGACCTGCGAGCAGACCGAGTACGACTCGTGGGGCTGCATGCACGTTGTCTTGAATTCTGTGTAGGACCGACCGGCGCACAGCTCGGTCCCAGTATAACTGACGCAATCGTACATACCTGCAGCCGTCTGTTTGCCTATTTGGGAGGTTACACTGTCGGGATGCTTAGTATGCGCATTAACTAATGCATGGTCACGAGTAACGGTGAAATATAATAGTTAGTGCTAAAGTATTAGGCTAATAATGCGATTGATGGCCGATTAAGCTGTGGGGCCACCTAGGTTGCCTGATCAAAACGCCCTGGGCGCAATCTTGTGGAGCAATGTGCGAATCGTTAGCTCATATGCAAGGTCATGCATCTGTAAGCAAGTTTGCTTGCAGATCAAAACATGCGGCAGCAAGTATTATATAAAACCCGGGGGCCCCCCATGGTAAGGTTCTCGATAAACTCGTCGACATGAGAATCACAGACTTTGTCCTTCGTATCGTTCTGATCATTTTTGCCGTTATTGCCCTCGGTACATCCGGTGGCTTGTACGGTAACGAGTACAACTCCTCTTACAGCCGCACCAACTTCAACTTGTTCGCCACAAGCTGGGCCATTGTCATCTCTGGTTTCCTTAATATTATCTTTTCCTTTGTGATCTCCACTTTTGGCACTTGGGCCGCTTCCATCGGCGATTTCCTCACCACCATCTTTTTGTTCGCTGCTGCTTGCTCGTACGCCGCCTGGGGTGGTGTCCCCAACTGCTCGGCCGACTACGCCAAGCTCATCTGGGGTGGTTCCGGTACCTGCCGTGAGTACCAGGTCGCTACCTGCTTTTTGTTCCTCGGCTTTGGCGTTGCCCTTGCTCTTACCATTTTGAGCGTCGTTGTCGTCCTTCAGGGCGGCTCGGTTGGTCTGCCCCGCCGCGGTGGTCGCTCGGCCCCCCGTGCTGGCGTTCCTACCATGTCCAAGGTTTAAGAAACTCTAAATACCTTCACTTAATGTAATCTATATCATTCTGCCATTCATGCATAACTTTTTCGTGCGACCCGCTACCGAGCCGCTGCCGCCTCCTGGCTGACGCACCGCCGGCACGCAGATTATGCATGCACGCTGCACCATCGCGTAACAATTTGCATCTCGGCGGAATGTAGCGCCAAGCGTCGCTTAATTGTTGATTTTGTTTAAGCTTAAAGCTCCTGCATGCTAGTGGTCCTGTCAGATTCTCAAATGGGCAAACCTTCTTTCTTGTTTGGGCCAAAATTGATTTTTTGGACTTTGTGCAGATGCAGCCGCACGAAGAGTGATCCCTGCAGCTGGACTGCGCATACCAGAGCCGCCAAATACCCGTCACGTAATGCTAAAGTAGAAAAATAAACAACAAACAATGCCGCCTGCGCTATTATTGGGATTTGTTTGGTTTATTTAGTTCGGCTGCGTCAAAAATAGTTAAAATCGTTGGATGGGCCACCAGCTACAATTCACTCTAGTGCCACCAATTGCAAACAGCGCACTTATATACCCCTGAAATTTTAGGACAGGCCGATAGTTTCTTTGCGGATGCATTGAGTCTCAACACGTCTAATAGAGAGCTCATGGAGTAGTTGCACGGTCTGCCGAGCTTCTACACTGTATTTGCGCTTTTTACGGGACTGCTATGCACTCTGCATACTGGCATATGCTATGCTGCCATGTGATATGCAAAAGAATGCATGTAAAATGGAACGCGCGTGATTTACAAACGAGATACGCTAAGGACCATCTGATTGACGAAAATAGCTCATACAATGAAATTAGACAAATTTTCATTGGCAACCACGCAGAGGCTTTCTGCGGCCCCCGCTTCAACCGAGTCCAACTGAGCCCAACTGAGACATCCCATGCAGCCTCAAATTCCGGCTACCAAAACTGATTATCGTATATTTAGCCCTCCAAAAACAATCTACTAATGTCTCAGTGCAGGCACAGCACTCTGACCCGCTCAGGAGGTCACCGAGACGCTCCCCGAGTCAGACTACCACGCACTCACAGGACTTCTTAGTACCCTTATAGCTTTAGAGTCACACTTCTAATGACGTTTTATATGGTTAGAGCCGTTCGTCTCTCTCATTGGAGGCGTTCTTGGTATCTGTATAGGAGATTTTATGCTCCGCACGTTTACGCCACTGAAGGGTCTACTCCGTACGTTTCCTGTACATTCATCCTTCTTCGGTTTCGTAATAAAGCATATTCTTCATTTTGAGGCTCTCATCTCAAGATTTCAGTGGGAAATTTTTTTTACCTTCTTACTTCCCAATTTACGCTGTTATTACGAATATAGCAAAATCAAGCTTTTTAAACAATGTCGTCTCGATGACAAATTTTTCGGTTGTTTTATAGTTTTTCGTTTAGAGTGATGCAGCCGACCCCCACGACACATTAACACGACTTCGTGGCCCAGCTGGTTAAGGCGTCCGACTGTTAATCGGGAGATCGGGAGTTCGAGCCTCCCCGAGGTCGCATTTTTTTGTTTCTACTGCTATTGCAAGAGTTGGTCTTTGTAGATATCTCTTTTTTTCGCTACTTTTGTGAACAATTAAGTCTAAATTTCAGCCCTGTATGGACTAGCTCAGATAGCCATGCATCCTGTACCATATACCTCCCAGCTGCAACATAGCAACCTTTGTACATGCTACGCTTGGGACTTTGCCGCAATTTGGCAAGGCCATTTGCAATGCCAGCCGTAAGGCGACCGTCAGTACTACCGCGGCTTTATTCGCTTGCGGCTACTACTACCGGTCCCATTGACAGTGCGCAACAGAACGAGACTGATCTCAATACGGGTGAGATCGCAAAGGGTGCGCATGAGTTTGTCTTGTACTACAATGGAACTTCTATTCCTAGCGGCCAAATCTCCAAATTTATTCCCGTTTGGATGCTACACCAGGGTTCCGACCGCGTGGTGGACTCCATCAAGAAGAGTTTGCCTTCCGGCCTAGTCGAGGTGACCGAAAGTATTACTCGTGATAATGAGGGCGGTCTTTTTGTCAAATACAAGCTAATTGATCCCAACGTAACTACCAAGGAGGCTGCCTCCAAGGTAATTGAGAGCACCAGCGGCCAGAGCACCTTGTTTGGGCTACTCAAACGCCAGGCCTATTTTGTACGTGGTACCCCCTGGATTGAGGATTTGCAGCGCACCTTTACTAGTCAAGTGCGCGTCACCTTTGATGGCCCTGATGTTAGCCCTGAGGAGCTCTATCATGAGATGCGGTGCTATGGCCGTATTGTCGACATTGAGCCTCCGTCGCCTGCCTCCAAAGATATTCCGCGCAGTGCTGTAGTCACTTACAAGAGGTTTACTTCTGCTGCTACTGCTCGCAACTGTATTAATCGCTTGAAAATCAAGGAGACCAGGTTGCACCTGTCGTTTATCCAGGTCAATACCGAGAACCCAGTCACCAAGTGGATTGCTAGCCACCCACGTATCAGTGTTCCCATTCTTATTGCTTTGTTTGCCGCGCTTGCCTACTTGATCTTTGAGCCGCTGCGCTTTTTGTCTATTTCGTACAAGGCCAAGGGCTACCTCGACCTCGACAATTATTCGTGGCTTAAGTGGATCTCTAGTACCTACAAGTCTGCCCACAACTATGTCTACAGCAAACTCAACAGCTGTGGCGAGGACCTCTCTGACCCGCGCGACGGCCAGGTGGTGAGCTGGGGCCAAATCTACGAGGTCAAGAACGATATCTGCGACAGCCTCAAGGAGGGGTCAAGCACATTCAATGTCTTGCTGGGTCCCAAGGGTAGCGGCAAAGACCGCGTTATTGCTCTTGTGCTCGAATCTCAGCAGCAGGTGCCCACTATTCAGATTGACTGCCAAGAGTTGGGCCGCGCCAAGACAGAGCGGGCCTTTTTGGAGTCGCTGGCGCACCAGCTTGGCTACTGGCCGGCATTTTTGTGGGTAAATGGTATCTCGCGGTTTGTTGATTTGGCTGCAACCAGCCTCAGCGGCCAAAACTCGGGACTGTCTGAGACGGCCGACCAGCAAGCCAACCGCATGCTCAACTCTGCTACCTCAGCTATTCAGAGTATGGCTCTTCGCAAAAAGAGAGTGGAGGAGTCTGACCAAGATTACCTCGCAAGGACCCCCGAGGCGAGACCCATTGTCGTGCTGCGCAATTACCGCGGTGGTGATGAAAAGCCCATTATCAGGGACATTGCCTCGTGGGCCGGTGCTCTCGTCAACTCCAATGCCGCACGTGTAATTGTTGTGACCCAGGATGCCTCTTACGACAAGAGCCTTAGCGAGGCCATGCCTAACCGTGTGCTCAAGGTTAATGCCATGACCGACGCCAGTGTGGACGTTGCCAAGTCGTACGTGACGCAGATGCTCAAGTCAAACATTGACTCGCTTCACAGGGCTGCCAAGGAAGTGAGTGAAGATCAGGGCGAGGAGACGAGCGAGAAGCGTGGCGAGATTGCCGCCGAGGTGCGCCGTCTCGAGACTGCTCTCCAAGACATCCAGAGCTCCTCACCGCGCGTTCTCGAGCCGCTGGGCGGTCGCTTGTCTGATTTACAGAACTATATGCGCCGTCTGTTGGTGGGCGAGCCTGCGTGCGATGCACTCGAAACCATGGTGCAGAGCACTAGCGTCGAGATTGAGCAAATGTTTTTGAATTACACGAGCCAGTACTGGTCAAGCGAACAGGTTTGGGTGCTCATGAGCAAGCTTAGCGCGCTCGATAACCCCAAATCATGGTTGAGTGTGCCAGTTGAGATTTCCACCGATGCCCTGTTTAGCGGCTCTGACGGCCTAAGCGCTTTGCGCCAGCTCGAGTACCGTGAGCTCCTAGTCCTTAACGCCTCTGGAGGCGAGATCCACGGTGTTCGCGCCGGTAAGCCCCTCTACCATGCCGCGTTCCGCGAGCTCATCAAGAACCCTGTCACATGGCACATCATGGAGCAAAAGGTGCTCAAGGCGCGCATCAAGCTCGAAACCGCCAAAATCACACAATTCGAGCAGGAACTCTCGACTCTGGCTGCGATGCCCGCTGGTTGGGCCAAGTCGCGCCAAACCTGGTTGTCCAACAAGCTTGACCAGTCGCAACAAAAGGTCGAGACGTGGGAAAAGAAAGCAGGCGATTTGCAACTAGCGCTTAAAAAGATTCTATAAATATTGCCCTCTAGCTAACCACTCCAGCATCTCTAAAACTAAAACCCCTTGGCAAGCTTGAGCAGCGTGTAGGCCATGGTCTCGCGCACGATGGGGATATCGTCCTGGTTAAAGGCTAGCACCGGCTCGCCGGTGGCTATTTGGTGGGCATTACGGCACAAAAACACACCACAGTCAGAGCCATTATGTTGTTGTGAACACTCTGCCTGGGGGAACCGCTGGTAACTCTTGAACAGGTTGACATTTAGATCGTGCTTGGACGGGTCCAGTTTGTCGGTTTCAAAGACCATGTACTCTTCCAAATTCTTCACAACGTCCTCTCCCGAGCCATTGAGTGAGTCGTAAAAGGAAAAGCTCTTGCGCTTGTTGTCAATGACACCAAGGCACCAATGCATATTGTTTCTGTTGACGGGAATCAAAATGTGATCCTTCTCGAGAACCTTGAGCTTGCGCTTGATAGACCATCGCTTGACAGATTTGGGGCCGCCTTCCTCGAGCTTTGTGTAGAAATGAGTCGTAAACGCAAACGACTTTGTGCCCTCGGTGAGATGGGCCAGATACGCGTCAATAACGCTGTCGTTGAGCCAGCATCGGGGCATGAATCGCCTGAGATCTTCCACAGAGAGTTGAACCTTGTGAACTTCACCCAAGACCTGGGTTTTGGGGGCACGCATATAGTCTTGCAGCAGTTTAAGCTCCTTGGGCCCAAGGGGAGGTACGGGCTTTCTCACGGTCTCTGGGCCGACCAAGCTCTGCTCTTGACGGCTCAAAACACTCTTGCGAGCTTTTTTCAGGAGTTTTTCCTTGGCACGTCTCAGAGCATCCACATCAATCGTTGTGGGTGCGAGATAGATGGTGTCGCCAAAAGTGGCAGTCAAGTCGCTACTGAGCAGGGTGACGTCCACGTCACGGTCGCGTTTAAGCAGTGAGCTCTCGAATAACGGTCTTTGGACCCGGGAAAGCGCCAAATTGTGCTTGACGGACCGTACTGGAGGTGGAGACTCTTCTTCAAAGTCTTCCCAGGTATCTTGAGGGGCCGCAGTTACGTTGGCGACGTTAATGGCCGACAAGTTGCTATCATCCCAATCAGGAGGGAGGATTCGCTCCGTGCTGCGCTGCATAGTCTCGACTGGGTAGTGGAAAGAGGTCGACATTTGGTGTCGCGTCGCGAGCGTCTGTTTGTCAGGTTTGATGGCCAAGGCAGACGCGGCCCCTACGGTGCTGCTGGACCCCAACGTCAACTGGAAGGACCTCTACATTGAATGGATCACCGAAAAGCGTGACCACGCCGCGTCCAAGGGTGACGACCAGACGTTTATGGAGCGCAACTACAACCGCGTGCTCAAAACGCTCAAGTCCACCCCGATCAAAAATGAGCTGCCCTCGCAGCTCAAAAAGCTGCCAGGAATTGGTGAAAAGAGTTGCAAGCTTTTGGCCGAAAAGGCAAAGAAATACTGCGAGGAAAACAACCTCTCGGTAGAGTGGTGCAACGCCCCCGCCACGAGCCGCATGCTGCATCGCCAGTCGACTCTGGAGGATCCAGGCCAGCCAGCGAAAAAGCAAAGCACCTATATCCCCAAATATGGTACCACTGCCTACAACATTTTGTGCGGTATACGCCAGTTGGAGCGCCTCGAGCCGCATGCTGGGGGCTTTGGCAAGGACGCCATCACGCGGTTCCTCAAGACTCGATTGATGAGAAATGATGCTAGCACCTATGCAAAAGTGATGCCTACCCTCAATGCCGGGTTTGCTCAGCTCAACAAGCGAGGACTTGTCTCGTGTCGCGCACGCCGCTACTGCCTCGAAGAAGACGGTAGGATCATGGCAGACAAATTCTTAGCTGCTGAAAAGAAGGCTCAGCGGGATGTTGGAGGTGTTGTCTCGAGTGATGCCCCGAGCAGCCCTCGTGCCGCTGATGGCGCCCCCTGGTGCCCTCCAACCAGCCCTCCCGCACCCCCTGCGCGTTTTCAGCAACCCTCACATCATACCCACACTTGGTCTGCCGATGAATTTGTTATCAAAATGGCTCTCGATAACCGCGAGGTCAGCTCACACGAGCACAGAGACGGGTTCCGCGACGCTTTGCGCGAGCGCGGTATCGACCCACTGGTGCTGCCACTGCCCGTTGGCGACTGCTGTTGGGTCGCAGAGCATAAGCGCACCGGCAAGCGTGCTGTTTTGAATTACATTTTGGAGCGCAAGTGCGCCAGTGACCTTGTCATGAGTATCATGGACGGGCGGTTCCTCGAGCAAAAGGCCCGGCTCCAGCGGTCGCAGCTGGCGCACCTTATTTATTTGGTTGAGATCACCGCGGCGGGTGATGTTGACTACCTACAAAAGCACAAGCAGCGCATGCGGACGGCAATGTCTCAGACCCTTGTGCACAGCGAGTTCTACCTGCGCCAAACAAGCTCCCAAAACGAGACTGTGCTGTACCTGCAGCAAATGACTCTGGAGGTCCAATCTATTCACGCAAACAAGCCGCTCGTGGTCGTCACCCCCAACGTCGAGCTGTACGAGCCCTCAATGCAGCAGGCCCTGGGCTCGCTCAAGGGCCGTGACACTGCTATCGACTATGACTCGTTCTTTGAGGCCACTTCCAAATCGCGCCAAAATACTGTTGCCGAGGTATTTGTCCAGATGCTGATGGCGGTGCGCGGTATTTCAGCCGAAAAGGCGCTGGCCATCCAGGAAATTTGGAAGACCCCACGGCTGCTGGTGGAGGCCTATGCAAAGCTGCCCGAGCATGAGCGGCCGGCGATGGTGAGCGATGCCACGCAAAACAACGTGACGCGCCGCAAGATTAGGCTTGATTTGAGTCGCGTAATTGCCGAGGTGTGGGGGTCTGGCGACCTCAGCAAAATCTTGGGCCGTCCCAAATCTGCTCCTCGCCCGCCTGGTTTAGCGCTTCAAGCCGCTCTCCAAGCCTCACAAGCCTCGCAATCCTCGCTCCAAGCTTCTGCATTGCCCGAAAACGCCACGCAAGAGCAGATTGTGCGCGATCGGCAGCGCAAAGAAAAGGATCAACGTGAAAAGGATCTGCTACGTGGGCTTGACGCCCTGGGGGGCCCTGAGCCTGATACGCTGCGTGATTCCGACAGTGAGCTTGATATCGTTGATGGTGAGAATGAGGATGTGAGCATTCAAAACAACGCGATGGAGGACGAGACTCCGGCTGAGCCTACGCCCAGGCCCCCTAGCCAGAGCCGGGTTCAGAGCCAGGTGCGCAGCCCCATCTCGCTAGATTCTCCGAGCCCACAGCCTTGTTCGCCAGAGATTGTGGATCTTCTATAGCATCTCGCATTATATATTTATTTTCTCAGGTCGGCCTCCTTTAGACCAATGGTTCCACCGAGCTCCTCGAAGCGCGCAAGGTAGTGCTTGCGGTTGGCCTCGGTGAGGTCCTTGAGGGCAGGCAGATAGGTATCGTTATCGTACTCAAAATTGCACTCACCACCATAGTCGGCGTCGAGCTGTTCCTTGGGGACAAAATTAGGGAATGGCTCGGAGAAAACAAGCTTTTCGCGCGTCATGGGGTCAATGAATGGCGAGATCATCTTCAGGAACAGCTTTGCCAGGCGCGGCATGTTTGTGAGCAGGGCCTTGCCCAGGCGCTCCGGGTAGTGGTCCTGGAGAATATTGAGCACCTCGCGGCCGGTTCCCAGGCTGGGCAATTTTGAAGCTTCCGAATTAGGCACTTTGTACGGTTGGAAGTCGATCAATAGCGCGAGCTGGTCCTGGCCAGGCACCATGAGGTCAATGGCCCTCTCGAGCATGTAGACGAGCGCCTCGACCTGAGTATGCGAGGCTTTGGTGTTTTGCTTGCCAGGCTTGAGGTACAGGCAGGGACGAGCAGCATTGTCCCATCCGAGGATGAGTTCCTTGCCCGAGGCCCACTCGATGGCAATTGCATCTTGGTCGAGTTTATCGACACCAAACGATTTTCTCCACTCAAGAGTGCTCTCAATGCGTTTTTGAGCGTGCGCCACATCCCATTTGGTCGCGCGCAGGTACCGCAAAAAGCACTCCTCGGTTAGCCAGACGCGTTCAGTGAGGCTAAATGTGTCGGATTTCGCGGTGAAATACTGCAAGACTTGAGCGTAGGCCTCCTTTTGTGTAGAACTAAGCTCTGCAGCGGCCGGAACCTCGGCTAATTCTGAGGGTGTCTCGAATGGTACCCCTTGCATTACTCGTTACAAGGAAGTAAAGGGGCCATTTGGCCGTTTATATAAATCGAGGCGGGTAATGACAAATTTTTTTTCGGCACACTTGTTAGCCATTTTTACACGTTTCTGTGGCTATTATTTGCTCTATATTTCACCTGTGGCCTCAGATGCAGCTGGGCTCGCGTGGCCGAGTCCCGGCCATGCTTATAAACCGTGCACCGCGTCCGGCTGCACGTTAATTGCCGAGTATCTAGATTTAGAATACGTGTAAAAAATTTTAGCTTCCACGGTAGGTGTGGTAGGCAAAGGGACTCAAAAGCAATGGAATGTGATAATGGGCCTGAGGGGGGTTTGACACGTTGAACACAATCTCCACATAGGGGAAGAACGGCTCGCTGTCGCTGATCTTGGCCAGGTAAGGGCCTGTCTCGAACCTGATTTTGTAGGCGCCGGGAACAACGCTCGTAACTGCTTGCGAGGCCCAGTTTGAGATGCGGCCATCCTTGTCGGTGGTACCGGTTGCAACCACCTCAAAGTCCTTGTCAAGGCGGCTCAAGGTCGCATTGACGCCCGCAGCAGGTACACCCTTGACTGTATCAAGAATATGGCAGGTAATATAGTCTCTAGAAGCCATGTTTGATGTGGAGTAGGTCAGCCGCTGCTCCCCACAGTGATAACCTTACGCCTCCCCGTGGAAAATTAGTGTGGCGAAAAATGTTCAAATTAAGTTTTGATCTGCCAGAACCCAAAAAGGAGGATTCCAAGCTGAAAAATAGAAAGGAGCGCAAAGCTGAAGGCAAGGTGGGTGCCGATGATCTGCAAGATATGTTTCGCCAGCTAGGCAGAACCGACCAGAGCACCGAACCCGAGGTCATAGATGAGGCTCCCCAGAGGGCTGAAAAGGGCAAGCGTAAATCGATAGATGCCGATTCTCAGCCTAAGGAGACCAAGAAGCAAAAAAAATCCAAGGACGAGCCCAAGACCAAGACCAAGGAGCCCAAGAATGAGTCCAAGAGCGAGACCAAGCCCGAGGAGGCCAAGGAGCCCAAGGAGCCCAAGGCCAAAGAGGCTAAAGCCGAGCCCGCTCAACCTGCTCAACCTGCTAGAAAGCTCACGCCCATGCAGCTCAAGATGCAGCAGAAGTTGTCGGGTGGTCGCTTTAGATGGATCAACGAGCAGCTGTACACTGTGCCCTCACAAAACGCTCTTGCGCTCTTCAAAAAGTCGCCCGAGCTTTTCAATGAATACCATACCGGGTTTCGCCACCAGGTCGAGTCTTGGCCCGAGAATCCCGTTGACTTGATGGTCAAGGACTTCAAGCTCAGACTGCAAAAGCCTCTCAACGCGCCCGGCGGTCTTCCAGCTGAGAAGGATGGTAAGGTTATTATTGCCGATATGGGCTGCGGTGAGGCCGAGTTGAGCCGTCAAGTGCAGCAGCTCAAGGGCTCAAACAAGTCCAAAAAGGTCAAGTTTGAGGTCCACAGTTTTGATCTTCACAAGGCTAACGAGCGTATCACAGTTGCCGATATCGCTAACGTGCCCTTGGAGGACCAGTCTGTGCATATTGTGGTTTACTGCCTTGCCTTGATGGGTACCAACACCGAGGACTTTATTCGCGAAGCCCTGCGCATTCTCAAGCCCTATGGCGAGATTTGGATTTCCGAAATCAAGTCGCGGTTCGACGTCGTCAACAATAAGACTGAGACTGACCGTTTCGTCAATAAGCTCAAGTCGTATGGCCTGCATTTCAAATCGGTGGACGACTCAAACAAAATGTTTGTGTCTTTCCGGTTTGTAAACCTGCCCAAGAAGCACGGCAACAACAACAAGCCCAAGTTTGTCGAGGAGGAGCCCGAAGTCGAGGACGATGATAAGCCGCTTCTCAAACCTTGCATTTACAAAAAGAGATAAATATAGTGTCACTATCTAGAGTTGAAATTTTCGAAATAATTGAGCATTTCAGGCGTAATGTTATGCTTGAGAGCCTGAATTGCGCCCACAAAGTGCTTTTGGTTGATGCTCTCTGCATCTATGTCCTCGTTCATAGCGGCGAGGCCAGCCTCTTGGCAGACACTCACCACCTCTGCACCTGAGCAGCCCTCGGTGAGTTTGGCAAGCTCATCCAAATCGACATCCTCATCAACGGCCATCTTGGAGAACTGAATCAACAGAATTTGTCGGCGAGCAGCCAGGTCCGGGGGCGAGACATAAATGAGGCGGTCGAGGCGGCCGGGGCGCATCAAGGCAGAGTCAATGACATCTGGGCGATTGGTGGCAGCCACAATTACCACATCCTTGAGGATCTCGATACCGTCCATCTCGTTAAGCAGTGAGGTCAAGACACGATCGCCACCAGCGCCGGCGTCGTCACCGCGAGCGACGCTCAAAGCGTCAATCTCGTCGAAGAAGATGATACTGGGCGAGGTGGCGCGTGCCTTGTTGAAAACTTCGCGAATCGCGCGCTCACTTTCACCGACATACTTGTTGAAAATCTCGGGGCCCTTGACGGCCAAAAAATTGAGGCCGGCCTCGGTTGCCAGGGCCTTGACCAGCAGAGTCTTGGAACATCCAGGAGGGCCATAGAGAAGCAAACCACGCGGGGGTGTGATTCCTAACCTCTCAAAGCTGTCCTTGTGCAAAATAGGCCACTCAACTGTCTCCCTCAGCTGGCGAATCACCTTGTCTTGACCACCAATGTCACTCCAGTAAATCTTGGGAGTCTCGAGGAAAATCTCACGCATGGCACTGGGGCGCACAGAAACAAAAGCATGATCAAAGTCTGCCTTGGCAACAAACATGGAAGTGGCGTCCTGGCGCTTAGCCAGACCCTTTTCAATCGCGCTCATCACCGCGTCCCTGCACAGAGCTGTGAGGTCTGCACCCACAAATCCATGGCTCTTGGCGGCAATGTCCTGAATATCGTCTGGGGTCAAGTTGTGAGGCATTCTTGACAGCTTGAGGTCAATGATGGCGCGGCGTCCAACCACATTCGGAATACCAATCTCAATTTCCTGGCCAAACCGGCCGGCACGCCGCAGCGCAGGGTCAATATTGTTTGGCCGGTTTGTAGCGCCTACGCACACAACGCGGTTGGTAGCGTTCATACCGTCCATCAGTGTCAAGAGCGTGGCCACTAGCCGGCTCTCGGTCTCACCAGCGTCATCAGAGTCACGTTTAGGCGCCATTGCGTCAAGCTCGTCAAAGAAAATAATTGCAGGTGCAAAACGCTCGGCCTCGTCAAACACCTTGCGCAGCGCAGACTCGGTCTCGCCCTGGTACTTTGAGAACAGTGAGGGTCCGTCAACCCGCACAATATGTGCTTCAGTTTCCTGGGCGATGGAGCGCAAAACCATTGTTTTACCTGTTCCCGGAGGTCCATAGAGCAAAAACCCACGCTCAGGAGCAGTGTTGAAGCGTTCAAACAAGTCAGGGTGGTTAAGGGGCAACTCGAGCTTAGATCTGAGTAGGTTCAGCTCGGTTTCGAGGCCCCCAATTTCTGCAAATCCAGTTTGAGCAACAGTATTCTCGGTGAAGAAGATCTTTGTCTTCTCAAACATCATAATTTGAGGAGCAGAGGGGGATAGAGACAGCTTGTCCATCTCCTTGTCGAGCTCGCCCTGAACCTCCACAATTTGTACACCATCATAATCAAAACCTTGGACAAGAATTTGAACATTTTCAAGCACCTCTTTGACCTCTGCCTCTGTTTTTTTCGAGTACACAACAACGCTCGATGCATTCGGCGGTCTTGCGGCCTTTGTGAGACGAACGCGGTCACCATAGACAAGTCCAGCACTTTTTCTGAGGGCAGAACTAATTTGTACAACGTCAGGATCACAGTCTGCGGGCGTGAGGATGCCGATTACCCCGTTCTTCAAATTTACAAAAGCACCGGCTGAGATTGAGGTGCTTCTGAGCGTCTCCAAATGGATGTATACTCTGCAAGGGTAATTTCCAGTATTGGGTGTGACTATTAAGTCTGGGTTCGGCGGAATTTCATCGCTCTTGGACGACGTCTTTTTCTTGACCTTGGACATAAATTTGTGGTGGCGAAAGTGGCGGAAGTTAGCAGCGCTCGAAATTTGATGTTCGATTGAAGCGAGCAATTAAAAAGAAAAGATAATGAGTTTAGGATAACCAGAACTCCAGGATAAAATAAACGAAATTTTTCACATTGTGAGGTTTGCATCACAAAGGAAGACAAACATACAGCACTAGAGATCAAAACCAAGATCCACGATTTCCCATTTACGACAGAATATCAAGAAAAAGGTCAATTGAACTGAATTATCACCGCTTTCGGGAATTTTTCACTACGAATCGTCGCCCGCTACAACGCAGTAGCATATGCGCGAATATGCGCCTCCGCATGCATGAGCTGCACGCTACCCTCCATCTTGGTGTGTCAAAGTAACCACTCAATATAGGCTAAATATGTGCCTATCTTTTCCTGCAATGTGATTTTTCTTACATGGTTGGTAGGCACTGTGTCAATGTGGTCGCATCTGCATAATGCCGTCAGTCATGATCCAGCTCCGGGAGACCACATGGTATAAGTACCACGGGCAATCACTCAATCTATATCCAGTACACGATGATCTCTCCCGTCTCTGCTTTTGCTTTGCTCTCCCTTGTTCTCGCTGCTCCCGCGGTTGTCGAGCCCAGCTTTGGTCTCGTCGCCACTTTGAGCAACGATGCCAATATTGATGGCTTCGCGGTCTTCTCCAAGGACGATGGAAGCTTGTGGCTCCGCAACAACAACGGTGACACTATTCAGATGCTCGCAAAGATGGACCTCAGCGGCAATGTTCGCCCCAACGCTGAGGGTACCTCGCTCGCTGTCAACGATGATGGTTCTGTTACCCTCTCCAACGAGTCTACTTCGGACTTTGTAATTGACGAGGAGTCGGTCTTGTCCACTGGTGACGGCCTCATCGCCATGTCTGGCTGTCCCGCCGACGCTGGATTACAGCTCTTTGCTGGCGCCGCCGACTGCGAGGGACGCGTCGACTTCGCTCTGCGCGCTGTCACTGATGTGTCCATGCCCATCACCGAGAACTCCAAGAGCCTCGATGTCAAGCAGAACTTCTGCTGCCCTCTCAAGGCCTGCTTCAAGTGTGGCGGTTGCAAGAGCCACGGTAGCTGCGGCTGCGAGCACGGCTCTGGCTCTGGCTCTGGCTGCGGCTGCAGTGGCCACAACGGTGCTCACCGCCCCACTTGCTCCGAGTACCCTGCCCCGTTCGTTCCTGCTCCGGCTCCTTACTACCCTGGTGCCCCGGTTGCGCCTGCTCCCTGGGTGGCCCCTCCTGCTCCCTGGGCTCCCGCTCCCTGGGTCCCTGGTCCTGCTCCTACCCCCTGCGGCGGCGTCCACCTTTCACCTGCCGCCCCTGTTGAGCCCCAGCAGACTACTATCGACACCCCTTGCCACACTTGCGACCCCAACGGTACTGGCCCTGTGGTGATTGGTACCCACAATGCTGCTACCACTGCTGCTGCTCCCACTACCGCTCCTCACTTCCACAATGGCACTGCTCCCGCCCACACCCAGACTGTGACCCAGGCTGGTCCCACTGTCACTGAAGTTGTCTACCCTGCCTGGACTCAGCCTGCTGTTGCGCCCGGTGCTGGTGCCCCCAGTCCCTTCGTGCCTGGTCAGGTCGCCCCTGTTCCCTACGTGCCTGCCCCCGCTGCCTGCGGTGGTTGCGGTGCCACTACCTCTGCTGAGTGCACTTGCGGTGGCCACTACGGCTCTGGCAACGTCTTTGCCCCCGGTACCAACTTTGGCCACTCCCAGAACGGCTGCGGCAAATGCGGCTCTGGCCACAAGCCCTGCTTGTGCGACTTGAAGCACGCTCTTCCCTGCCCCAAGAACATTCTCTGCGGTCTCTGCCACGCTAAGCCCTGCGCCTGCGCGTCCAGCCACACATCTGAGTGCTCCAAGTGCAACTCTAACCCCTGCGCTTGCGAGTCTAGCAACCACTCTGAGTGCTCCAAGTGCAACTTCAAGCGCTGCGTGTGCCCCAAGGACATTCTCTGCAATATTTGCAACTCTTCTAGCTGCTCCGGAAACTGCGCCGGTCCTCGTGCTCCTTGCACTTGCAGCGGTCCCTGCACTGGCGCCTGCTCTGGTCCCACCTACACTTGGGGCAGCGGCTCTAACTCTGGCTCTGGCAGCTGGGGCAGCGGCTCTGGCAGCGGCTACTACCCTGCCCCCGGTTACTACCCTGGCAGCGGTAACGGCAACGGCTGGTACACCGGCTCTGGCTCTGGCTCTGACTGCAGCGGCAGCGGCTCTAGCTCTGGTTCTGGCAGCGGCAACGGCAACTCGGGCTCCGGCTCCACCGGCACTCCCATCATTGTGCCCGCCCCTGTCGTGCCTGCTCCCGCTCCCATCACTGTGCCCGCTCCGGTTGCCCCCGCTCCGGTGATTGTGCCTGCTCCTGTTGCACCCGCCCCTGGTCCCATTATTGTCGGCTCTGGCTCTGGCTCTGGTTCTGTTGGCTGCGGCCGTGTTGGCGGTGCCTACCCTGTGCCTGCGCCCGGCCCTGCCCCTTACTACGTTGTCCCCGGCTCGTACGCCTCTGGCGCCCCTTGCAACACCTGTAACGGTCCCAGCCCCTGCGAGTGCATTGCTGGCAAGCTCAAGGCTCTCAAGAACCTCTGCCCCGGCAAGCTCCTGTGCGGCGGCTGCAACCAGTGCTGCAAGTAAGAGCTCTACAGGCTCCAAGCACTAAGCGATTTATTAGATTAGCATAAGTAACTAATAGTCCATCCTACTATAAACACTCTCCTCCTTGACCGGCTCTGACTTTGACTTGAGGGGGAATAAATCATCTTCGACATCCATCTTGGAGCCCTTGTTCCTGTCTCTCCTGTTCTTCTTTGACTTTTTGCTGATACCGCCGCCCTTGACAAGATGGGGAAACAGGTCGTCCTCCTGTTTTGCGCCTCCTTTGCCCTTGAGGTGAGGGAAAAGATCGTCCTCAGCGCCGCCAGACAGATGGGGGAAAAGATCACCTGTTCTTTTGGAAATGTTGCTGCGGTCAATTATATCGGATTTGCGACCGTATTTCATCGGTGCTGAACGGTCGGTACCGAACCTGACGCGGTCAAACTTCCTCGAGGGCGCGCCGTGGTTGAGGTAGTATGCACTCTTTTCGCGGGACCCTGCGGCCTTTTTGTCGGCCGTCGTGGCGTATCTGAGTTGGAAATTACACGAGAGCCCTGGGTGCGGCTTGGAAGTGCGAATTGTCAGGTCCTCGAGCTCCGCTGGCGTGTCGGGGTCCTGCAGCGCTGTGAGAGCTTCAGCGGCGATCTCAGGCGTGTCAAAAACAAGTTTGAGGCTGCTGTCGTTCACCCATTCAATAGCAAACTGTGCCGGCGTGTATTTAGCCACGAATCTCTCGACATCTTTTTGCTTCAGCTGATCGATGCCTCCGAGGAAGACGGCCTCTTTGCGCACCTCTCCAGCTTCTTGCTGGGGCTCTTCGGGTAGGCTGTCCTCCATTTTAATGTCAGCCTCGTCCTCTTGGACCTCTGGTTTGGGTGCTATCGCGTCGATATCCATGTGTGGCGGGTAGTGTGGCAAGAGATCAAATGAGCTCGAGCGAAATGGGCGAGAACGCGATATAGTTTACAGATAAATTGGAGTTTGTAGCTAAGAGTTGAGTGTTGGTTTTGCTCTATCTTTCCCAAGTAACCCTTGCTAGGGCATGGCTATATTAGCGATTGTGGATACTACAATACCCAATTGAAACGTGCATGTCAACAAGGATCAACACAAAGTGGGAAGAGCTCATGGTAGTGAAAACAACAATCTTCGGGAAAGCTTAGAGTTTGCTTGAACCAGCTTTAAAAATTCCGGGAAATTTTTCTGCACGGACTAGCTAGTTATTAAATGTTTCTCACACACTTGCGGCCCGTCTCATTTAACCCTTACAAACATGGGGTGGGTCATGAAGCACGAGCCTGCGCCCGAGGAAAACGTCTATGAAAAGTACAGACCGCAGCCCGAACTCAAGCGTCTGCCCACCCAGGCCGACTTAGACAAGGTAGAGGCTGCGATGGTGGCCCTGGCGAAATCGGCCGAAACTCTTATCCTCAAAAGCCCCCTGTTGCACCATTTGGACCTCGGGCTACTTTCGAAGGATCACCCCGAGGAACCGGTGCGCAAACTGCTTGCAAAGCCGAGAATTGACCTTGCCCAGAAAATCATCCGAGGGTTTTGGAAGAATAAGTTGCCTCTGTACCAGGACGTTTTGCGCACGCGATTTCCGACCATCAACAACATTACTCTGAGTGAGTTCTCGCACGAGCCTGTAAACTCGGGCTCCTCAGACTGGCCGCCTCCCCTACCCTTAATTACCGACAAGGAGCTCGAGAGCCGTGTCTTTACCCACTCGAGTGTCTTCAAGCTGCAATCACATGTGTCCAAGCTCGAATCCACTATGCGCAACAACGAGCGGCTCGAGTTTTTGGGCGACTCAGTGCTCGAGCGAGCGGTGTGCGACATGCTGTTCAAGCGGTTCCCCAACGACACAGAGGGTCAGTTGACCGAAAAGAAGATCAAGATGGTGCGTAACCTCAAGTTGGACGAGTTTGCCATCATATACCAGCTCGAGAAACGGTTCTACGCACAGCTACCCGACGACGAAGTGGACAAGATCAGGAGCCGCAAGCACAAGATCTTTGCCGACCTTTTTGAGGCCTACATTGGTGGTGTTTATGAAAATAAGGGCTATGCTGTCTGTGAAAAATGGCTGTGTGACCTGTATAGGCCCATGCTTGAAACGCTTGTGACGAAAAAGACCGCCAAGCAGGCCTTGGTCCAAAAGGAAACTCAGAACCAGGCCAAGGCCACCCTCTACAAGAAAATTGGTACCGCGCAGCGTCGTATCGAGTATCGTGAGATGAATGACACCACCCCTTTTACAATTGACTGTCTTATCGATGGTATTTATCTTGGTACCGGCTCTGGCTCGACCAAGAAGGAAGCAGGCAACAACGCGGCGCTGGATGCGCTGTCTAAAACCGCCCTTATCGAGGAGCAGGCAAATATCCGTGCCGAAATGCCCCGCACAGCACCTTCTACGAGCGGCATGGCGAGTCCATAGAGGGCGGCACAGGGACGACCCCTGCTCTGAGCAGGCTGTGGGCTGGCTAGGCGCGATTTAAAAGGCGATTTAGGTCGCCAGCACTCTATTTATATACAGTCTAGACAAACTGTAGTTTCTCTGGGCACACAACACAATCGGCACACGAGGTGGCCACACGATGCACAAACCCAGCACCCTGCAGGATCGATGCTGTCTCCGCAGCTGTCACATGGGATTAGGCTGGGGGCTTGGGAGGACTTTTGTGGTGAAGGCACTGTAATTAGCTTAAAAGTGGTTTTGTCGATAACTGTTTGAACCTCGCTAGCGGTTTTCTTGGCCGTTGAATGTGGCTGGGCGGCGGTGTCCTGCGGGTCAAGACCACGTGACCTTTTCATTGGAATGCAGGGGCAATAAGGGTGAGGGGGGCTTAGGGGTTTGCTCCGTCCTTACACTACAGGTAAGTTTGCACGAGGGGAGGAAGGGAGCGAGCACTGCGGCAGGAGTTTGGAGAATGTCTGGCCAATTTACGTAAATTGGACTTATGGAAGCAGCCATCACTAAGCCTCACATAATCCTGGCAGGCCTGATTCAGCCTTTCGAGGACCTGAATTCAAGCTCGGAGGTGTCAGCGAGGGGGTCTTGGTGATGCTGACTAAATTGAGTTTGTGGCTGGGTAGGTGGCAAATCCAAAAAAGATTTTTTGCATGAGCCCTTACCCTGTACAACCCTTGCCCACATTCTGCATTCCCGGCCGTAGCTCCAAGGATTTATAATCCCTGCTTAGTGACCGTTCACCCCCCTCCCACCTTGACGCGACGCGAAACTAACCCCAGAGGAAATTACAAATGGAGAATAGCGCATACGCCCACTGGAACCCTTCTGACGACCACCAAAAGTTGCCAGATAATCAAATTGATCCTAGTTTCCAAACTAGCGACTACGCTGCTGCCGAGGCTGTCGCGGTCGCCGCGCACCACGACCACTCGATGTCGTTGCCCCCGGTTACCGAGCCCATGGCGCCTCGCAGCCGCCGCCCCTTGAGCCAGTCCAAGCGTGCGCAGCAGAACCGTGCCGCTCAGCGCGCGTTCCGCCAGCGTAAGGAGCTTTACATCAAGGACCTCGAGTCCAAGGTCCAGGAGCTCAAGTCGGTTAAGGAAACTATGGAGGCTCTTCGTGCTGAGAACCAAGAGCTTAGAGACTACATTTTGGCTCTCCAGTCGCGCTGGATCAATCAGCCCGGTGGAGTACCCACTCCCCCTGCCGTATACGCTCGCAGAGGTGTAGACGAGGTCGATGGTGTCCACTACGACGGCAAGGAAGAGGACAAATAATTATGTAATTTATCTCCAATTTAATTCACAACGCGACCCCGACCTCTGGAACTGGGGAGGCAGATGGGATTTGAAAGCGGGTTGATATCCGATTCAGAGGACGAGCCCCTGGCCTTGGCCGGTCTAGGTGGCCTGGAGCTTTCGGCAGTGCCCGCGCCTGAGCCCAAGGAGCCTCTGCTCGTGAGCCTGCTCGAGCCAGACTCGCGGGACGCGTCCGAGTCGCAGCCTGAGCAGCCGGAGGTGGAGCAGCTTCACAGCTCTCAAGGGCACAGTTTGCCTACACAACTACCTACACAACCTCCAACACAGCCTCCATCACCATTACACGAGTCAATACAGCCGACTGGCGCGTTTGAGCCCGACTCGGTCGAGGAGCCCTTGCCCCTACAGTTAGCGCCCAAACGGCCAACTCCAGCCGAGCCCGAGTCCGAGACTGCGGTTATCTATTTTCCCTCGAGCCCTGATCCCGTTTACTCGCCAGTGGGCCCGGATCAAGGGCTAGATTTGCGAAATATTTTGGCTGAGCCCGAGCCGGTGGAGCCGCTACAAGTACCCGAGCCACAGCCGGAGGTCTCGCCACCTGAGACTCCGGAGCTGATTCGTGAGGTCATTTTGGCACCAGCCCTCGACCCAGCGCCACAACAGGCTTTGCCAGCCACGCCTTGGGACACCCAGCACCCTCGCAGCCTGCGCAAGCGCACCAGGAACCAGCTGCGTCCATACACCTACGACCGCCAGCAGTATGGCCAAATTACGAACCAGCAAAGCAGCTCACAGCAGTCAATGGGTGGTCGTCTAGACGTTATGCTTCAAAGTTCGCCTCAAGAGTACAACTACAACCCCAGTAGCCCCCACGACGACTCGATCCCCACCCCGAGCACGAGCTCGCAGCCGGCGCCCACAACTACGAGCGGCATCGATGAGAGCAGCTCGCTGCACGACCCGGTGCGCGACTCGCTGGCATACGCGCCAGTCGACCGGCACCGACACCGTGCCATTGAGTCGAGCGATGTGGAGGCTTCGAGCGACTCTGAGGCCAGTTTGAGCGATGTGAGCGTCGAGGACGATTTTGACGAAATGGTGACCCAGACCAGAGTGGTGGTGGACTTGACGAGCGAGTCGCGCGACCTTACCGATTTCATGCGCGTGGCCACCAAGTCGTACAAGCGCAATGGTGAGCGCCGCCAGCCGGTGAAGAAGTACATTCGGTACCACGAAAATGTGCGGGCCAATGCCCGTGTTCAGCGTCAGCGACGCCGGGCTCAGAGCCGCCAGGCTCAGCGGGCACCTCCGGCTCAGCGCCAAGCACAGCGCCCAGCGCCCAGCCGCCCAGCGCGCCAGACTCTGCTCAATTTTCCTGTAGAGCGTAGGCGTTCTGCTAGTGAAGGCATGTCTCAGGCGAGCGCTGCCAGTGTTGCTCGCACCAGCTTTGCCCGCCGCCCTGCCAGCGCGGCTGCTTCTGCCCACACGGCCTCCACTGCTCGCGAGACTACACAACGTGCGCCCCGTAGCCAAGCGGTGCCACGAGAGCGCTCTGGCAAGGGCCAGCAGGGCCAGCCCCTCAAGCGTACAAGAGACGCAGCGGCGCGGCTGCTCAATGTCACTGTCACATCTAACCGCAAGCGGCGTAGAATGGCACCGCCCCCTCCAGCAGCTGTTTATTATGCGCCAATTATCCAAGAAGAGGATGGCTCGTACTACCAGTTCCAGCGCCCGCAGACGTCGCACGCCGAGATCCAGTTGTCGCAGCTCTCTGTGCCTCGGGCGGCGCCTGCCCAGACTGATCCCTCGCACCTTTTTTTCGAGCTGAGCCCGCCATCACAGCACCTCAGCTTTTCAAAGACTACATTTGCTGGCTCAAACTCCCTCACGTTGCTAGACTCGCCCGAGCCCTGGAACGGCATCAACGAGCACCCGCCAATTTTGGAGGTCTCCACCAGGCAGCAGATCGATGAAGCGCTCGAGTTGTATACCGCCTACATGCTGGACTCGTCGATTCAGCAGGAGACGTTCGAGGCCATCTACACCTATTTGTTCCAGCTGGGCACCGAGCTCTTGCGCCAAGACACTTTGGTCGAGGAGTCCACGCGCGAGTCCATTTTGACAAAATGCATAGGGACTCTCAAGAGGCTTGTGGAGCAGTTTGACGGGTCAGCGCTCGTGGCCAAGGCGCGGTTCGCCTTTGTTTTGTTTGCCCTGAGTGTGGGCTACAGCACGAGCCAGCTGCTGCTCAACACCCAGCCAAAGTACAGCCAGCTACAGCATTTGACAATGCAGTTTCTGATGAACAACATCGGTGCAGTGCTAACGGCCATCAAGACAGCTGAGGGCCCCCAGCTTGGCCGCGAGGCGGTAGCTTTTGAGCTGGCCATGGTGATGTTGAAGCTCGACGTGCTGCATTCGCAGCTACTGATTCTCGACGGGGGTATTGAGATGCACTGGCAGCTAGTGTTTTTGGACGCTTATCTCAAGCGGCTTGTGCGGTACAGCGCGGGTGGCTGGGAGCATGTGCGCAGGCTCATTAGCCCCGACAACCTTGCCAAGAGTAATCTGTACAGCGTCTTGGACAGGTGTTTGACGCTATTGCGTGAGTGGCAATGGCCTGTAGTGCGCGAAATTCCCGCCCTCTTCTTTGACTACATCGCCCGCGTCACCAAGTACGCCGACCCGAATTTGGAGGTGCTCGAGATCCCAGAGTTTATTGCCAGCAGACCATTCACAGCTCGCCGTCATGCCACTGCATTTGACTCGTTTTTGGAGCTGTTGGGGTACACGTTTGCCCGCTTGCCTGCTGGCTCTGAGGCCACGATTTTGAGACACCGCGTGACGCCAATGACAGCTGTGAGCGTCGAGAGCGGCGCCAACCCCACTCTTGAGGTGCTGAGCGGCTTGTCGCAGCGCCATGCCATTATGCTGGTTCTTATGCGCATGTGCCCTTCTGGATCAAGGCCATCGGTCGACCAGGCGCTGAGCATTTCAAGGCGAGACAACACTCATCTGGCCCTAACCATGAAAGCGCTCACTGCATGGTCGCTTCTGATTGAGATTGTTGACTCGGAGGCCGAGCAAAGAGCCTGCGGCAAGTGGTTGAGCCAGCTGCTCGAAGGGTGCCTCGAGAGTTTGAGCACTAGCGACCCCCAGTCCACGTATTTCGGGCAGCTACAGCGCGTTTTTATTGAGCTACACAAGATTCTGCTACGGTCACCACACGCGTCGCGTTATTACTCTGGCCTCGAGATCAAGCCCCTCGATCACAACGCTAGCGAGGCGCTCAAGGCGGTGATTTGGCGCACTGTACAGCAGCTACCGCCTCAAGCTTTGAGAGCCGCATTTCCAATTATTGCAAGCTACTTTGAGCGGAACGCAGAGCCTATGCACATTTACGTCCAGGTCATGGCTCGCCTCGGGGCAGTCAGTCTCGAGTGGCCCCACTCGAGCACTCGTGCCGAGTTTTTGGTGGCTATGCTGCGGGCTCAAAGAATACCGCTGGCAACAGTAGCTGCCAAAGCACTCGAGTATCTTGCAAAAGCAAGTTGGGACGCCCAGGACGTGCAGTTTCTCGAGCTGGTCAAGGCCAAGTACAACCTCATTGGCGACCGAGTTGAGCAGGTGCAGGCCCTTGTTGAGACCGAGGCCCTCGCGGACCTGGTGCTCAAGCATTGCAAAGACAATTGGGTCAACCGCGACATGGATAATTATGAGAAAATGGCCTACTCGAGTTTTATGGCCAGCGTACGCACCACATGCTTCAACAAGTACCCTCGATTGGCAAACGAGCACTCGTGGTTTGTGCCAGCAACCGAGCAGTCCAAAAACACTGTGCGCGACTACATTTTGACTCAGCAGGCAGCGACTTTGCAGTACTTTTTAAGCCACAAGGTCCGCATCGCGATTAACGACCGTGACATGGACGGCCTGGTCATTGAGCTCGTGGGCTGTGTAGCGCTCGATGATTCGTACCTCACGCTCCAGGCCTTTGATATGATTGTCAACAAGACGTTCAGCTTTTGGGTGTGGACGGGCATCGCTAAGCCCCGCATGCACAATCTGATTCCGGTGCTGGTGGAGGCCGCTATCAACACTATCAACCTCAGCGATTGCCTTGACTATGACCCCAGACCATTCGTCCAGAGTTTGATCCAGTACACCCAGGTTTACTTGAGCCGCGGCCCGCCCTACGATTGGACCCCCATCACCCAGTTTTTGAGATTATGCGGCCACTGCGTACGACAGCTGTATGTGCGTGGTTCCCATGAATGGGACTTGGAGCTGGCTCAGCTCGAGGAGCTACTCAAGGATATTGACTCTGGTACCCATGTCGCCCGCCCCAGCATTCTTCGCAGCTTCGAGGGTGAGGCAGCGGCCATAGACGACTTTTTGAGTCTCGATATTCCTGCATGGCGCAACGAGGTGCCGCTGCTCGAGCAGTGCAGCCGCCTCAAGGGTTCTCTGCTAGCCTTCAAGGACACTGAGCTGCTACTGTAACTCTAGTCTATTATTTATTTCTATTTATTACTGCATACTACACCACGAGCTTGGCTTGCCGTTAATCTTGATGTGCTGCTTGCCGGCCGGATGCTTCCAGTAAAGGACCTGGTCTCTGATCTCATAGATGCCGCTCGACACATGGATGTGGGGGTGGCTAAAGTGTACGTCAGGCACAAAAATTTGGGTTTGGACCTCGTCAGTACACTCGTTGGCCACAATGTGAATCTTGTAGCTCTCGCGGCTCAGGTCAAAGTGGTTGGAGGTGACACGGCCATTAACGGCAATGGGCCCCGGGCGAATGTAGGCCGCTTGAGCACGAGGGCCGTCTTGACCCAAGAAGCTGAAATCCTCCTGGTTCCAATTGTCGCCAAGCTCGTACGAATTTTGGGTACTGTAGCACCAATAAGTGAAATGCATGAGGTTGTGCTCGAGCGCAGAGGCGGTGGCATCCAGAGCCTTGATTTGCGCCGTGTAATCATTGTTCACAAAGCTCTCCTTTTGGTTCATATCCATGGGTACTCCGGTCTCAGACATGAGGCACGGCACGTGCTCACCAAACGCCTCGCGGCCCTCTTCGACCATGATTTTGAGCTGGCCAGCAATACCGCTGCGGATGCCATTTTCACCAATTCGAATGGCAAATAACGGCAGCTTGTAACGACCTCTCAAGAACCCGAGCGAGTCCACATTCCATAGGGTGCTCCAGCGCTTGAGCATTAGGGTGAGGCCATCGTAGAAATGAGGGGCATACATAACGTAGTCGTCCATCAATGACGTGCCTTTGAGTTTAGGCGGCGGGAACAAGCATGGAGGCTGGCACAGCAACCAAACCTGAGGCGGCAGCTCTGCGCGCAGCAGCTCAAAGTGGGCCATCCAATATGGCACAAAGTACTCGTTCACAGCAAACTTTTCATTTACTTCATTTTCCTGTTTGCCATCTCCAAAGTAGTATGGGTCGAGCAGCGTGTTTGTCTTATCATCCCAGACCCCGTGCAACGCCCAGATGCAGCGCCCGAGCTGCCACTCTGGATCGCGGGTCCAGCCGTAATGCTTGTCAAACTCTGAGGTTATGAGCCACGCCTTGGCGCCCTTGGGATCAAAGGTGGCCATGCCATTATATTTTGGCCCGAGAGATCCAAATAAATAAGTCTCGAGCGACTGCTTAACGCCAGACCCCAATAGCATGGATTGAAAGCCTGTAGGGGTGGAGCCCAGTCTCAAGTTTTGATTTTTGGGGATCTTGGAGATATTGCCAAACCCGAGTAGGCCCATGTTTGGCTCGTTCATGTTCTCAATGCCAAAGACCTGGCCAAACAGCCCTGCCTTCTCGACCGCCTTGTAGAGTTCTAGACAGGCGTTGAGAAAGTGCTGCTGCAGGTAGCGCTGAATGTTCATGCCATTGATGCGACATTTTGGCGCTAGACGCTCGCCGCCAAAGAACAGGGCAAAGATGGTCAAGCAGGCCAGCCGATAATAGTTTGTTGGCCAGAGCATTTTGGGTAACAGGTGCGGTTCCTGTTGAATATTTTGGATAATAGCTGCACGCGTAACATCAAAGTTACGCGGGTCCATGCCGCAAGCGTAATATGTCCAGAGAGGCGCGCCGCTACCGCCGCTGAAGCGCCCCCAAACGTCTTGATGGGGATCTAAAAAGATGTAAAGCTTGTGTCGGCAGGCAATTTCGAGGATATTTACTGTAAAGTCGATAAACTCGCGGTCATAAATACCAGGACCTTTGTGCTCGATCGCCTCCCAAGTGAAGAGATAACGAATTGTATTGAATCCCCAGTCCCTGATCCGCTCGAAATGAGCGTCGGCGTCCTCGATAGCAAATGGCCGACCGACAAAGTTGGCGTTATCACCGTCCCAAAAGTCGTGGCTACTGTTGAACGTGGTAAAATTTAGAGGCATTTTTGCCATGCCATCGAGATTAACGCCCCTAAGGGTGATGCTGCGACCGTCGCCGTCTACAATGCCATTTGAAAATTGCAGCAGCATGGACTGGATGCGGTGCTATATGAGAGTGTATTAGACAAGCACGCCTATATAGCGTGTCGTAGGGTATTTTGCGTGCAGGGGCTGCCATTGCACGATGAATTCGTCGGCAACGCGAAGTAGGAGCTTACCGGTCAAACTTAGCGATTCGACACGGGCAAAGCTCTCGACGTAAATAATCTTGCCCTGCTTGACGAGTCCCACAAGGGCAAGGGTTTTCATTGCCACGACGAGCATGACGCAGGTGCCCGGACCATTGCATAGCATCAGGCTAGGGCGAACCCGCCAAACAATCAAAAAGGACTCTATGAGCGAACCTAGTGCACCTCCCACAGCACGCCAAAGGGGCTGCCCCACATGGCGAGCGCGAGGCACTGCATAAGCTGGCGGCGCCACATCTAGGGTGGCGGCCGCGCGGCTCAAGCTAAACTCGTCGCCGGCCGAGTAGACGAGGTGGAGCTGCTGGCCACGCAGGTCGAGGTTTTGGAGAATGCGAAGCATTTCGCCTGTATGACCACCAGAACCAAGGAATACAAGCGTGTTGGCCTTGGGCTGCCTGCGCAACAGCCATATCAAGAGCGCGACGGCCGCCACGAGCGCCACCAGGTACAGCATTAGGCAAGCCATATCCCAAAGTTCCCAAAAGCACATGAGTGAACCCGAGGCTGCGCAGGCCGCAGAGACGGTTAAGGCACAGCAAACGCCACAAACCGAGGTCCCGACACCTCAGGAACTCAAGACAGAGCCCAGTGTCCCGGCTGAACCTTCTGAACCCGCACAAACACGTCAGACGTCCGAGGGCACGTCCGAGATCAAATCGGCTGAGACGCAAGTAAATGAGTCACAAATAGCGAGTTCTGAGCAAAAGGACCCGGTTGCGGCTGCTGAGCCCGAGCCCAAAGCTCCTGTTGAGACGCAGCAAGCCACAGAGACTGCTGGGCCGCAGACCTCAGCAGAGCTCCCTACACAAGCTGAAAAGGCGCCGCTAGAGACACAAGAGCCATCGTCAGAGCTTCCATCACAGCCCACAGAGGCTAGCGAGCCCGCAAACACACAGCAGCCCGAGCAAAAGGAGCCTCAACCCGAGGCAAAGGGCGATGCGCAGGCCAACGGAGAGATGTCTGGGGAGACCAAGCAGGAAGCAGATGAGTTGAAGGCAACCGAGGAGTCGAAGTCTGAGGTGCCTGCAGTCCCTGCACAATCTGAGACAGCAGCTGAGACTGCCCCAGACGCCCCCACAGAGACCCCCGCAGAGTCGAAGGAGGCGAGCGAAAGAGAGGCTGCGGATGGAGATGTCTCTATGCGTGATGGTTCTGAGGCTGAAGCCGACGCTGAGGGTGAGGAACCCCCTCAAAAGAAGCTCAAAATCGACAGTTCTCAAGTGCTTGCCAGCGTTGAGCACTTTGCTGATTTTGTGTCTGGGGTGGTTGTTTACCGTGTGCACGAGGAGCCGCTCGCGAATGTCAATGAAGACCACCTCAATTCCACCATCTGGGTGCGAATTGCTCGCTGCCACGTGAGTCGCAACAACCCCAATGTGGTTCGCCGCAAGCTGTGGGGTACAGAGGTTTACACCGATGATAGTGATATTGTTGCTGCTCTTTACCACTGCAACCTTGTGGAAGAAGGTGAGAGCGACCTGATGGTTTCTGTAAAGCTGCTTCCGCGCCTCCTCAAGTACCAGGGGTGCTTCCTCAATGATGTCAACTCGCGCAGCTGGGATCGCCACCACGATGGTATCAGTTACAAAATTGTCGATGTTAAGCCTCTTCCTCGGGGCAGCGCCGAATATCCGGCGAGCGAGCGGCTTGCGCGCGTCCAGCAGTGGGAAAAGGAGTATGCCCAGCAAAAGAGCCTCAGGGCAACCCTAAACTTTTAGATAGCGCTATGTACAGTAGAATAAATGAATACGAATTTCATGAGTGACCATCTATTTTTGAAGAATATGGGGTGATAAACGAAGGGGCTCAGCGGAACCCCTCAGCGTTCCTGTCTTGGCAAGACCCTGCATGCAGCTGATGTGTTGCCGCAGCCTAACCTCGGGGCACTTGGCGGCGGTGGGAGCATCAACTCCTTTGTCATGCCATACCTCACCCCCACTCGAAGCAGCGCTACTGCCACGAGCGAGAAGCAACGAAAAAGCGGCTTTTTCGGTGCCGTCAAGTCTATTTTTACTGGAAAGGACAGCAAACGAACCGCCCCTTCACGGCGGCTATCAATTCTCTCGCTAGGTGGCGATAGCGTTGGCGACTCTGAGGCCGAGAAAGCGCTGCAAAAGCGGCGCGAAAATTGTCTGGCAATCAGAACTGCCAAAACAGAACCAATTGAGGTGCAGCGTCTCCTGATTGACTGTGAGTTTTGCAACCCGCAGCCCAAGTTTGGCCGTGACGTGGACATCAACACGCCTCAATTCACCGCGGAGGACGTGCTGCCCGGCTCGGAGATTTGTGAGCTCGCAAAACATGAGCCAGAGACTCAGTGGAACGCTGGCTTGCGCGAATGGCTCGATATTCGCGAGTGGTGGAACACCCCGACCGCCTACGCCGTTCCAGCGCATCACTCGCTCGAGGCGGTCTCAAGTGAAAAGTATTTTGTGATTTACGATAAGTTTGTGCGGCGAACTCGCGTACCAAAGGCCCCAATCAACCTGGATGACGCGGTCAAGATCCTCAAGGCTGGCTGGGTTGGCGAGGGCACGTGGCCGGCCAAAGTGGACCCTGACGATGTTTGGAGCGATGAAGAAGTCGAGGTGCAGGCTCCTGCCGTGGCCAAGGACTCTGAAGCGGCCAATGACACTGGACTTGAGGACGACCGTATCGTGAAATTTAGCACCACCCCGCACCCGCGCGAGGGCCAGGGGGGTCTCAGGCGTATTGAGCGTACTCAAAGTAACGCTTCGAGCAATTCTGGGCTTGATCTGATCCCTACGCGCAGTGCCGTATCGTCACTGATTAGCGTCACCGACACTGAGGATGAGTAGTTATTTATTAGTTGAATAGACTAGCTGAGCAAGAAAGAAGTTTAACAGTTAATTTGTATTTCGGTTGCACCAGCTCACGGGGGCTGGTATATCTGGTCGAGTGGGCCCCCGCCTCCGGCTGACAAAGAGTGGGTCCTCGCGCCGCGCGTGGGCGCAAAGCAAGCAAGGGGTTTTTTAAATTTGGAGAACAAGTGTTGCAAAAATGTTTGTATTGGCGATTATGTCTGATTTAGATTGTGGGACCGGCAACGAGGGGTTGGGGCGCTGAGCCCCCGCATAACACCCCCCGTCACCCTCCCCTTATTGGACCCGCACTTGCAGAGCAGCTGCATCATCAGTCACCTCATGTACGCCGCCTCGCCTCAGCAAGAGCCGGCTGTAGCCGTGGCATCCGCGGCAAGTGCGGCACCTGCGCCGGCCTCGCCAGAGGGCCCACAGGCCACGGCAGGCCCACAGGCTGTGCCTGCACCGTCTGCGCCGCAGGGTGACGCGGCCGCAGGGGGCGCCGCTCTGCAGACGCCAGAAAAGACGCCTAGCGTGCCATCACCGTCAGTTTCCGGCCAATACGCACCTCAAACCGAGCCCAAACCCGAAGGAGCCGCGCCAGCCGCCCCCAGCGACCAGCCAGAGGCGTCCCCTGCCCAGGGCGAACCCCAACCCCAGGCCCCACCTAACACGTCCCCCACAACTCAAGTGCAGTCTCAGGCCGTAGTTACAGTGCAACAACAGCCCCCCAATCAATCGCCGCACCCTGCGAACCCCACGCCGCCGCCTCAGGGCGTCCCTCAGGGAACCCCTCAGGCAACCCCTCAAATGCCTCAAGGGATGCCCCAAGGAATGCCTCAGGGGATGCCTCCGGGTACTCCCCAAGGAATGCACCAAGGGATGTCTCAGGGGATGCCGATGACCCCCATGCAGATGCCTCCGCACATGCAGCCCCAGATGATGCAAATGGTCCAAATGAATGGCCAAATGTACGCGGTGATGGGATACCCTCAGCAGCAGTATGTTCAGCAACCCCAGATGCCCATGATGATGCCCATGCATCCTCAACAAATGCAGCAAATGCAGCAAATGATGCCCGGGCAGCCGCAGATGATGCCGATGCATTTCCCGCAGATGATGCCCCAAATGCCTCAGATGCCCATGGGCAACATGCAGATGCCTCAAATGAGTAGCCCCATGGGCCCTCAAATGCACTCTATGCCGCACATGGCCCAGGCTCCGCAGCAGGCTCCGCAGCAGGCCCAGCCGGCTCAGCTTCAGCATCCTCGCGTGCCTATTCTCCATGCCCAGCCGCAATCTCAAGCTCAGGCCAAGCAGCCGCTGCCGCCAGTCAAGCGGTCGCCTCAACCTTCGGCTATGCCGCAGCCGGTGGCTCCTGTTGTCCAGCCTGGCGCCGCTGGCGGTGCTCCGGCTTCGATTCAGCCCCCTGCCGCCGTCAAGAGCGAGATCCCTCAGCCGGTTATCCCTCAACCCGTACAGCCGTTGGGCGACTCGAGCAGCCAAGGCGACCTCAACAAGCGCAGGCGTGAGGTGCCTAAGGTGTTGTTTGTGCCTCACGGTACCAAGGGCGAGGATGGCGAACCCCAAGAGCCCGAGGAGGAGCCTGCTGGCGAGGACTCGGATAGCGATTTTGACGAGTCGCCGCGGCCCAAAGAGCAGACTCTCAAGCGGTTCCGGCCTCCCAAGCCCAAGGAACAGGAGTGGCCCAACAAGGCCGCCTGGCCGCCGGCCGAGTCGCTCGACGCGAGCGAGAAGCACGTCCTCGACACCCTGATTACCGAGTCTCCACGCTACACAATTAATGGCTTTGAGTGCCCCCAGTGCGACAAGGTGTTCAAGTTCCGCAAACACTGCCGCCGGCACATGGTCAACCACACCACTGCCCGGCCGTACCAGTGCCCTCACTGCCGCAACACGTATCACCGCAAGGACACATGTCAGAGGCACGTCTTCAACTGCAAACGCCGGCCCATTGGCGTGCCCGCAGGTCCTGGCGTGCCTCGCCGCGTCGAGGTGGTCATGGCCGATATCGGCGCCCAATTGAACGCCGACTCGCACTTTAAGGAAGAGGACGATGTGGAAGACAGCCAAGTGGCTGAAAACGACGCCGATGATGAGCAGGCCGAGCAGGCCGACGTTAACGACGAGGATGTTGAGGACGAGGATGTGGTTGACGAGAGTGCGCTTGCTGGAACTAAGAACGAGCCCGAGTTTGAGACGTCTCCTGCCGACGCCGAAGTTGAGGGCTCTCAAGAAGGAGCCCAAGAGGGCGAGTCCGAGTCTGTTGGCATACCCTCAAGAGAATACTCTGAGCCGCTCGAAGAGGTTGACGAGTTTATCACCGAGTCCGCCAACAAAAGAGCCCGCCCCGAGTCGAGTGAGGAGCCCAGTGAGGATCTCAATGAGCCAGTTTCGCCTGACGCTGAGGCCGCACCCGCCTCCGTTGTGCCACTCGCGGCATCTGCGCCTGCTGCATCATAAACACTTGAATAAATAAATTATAAAATTACACAACATTTGCTATCGCTCTTGGGTGCCTGATTGTGCGACGGTCTTGAGGAGCTCGACGGAGCCTCCGCCTCTGCCGCAGCCTTGGCTTCGGCCTCTTGCCTCGTGGGGTACGAGGGATAGGTGATGTCGCGGGTTGAGCGTTTGGTATTAAGTTTCTTGGGTTGTTGGGTGCTTCCTTTTGATCCCAGGCGCGAGCTGTTGGGCTTGAGCACCGCCTTGATGGCAAGCTTCACCGGCTCATCCACGCACTCGCCGTTCTTGGCCGAAGTTTCGATGAATGCGTAGGCTCCCTTGGAAATAGCAATTTCCTCGCCGAATTCGCGCGTAATGCTTCGACTGGGACTGTCGCTCTTGCACCCAACGAGTATGTAGGGAGCCCCGGGACAATAGGTCTGTATCTCGGGCACCCATTTCTCAAACGCATTTTCAAGCGAGATGGGATCGTCCACAGAGTAACACACGAGGCAAACATCAGTTTCAGGGTATGAAAGTGCCCTTAAGCGGTCGTACTCCTCCTGGCCAGCAGTGTCCCACATTGCTACTTCAATGAGCTTGCTATCCTTTTTGAACGTTTTGGTATAATTTTCAAACACTGTGGGCACGTACTGGTCGCTGAAATTGCCATTAAGGTAGCGGATCAGCAGCGATGTCTTGCCTGTACCTCCATCTCCCACCGTGACGAGCTTCATTCGCATCGAGGGCAATCGACGTGATTGCTGGTCTGAGGCTGCGGGAACCGCGGTCAGACTTACGCTCGAGTCTATGGCCAACATGGATTTGCGCTTTTGGCTCGTTCTGAGATCCATGACAAAAGGGGGTAAAAGGTGAAGGGTAAACAGTTTGTAAACACATACCAAAAACTAGTTCCTCCATGTACCCCACCAGACTCTGAAACAAAAAAAGTCGCCACTGGCGCAATTCTCAAACACATGCAATTGCCCTTGGACCTCAGGCCTAGACCAGCAAGCCCCCCATTTATTGCCTGCACGCTATCGGGGACTCTGCCTCTGCCATTAATCATAAAAATGCCAGACGCTGGGGTCATGCACAAGGACCACTATAGGACCAAAATGACCGCGCACAGGTTCCAAATGCGGTCATTGCTGCTCAAAACTATCAGAGCAGAGACTGATTTGCTCGCCGATTTCCAGCAACGCGTCCGTACGCCTCTGCTGGACCAATATTTCGCCCTCACGGCAAATCTCGGCACACACCTCTTTTACATGGTTTTCCTGCCGCTTATATTTTGGATGGGCAACCCCAAACTGGGCTACGACTTTGTTTGGGGGCTCGGCATTGGCGTTGCGTTCACAGGGGTGGTCAAGGATTGGCTCTGTCTACCACGGCCTCTCAGTCCACCCGTGCACCGCATCTCTATGAGCGGTTCAGCGGTCCTCGAGTACGGCTTTCCGTCCACTCATAGCTGCAACGCGTTGACGATCGCTCTGGTGCTGCTCGAGCACTTTGGCCTGGGGTACCTTCTGCCGATCGCGTTTCTCGTGGTCACCATCGTTGCTGGCAGGCTGTACAGTGGTATGCACGGCTTTTTGGATGTAGGACTCGGCTCTGCATTGGGCGTCTTGGTCTACATCTTCCGTATTTCCGTTCGCGACTTTGTCGACCACAGCTTTGCAGCAGCCTTTTTGACGTCGTCTGTTGCAGCCTTTTTTTTCATGACAACATTCATCACAGTCCACCCGCAACCGGTAGATGATTGCCCGTGCTTTGACGATACCGTGGCGTTCCTCAGCGTCCTGTTTGGCGTCGAGGTGTTTGCTGGCTCCTACTACCAGTACATGGGCGGTGCCACCAATGCCCCACCCAATGCCCTCTTCTTGATGCTGCGGTTTGTCTTGGGCGTCGCAGTTATTGTTGTATGGCGCATTGTTGCCAAAAAGACCATGCTCACCATCCTGCCGCCCATCCTGCGTCGCTTGCAGAAAATCGGGTTGGTGCTGCCCCGCAAGTACTACACGCTTGCCTCGCAGTATGATACACCCAAAGATGTGCCAGGTGAGACCGTGATCGACTCGCCAAAGCAATTTAGAGAGACCATGTCCAACATTAGAAAAACAAGAGGACGGTCGGATTCGGTGGGTATGCAGTCCGAGCACGACTTTTACGAAGCCATGGAGAACCCCAGAGCCAAGCTAAACCGCCAGAATTCAGGCTACCAGCCCCCACGTAAACGTTATGACGTGGAGGTAACGACAAAGGTGGTTGTCTATGCCGGCATCCCTCTGTGCGTGTTTTGGATTGTTATGCCTTTGTTCTCGTACTTGCATATATAATAAATATTTATACACCCATTAGATCTTTGAATGCGCTATAGTAGCGCCTCTAGTGCCTTTTATTTGGACCTCTGACGTCCCTTGGACCCCATGGATCTCCGAGCGTAGTGCTGAGGGTCACTACACCGCAGCTTGGTGCCCCTTGACATCTATTGTTACACTGCTGGGCAGCTGTCTCGGGCCGTCATCAACAACGACCCTCAAACCAGGGAACTTCGCCGCCAGGCGCGAGAGCACATAGTCGTTCTCGAGACCCAACGGTAAGACCTGCTGCCATGTCCACGCCGCACGCTGAGGATCCTTGAACTTTTGCGCCGCCAAGAGATTGGTATGAGCAAGTGAATGCGAGTATTTGCCAAGCGAGTGCGCCCACCACATGACGCAGTCCAAATGAGTCTCCATGCCCTGTTTGAGGTAGCCTCGAGCCAGCTGTTCTAGTAGAGGTCCCAACTCTGATTTCCACCCAGGGAAGCTGAAAAATCGGGAATTGAGTTCCTGGTTTTGCGGGAACAGTGGGTTTTTGTGCTCTCTGATGCGCGAGATCACCAATTGAAGCTGTCGCGACGGGTAAGGCACAGGCACGCGAGGAAGCGGTACACTGCCTGCCAAAAAGTTCCAAGTATCTATTTGGCCCCTAATATGTGCATTTTTCAGGGCCACAGCGAGAAACCCGACGCTAAGGTGCTCGCCAGTATTGATCAGGGCATCAATGATTGTCTGGGCCTCTGCGAGCTTTTGTTGTGACTGTAGCCGAGTTATTAGCTTAACCCAATCTTGACAGTTAAAATGTGATGAATTCGCCGACTTTGCCAGCTCCTGGACCAAATTTTTCGGATGTAGTTGCAGCAGTCTTTTTATATCGGCCTTTTCGGCATGCCGTAGAGGGAGCTGCTCTGAAAAATGTAAAAGCTTGGTATCTCCAACCATAATCGAGCTAAAATCACTCGACGAGACCTCTCTCTTTTCAATTAGTGCCTGGTCAACTGCCGCCTGAACCAAAAACTGTTGGGCTATACGCCTGCCAGCCGCTTCGAAACGGGTACATGCAATGCGAGGGGCACCCAATGCCCCCAAGGGTATCTTGAAGTAGGCTGTATGAGCTGGGCCAAGTCCAGGCATGGCTCGTTTAACCTTGACAAATGATTTCACTAGTGCTCGAGGCCGAACTTGAGGGCATCCAGTCGCTCGCGTTTGTGGAAAAGTTTGCCGATTGGTACAAGTTTGAGATTAAGACTCAATGTTCACAGTGCCGCGAGCCCCACGACAAGCCTGTGACCTTCAACAGCAATGAAAAGGTCGAAATTCAGGGATCGCGCGGAGAGGCCAATTTGGTGATCAAATGCAAGTTCTGCTCCAAGGTCGGCAACGTCACAGTCGAATCAATCAAAGAGTACACTGGCGGTAAGGGCGTCATGGCCACGTTTGACTGCAGAGGTGTTGATTTGGTCGAGTTCATTCCCAGTGGCCAATTTGAGGCCAAATCGGAGAAGTCTACTTTCCAGGTTGAGTTTGAGAGCGGTGAATGGTACGACTACGATGAAAAGGCTAGCGAGGAGGTGTCAATTACCAACACAAACTGGACTTTCCAGAAAACCAAGTAACTTCCTCCCCTATATATTATCGCATATAAATGCTCACAACCTTGCTCTGACTATGAATTCGAGTCCATAGATGCTCAAGGCTTTGCTCCTTGAGCAGTGACGAGAGCTTGACGGGTGCTACCAGCACAACATAGTTCTCCTCCTCAACGGTTAGGTTGACCTCAGAGTCGGGCCACAGGTACCAGGGGTTGGGCTCTGTGCGGCAGGACTCGGTACCAGCCATTATTTTGTAAAGAATCGTTTGCGTTGTAGTGTTGCGCAAGCAAATCTTGCTGTCCATTGAGATCGATAACTTACAGGAACAAAACAATGCAAGGCACACACGCCCCCTTGTGGACAACCTGAAACCGTGTAGCTGCAGTTTAGAGTCAGTTGAGTGTCGCGAGTATAATTAGATAGGGATTAAGAGTTTAGAGAATAGCAAGACCGCAGATAAAACACGACAGCGCAGATTTCACTTCCGTGTGTTGCGGTACCATCACTTGCAAATTTATACGATCTGATATCAGCTGGACGCTACTGGGGTTAGCTCATTCGTCCATATTCGTCAAAAATGATTCCGAGGATTGACAGGAATGGTTTTTGGTATAATCATCACTTACTGTTAGGTTGAAGAGAGGTGAAAATTTCAGACGACTAATCTTTTGTTGATGAAATTTCTCACTACGAATTTTGTGCAGTGCACAGTGCCGTCTTGCGCTCGTTCGTCTAATGCGTTCCCCCTCAAATACCAGGATTGTGAGCTGGTCCAAAAGGAGGTCGATTTTAACCCCGAGCTTGTCGCATCTATCTTGACCAAGGTCGACTGGAATGCGCTCAAGCTAGTTGCCCAAGAGCTCGGAAATAATGCTCTTCCTTCAGAAAAGCCTGAATTGAGTGATGCTGTGTCTGAACAGGAGACCCAATTGCTCAAGGACCTTCACAGCTTATTGTTTGAAACCAACATTGAAGAGGGCTCGATGGTTTGCCGCAATTGCGATCACATCTACTACATCAAGAGCTCAATTCCTAATTTTCTCCTTCCTCCACACCTCTCGTGAGTAGTTATTTATGTACAGTAGTCCAAAAAGTGAAAATTAAGGCAGTTCAGCATGAGGCGCTTGAAACCACAAAAAGAGAAATTGCACGCCATGCCAAGGACAAATAATGCAAAAATATTGACGACCGAGGGATTCGAACCCTCGCCTCCGAAGAGATTAGAGCCTTAATCTAACGCCTTAGACCACTCGGCCAGATCGCCAACTCGTTGAAGTGTTTTCTGGCAGAATAACTATAGACTGGTGGAAGACAGACATGACGCGCCAAATTTGTTAAAAACGTCAAAATAGTGCTGTCGGCGTTGGATTTATCTTGGCAAACAAAGAGGGTATTATAAAATCACGTGACCTTAATGGTACGACGCCTCAAGTGTGGCCCTCAGGTCAAGTTCCCATACCAGGAGCTCGATGCCTACAAAGAGCACTGGGCCGACAAACTGAGCTGCAGCGAGGACGAGCTTGCTCCCCCTCGCCTCTCGGTTACAGCCTATGCTGACGATGTGACTGCTTTTGTGACCTCCTCTGACGAGCTCGCGCAGGTCTACGAGGCCATACAACGCTTCGAGACCGCGACCCGCTCGCGCCTCAACCCCGACAAGTCGCGCCTCGTGCGTGGCCGTGCTAGCAGCAGATTCCTGACTGACAAGCTGCCTGTAGGACACCCGCTCCATCAGGTCCAAACTATCACCGCCTCCGACGAGTCCTTCATTGTACTCGGCATCGACCTGGGCAAAGATGGCCGCGACAAACAGTGGCGGTCGCTGCTGCTCAAACTAAACAAGACCCTACGTGGTTTTTACTTCGCCGGGCTGGCAAGTGCAATTGCTGTTCAATACCTGAATACTTTTGCGCTCTCCAAGATGGTCTACGTGAGCGCCGTCCATGCGCCAACACCTCGCGAGATCGCCGACCTCAAAGAGGCTCTCGAGCACAAGCTACGTGCTGGCAAAAAGTACGGTCCCATGAACCTGGAGACCATCATGACCCCAAAGGAGGGCGGCGGGCTAGGCCTGCTCAACCCTGCGGCGATGGTCGCTGGGCGCCAGGCCACTTATTGGTACACTCTCGTGAGCGAGCCCGGGTTCGCTCGCTCCACGGTCCTTGGGTCCATCCAGCAGCGGCTCATCAAGCGCGGTGAGACGCAGCTCCAGCGTCGTGAGGTCTTGTTCCCAGAGGAAGACCCCCAGGCTGGCCCCTTGATCCCATTCCCCCTCGAGCGCCTCCACGCCAACATGCTGGTGTGCCACTGGCCACTTAAGCGCCACCTGCTTGAGAGCGACACGTACGTTCCCGAGCCCTTTCGGGGCCACTATGGGTGCTCGGAGATGTTCATCCTGCCGAGCACCGAGATCGCCCAATGGGACGAGCAGAACCGACGGGCGGTCGGTTGCACCGAGCAAAAGCGCACTGCGCCTAACTTCTCGGAACAAACGGCCGAAGATGAAGGTTGGCACCAGCGCTCGTGGGCGTCCCCGGTGTTCATACACCCGGTCTGGCGCACGCCCATCTGGCGCTCGTCCAACTTCTACCCAGACCGTAACGGCATGGCCGAGTACTGGGACCTACCTGAGGACATTCAGGCCTTAGTGGTACAGCCCGACTGGGTTGATGCCTTTTGCCCCAAAGCGCCCGTGGACCTGGCGTTTACTCGCTGCCCGCGTGCGTCGGCACCCGAGAGTGACGGCTCTGAGACCGACGAGACCGAGGCCGAGCCAACTCGCGGATGCGTGTCGGCGACCTCCTTTCGACAAGCTCAGTTGTCCTTCAACCCCCCGCGCCTAGCGCGCCAAGCTGATGGCACCCTCGTGGGCCACAACTACTGTATCC